>JAJOZX010006651.1:197500-215000 GCA_023014485.1 Bathynomus jamesi | reverse complement strand
ATAGGCTGACAGATCTTTGGTGAGGAAAAGGTAAGGTGGTACGGTGGGTAAATACAATCGATAGACATTAGAGTTGTTTTGGTAGGGTGTTGGGAAAGGGTGAAATTTATATACGTCATAAGTGAGGACATCGAAAAATGGTATAATTATGAGGTATGTGTAGGGGCGTGGTCCATGTACAGTCCAGGTGTATTCTAGAAATTGAGGGTAATTAGTGTGGTTGAGTGGGAATATGGGTGATAATTTTAATTGTGACTGGGCGGTGTGAATCAAGGACTGAAGTATTTCCCATGGTATTAGGGTGGAAAGAGTGATTTTTCCATGGGCTAGCTGGGTTGCACGCAAAACCTTGGAATGAATCGTAGTTATTCGTTGTAAGTATTTATCGATTAGGGTTACTTGTAGGTTCATTATCTCTATTAATTCTAGATATCTTTTGTGTTCTTTGTATTGAGCTAACATGGATTCGAGGTATGTGAATCTGTCCGAAAGGAGTGGAGGAAGCGATTGTTTTCGTGTAATGACCTAATAGTTTGTTCTAACATGTGTCCATTATATTGTCGATTTCGCGCGAAGAGATTCAATTTAAGTTCAATTCTTTTAATATCTTCTTCGGTTGCTAATCCGAATAAACCTTTGAACAGTTTCCCTCCTATATCTATCAGTCCCCGTTTACTTCTTTGGTTAAAGTTTTCTGAGTTTTTAGTTTCAGTTTGTATCCATGGTAAGGCTAATATTTCTGATAGGGCGCGTGCTGTAGTTTGAATATTTTCGAGGGTATTTTCTAACAGAACGCGACTAATCTGATCTTTTCCTTGGAAAGAATTCTGGACTTTACTTTCAAACGTTTTTAATTGGGTTTGTATCTGAAGGAGATTGATTTTAATTCTAGCAGGGGGTTGCAAATTTATATAAAGGTCTGCGTGCCCTTTCAAAAATTTACCTTCTGCAAGTTTTTCTATAACAACTCCGGTAGAAATTTTAATGCTAGGTCTACAAGAGTAAATAATTTGGAAAATTATAAGGGGACAATTTTATTCATTTCTACGCCTTAGGTTATACGGAGCTGGGGGTAGTTGTGTGGATACTTGTGTTTGTGGGCGAAGGGTCGGCTCGTTTTGGTGGCAATGGGGGTCGACCGTTGAGCTCGGATTCTGAGCGGGTTCGTTTCTTATGTGAAGGTTCTAGTTCACGTGGGTGATGCATTTGCGGGCGGTATGTAGGGTCCGTGCGTCGATCATCAATCGGTGAGGGTGGTGACAGAGGAGATGGTGGAGTTGGAGGAGATGGTGGAGTTCCACTGAGTGATCCTCTCGAAGGGTTTCTCCAGGGTCTGGGTCCGATGGGACGCTTGGCTCTGGGGCCTCCTCTTGTTCAGAGATTGCCTCGAGTACTGGTGGTATTACGAGGTACCAATCTTCGTCATGGGTAGCGGTTCCCGCGGTGACCACTTCAGTTTTTTGATCCCTGCCCGATTTGTTAATATCTTGACCTTTTGAAGGATAGGCGGCTCGAACGCCTGGCAGCTGTTTTTTGGGAAGGTGTTGTTCGGAAGCTATCTTCAAATTGTCAGCGTGAATGATCTTTAGTTTGGAATGATCCCGGAGGTCGAGATTTCATAACGATTTTTTCCGAGGTTTTTCATAATCCTATATGGGCCATCCCATTTTGGGTATAATTTGCGATGAGCACCTGGCGGTTTCACGCTCTTCAGATAACATCGCATACCGACGATTATAGTCCGTTGACGGGGATGACGCCTATGTTGCTCTTGCTCCATCTGTTGGTTTCGTTGGTCGAGGGCATAGCGGATTATGTCAAAAATCTTGAAAGATCGTTCAGCTAGTTGCTGATTTGCTTCTGCCATTTCGGAAGATGTTAGAACTGCCGGGTCGGTTTGGTCGGGCAAATCAAAAGGTAGACGCTTGTCGTAGTGATAGAGGACGAAATGAGGGGTGTCCCCGATGGACACATTATAGCCATTGTTGATGGCTGTTTGTACCATGGGAAGGGAATCATCCCATGTACGGGAGGATGCATCGACAACGTGGCGCAGGGCTTCCAAGATCTTTCGATTGTGCCTTTCCACTAAGCCGTTTGCCTGCGGATGGTATGCCACAATGTGTGTATTTTTAATTTTACACATGTTACAGAGTGACTCGAACAGTTTGGAAGTGAAACTAAGGGCGTTATCCGAGATTAGGATGGAAGGAGTGGATGATTTTGGATGACGCGTTCCACTAGGGCTCTTGCCACAGTTTCCGAGGTCTGGTCTGGAATGGCGGCTACTTCGCTGTAACGCGAGAAGTGGTCCGTAAACACAATGATGTACTGATTTCCCTTTGACGTTTTGGGAAATGGTCCCAGTATATCCATTCCAGTTCTTTGCCAGGGCCTTTGGCATACTGGATATTTATGCATCGGAGCTGTGGATGGTACGTTGCCCTTATGCTTTAAACACGACGGACATTCGGCGATGTATTCTTGTACCTTTTTGTTCATCTCGGGAAAGTGGTATCGCTCCAAAAGACTCTTGATGGTGCGATCCGGCCCCATGTGTCCATACAAAGGTGAGTCGTGACAAAGTCCAATGGCTATATCGACGAGATCCTTTGGTATCTCCACGAGGTCGTTTCCATCTTCGTTCCTGAAATGTACGAGCCCATCTTTGAGGTTGTACTGTTCTTTTACCTTCGATGGTTCCTTTTGTTCCAGGCGCGCCCGAAGGTTTTGGGTGTGTTGGTCCTGTTGTTGGGAGTATTGCAGACACTCGTAGTCGAACACAGGAAGAATTCCTATTTTATTCACTTGGGCGTCGGGCTTGAGTCTCGACAATCCGTCTGGAATAACTTGCAGTTTTCCCGGTTTGTATACGATTTTTGCTGCAAAGTCCTGAATCAACAGAGCCCATCTACTCAATCGTCCTTCAAGTAGCTTGTCCTTGAAGAGGTACGTGAGTGGCTTATGATCAGTCTTGATGGTTACATCGTAGCCATAGACGATATTTCGGAATTTTTTCAAAGCCCAATATACCGCTAGGGCCTCTCGGTCCGTAGTGGAATAATTCCGTTGAGGTGCAGAGAGAAGTTGACTGGCATAAGCAATGGGTAATTCCACACCGTCTACGTCCTGTAACAGGACGGCTCCTAGTCCATAGGAGGAAGCATCTGTGGCTATGATGAAGGGTCTTGTGTAATCAGGATATTGTAAAATGGGATGACAGGTTAGTTTATTAATTAAAGTTTCAAAGGCATGTTGGTGATCGGATTCCCAGTTAAATTTCGAATTTTTCTGGAACAAATTAGTAATGGGTTTAGCAATATTTGAAAATTGGGGGATAAAGTTCCGATAGAATCCGACAAAACCAATAAATGCACGGGCGTCGTCGATGGTTTTGGGTACAGGGTACCTTTCCAGGGCTTCGAGTTTGGCTGGATCAGGTTTAATTCCTGTGGACGAGAGTAGGAATCCTAGGTATACCAGGGATTCTTGTAAAAAATTGCACTTTGCAAGCTTCAGTTTAAGGTGTGCTTTTCTCAAGTGTGATAGCACATTCTGAAGGCGTTGAAAGTGTGTTTTTATGTCCGAACTGTAGACGATAATATCGTCAAGATAAACGAGAGCTTCGACACCTAATAGGTCGGAAAGGACTATATTCATCAACCTAGAGAAATTAGCAGGCCCATTTCGGACTCCGAAAGGTAAAACCTGGAATTCGTAATGGCCTCGGTTAGTGGAGAAAGCAGTCAATGCCCGAGATTCGGGACTGACCTCCATTTGCCAATAACCCGATGCTAAATCGAGGGATGAAAAAAGTTCGCTTTCCCAACGTTCAGAATTGTTTCCTGCATGTTTGGAATCGAGAAACGGTCTGGGATGGTAATGTTGTTCAGGCGTCTAAAATCTATACAAGGGCGAGATGTTCGTCCTTTTTGGAGACGAGAATCATAGGAGCGGACCAGGAACTAGCTGAAGGCTGAATGACATCCTGCTCCAACATGTCCTTGATGTGTTCCTCAATAGTGACTAATGGGAATGTGGAACCCGATAGGGAGGAATGAAAATGGGTTTGGAATTGGGTTCCAACTTGATTTCAAAAGGGACCAAATTAGTTCGGCCCAGAGGATCTCCTTTTACGGCAATCACATCTCTATTTCTTATCAGGAAATCGAGAAGTGATTCCATTAGTTTGGGATCCTGTAAAGCTGGTGACTCCTGAAGGGAGTGCTCCAGACATTTCTTATATTCTTCTTTTAATACTGAAGGATTTAACTCTAAGGAACTGGAAACACGATTTATCATACTGATGGGGAAATCTGAATCTACTTCTACTGTGGAAACAGTTCCTATTTTCTGATTTGAAGTTAATTCTATAGGACTTTTTCCTTTGTTTAAACAAACAACAGGGATAGCTGAATTCTGACTCTGACTAAGGACTTGGGCAATAAGAACATCTCTTTTGAAATTACTTTTCTCTGTAATCAGAGTACGCTCTGACTCTAATAATTTCCCTTGACTGTCGACTTCTTTTGCTTGGAAACAAATCTTCTCATAAGGTGCTACTGTATATGCTCGGTAGGGCATATGAAAAATTGTGAATCTGACTCTGGTTCGGCGACTAAAATTTGCCTTATTGGCGGAACTGAAGCTGGCTGAACTGATGCTGGCTGACTGGAAACTGACTGACTGGAAACTGACTGACTGGAAAATGATGGTGTTGATCCAACTGGATTCAACAACTGGAACTGATTACCCTGGGGTCTGATTTGGGAGCGGTTGTCCCTCTGGATACAACCGGCTGACTTGAACTGCTATCAAGTGGAGAGGGTTTCCTATTTCTTTCGGAAATCTGAACTGGACTAATTCTATTAACATTAAGCTGTCTGTTATTCTCACGGAGATGGTGTGTCCTATTTCGACACTTTACTAACTTTCCGGCTGGGTAAATCTCACATTGATTCCGGTTAAAAAAATCCATACCTAGTAGCATATCTGTCTGAAAGGTGGCGACCGTGTCTACTATGCAACATTTCGCGGGATTTACCGCGTTTCCAACTTCTAAATATGACTCAATTTCTCCGTATGTAGGTATGGGTGTGCCCGTAACTCCTCTGAGTTGGCAGGATGGTGCCTTAAGTTCATATTTGTAATTTGTACTCTCTAGTGATTCATCTACACATTGTTTCTTAATTAACGTCGCGTGTGCTCCTGTATCTACGAGAGCAGTTAAATCTTGGTTATCGGTGCTACAATTTATTATTAAATCTAGGAGGTCCGCACCTATTATCCTGATGGGGAGTTTGTGTGCGTATCTGGGCTCATTACTCTAATTTAGGAGGGAGGAGGTTGAAGTGCCCCCTCCAATGTAGGGTCTAAAAAGGGCTCCAATGGTCTTCTATGGGAGGACCTGGGTCATATTCTACGGGATTATCATACGCTGGAGGGTGTTCTTGAAAACTGTACTCTGGGGAAAATGATTCCTCTACGGTAAATGCAAAAAACTTCACTTTTTTCTACGTGAAGGTCAAAATATGAAAATAAAAACCCACTCTAATAGACAGAGTTTATTTCCACGACAGTTTCGAAAATTGCCAACATGTAACGTAGAACTAGGCATGCCACATCTGTATTTTTAGAACTGATAAAACTCTGTGTCACCAATAATGCCTTCTCCTTCGGTGAAGAATTTTATTTGCAACGTTTTGGTATGGGAATGGGGTCTCCTTTATCTCCAATACTGAGTACATTATACATGGAATACTATGAGTCGGAATTGTTCCAAACAATATGTCCCAGGAATCTAATTTGGTTTCGTTATGTAGATGATATTTTCTCATTTTGGCCTGACCACTGGAACAACTTTGACACTTTCTTTCAGTCATTAAATAATCTTGTTCCCTCTATTAAATTTAAATATGAATGGGAGAACGACAAACGATTAACTTTTCTAGATGTTTTGGTCATTAACGAAAGCGGAAAGCCCAATTTCACGGTTTATAGAAAACCTACTCATTGTAATTCGTACATTCATTATTTTTCATATCATGATGAAGGGTTAAAAGCTCAATTATTTCTTCCATGTTTCTAAGAGCACTCAGGATTTGTAGCCCACATTTGCTGGACCCGGAAAATTCAAAGATTTAGAACATTTTTAAGGATTTAAAATATCCCGAGTGGTTTATCAGAAAGGCGTATTTTAAAGCCAGAAAATCTTTTTATGCCTCTCGGGAACCTTCAGTTAACCAAAAACAATATGTGAGTTTGCCTTACATTGCCGGCTTAGAAAGAGTAAAACCGTTGACGAAAGATTTTAAGTTTGCTTTGGCGTTCAAATATTCGTCTACCGTGAAAAGTAAATTGGTTAGGAATAACGTGGCAAAAGAGGAACAAGCCTGTGTCTACAGCATTCCCTGTAAAAGTTGTGATTTAGTATACGTGGGAGAAACTGGAAGAAATATTGAAACCCGTATTAAAGAACACAAATATGCCTTCAGAAGTTGTAATACTAATAATGCCATTTTTTATCACGCCAGCCAAAATAATCATGCTATAGATTGGGAATCAAGTAAGGTACTTTATAAATGCAATAATTATGTCAAAAGAAAAATAATAGAATCTGTGTGTATAGAAAAAGTAGATAATTTTAATTTGTGCGAAGGTACTTATAAGTTAGACCCTTTAATGAGATTCTTGGTCAAAAAGTCCCTTACGGAGTCGTGGGAACGTGTTCGAACCTAAGTGTGAATTTCTTAAATGTCTCTGCATTGGAATGTTTCCTTACTCACCTTTAGTAAATGTAATAATGGAAGTAATAAATGTGGAAATAAATATAAATGCAACAGATGTAATAATAAAGGTAATATTATAAATTTAATAATTAGGGTAAAGGTAATAATAATAAATGTTAAAAAAAAAAAAAAAAAAAAAAATGTAAATGTAATAATAAATGCAGTAATTATGTCAAAATATTAGAATCTGTATGTATAGAACAAGAAGATAGTTTTAATTTGTGGGAATGTACTTATAAGCGGACCCTGTAATAAAATGCCCTTCCAGTGTCGGAAGAACGGTATCTAACCTAGGTGCGAATTTCTCTGGATTGTTTCCTAATCGGCTTTTTTCATTTGTTTTTCGGTTTATAAGTTCTGTATAATAAACAATAATGTAATAATAAATTTATAATTTCTGTAATAAATAATTATGCAATATTAAATGTAATAAAATTAATAATAAATTCAATAATTATGTAAGAAAAATATAATAGAATCTGTATGTTTAGAACAGGAAGATAGTTTTAAATTTGCGCGAATGTACTTAATGAAAATGCCCTTCCGGTGTCGGGAGAATGGGATCTAACCTAGGTGCGAATTTCTTAACGGTCGGTCCCTGGACTGTTTTTCCCTCTTGTTTTGGTTCATTCGTGTTTCTGTATCCAACCGAGGAGGATGCCAGTGGGCGTCGAAACTGTTGTGGAAATAAACTCTGTCTATTAGAGTGGGTTTTTATTTTCATATTCCTCTACGGGTACGTCTACGTACCGAACTAGTTGACCTTGCTGGTTGTACTGAGGTTTGTACATGGGGTAAGAGTGTGCTTGACCCTGTGGTCGTAATCTATTGGGTTGGTAGTTCGACTGAGGCTGGGAATGGACTGGTTTCTGGGGATTGGATGACTTTTGGGATACGTTTTGGGAACGTGGGTGGTTTGGTTTCTGAAAGTGGGGTCTATACCCTGCAGGGGCTTTATCAGCACACTTTTGGCGATCGCCACGGCGATGACCATGTTCGTGACAGTGGGAGCAATAAGAGGAATAATTGCACTGACTTATCATGTGCCCAAAGCTATCGCAGTTAAAACACTGTGGAGGAGGGCGTGTTTTCTGGGTTTGGGGGGCTTGTTTCTGGGGTGTTCCCTGCATTGGCCTCGATTTACAGGGTTGTTGTTGTTGCTGTTGGTGTTGTGGCTGCTGCTGCTGAATATAATGTACAGGGGTTTCTCTACCCTTTTGGTAGTTCTGGTTTGCTAAATCGGGGTAATGTTCCCGTGTTTTGGTTATGGCTACACTTACAGGTTTGTCAACATTTAAAAACTCCTGAAACTTTTTTTTAGGTGCTCCCGGTAGGTTTTGGTAAATGGTTGTTGCTACTATTAGATTTCTTTGTTTCGAAGTGAAAGTTATGCCACATGCATTTTCTGCGGCACGGAGGGCTTCTCCTACAAGTTTATGTGTACGTGTAATAAAATTGTTTAAATCTTCGTGTGCCTCTTTCTTCCATTTAGCTTGGAAGACTGCTTCTAACGTGGCTAAGGGTTGTGCAAGTGTTATTTCTTTAAAAAATTCTAATAAGTTTTGTTTAAAATCGTCCCATGTTGTAGCTTCGCTAATTGATGGGACGTAGGTGACTGTGTCATGAGCATTCCCTTCTTTTGTGTCGATAAATCTTTTTGCTTCCCTAATTTTTATATCATCATCGGTAATGTTTTCGCGTAAGAAATGTTGCTCTAAAGATTCAATCCAAGGTCTTAAGCGTGGTTCAAAAACGATTATCTATGGTCCTCTTAAAAATTAAAACAGTATGGGAAGGTTTACTAGTCTGCCTAAGTTAATGTATGCTGGGGCGGGGGTTTGAGACTGAGACATATTGGCTTGTTCTGGATCTGAAGTTTGTGTGTTTGGGAGTATGTTTGAAGGGCGCGGGGTAGGTGGAAAAATGGGTGTAGGTAAATTTTCGATGTCAGAAAGCGCACCGTCTGAATCGCTCATATGTGAAGGTACTTATTAATGTGTTCTAATTAGGTCTGCTTGACCGATCTTAATTTATGGAATGATCACTTAAGGGGTTTTCCTAACTAAACTATCTAAAAAAATAAATGCACAACAATTTGCCTAACTCGGGGAAAATTTGAAAAGATTGCAAACAAAATAATAATAAAAAAAATGTAAACAAGATTATCCTGGTACTATGCTTGGTACATTAAATAAAATTATACTATACTAACTATAATAGTGAAAATAACTGTGAAAATAACTCTGACAATAACTTTGTGACAATAATTCTGTGAAAATACTGTTTTCAATAAAAAAAAAATGTATCACTGGTGTCTGAAGTGTTCACTGTGTTTTGTGTTAATTCTGGCTCAATATTAAATATTAACTGTTAATAATACTGACTTTTCAAATGTTTAGAGATTATTTAAAAAAGAGTTTTATACTTAACAAGATTCCTACAGCGAAATCCTTAGAGACGCGTCCTGAACACGTTTCTTGCTGGCCAGTTGTTCTTGGATGAAAACTAGACGTGGAGATCTTGGAGTCGTGACGCACCGGTTCAAGGGTGGATGTGACGAACTAGAAGTCGTGACACGCCGGTCAACTGGGTGTTGGTTCTAGTTCCAGGGTCTGGAAGACTGGAAGAATCCTGGATGCAGAAGTTGTCAGTCGTGAAGATCCTGGTTAAAGGGTCGCCAGTTGTTAACCCCTCCGTCTATGGCCCGGGATGGTTCGAAGTCGACGAGGGTTCTAGTTAGGTGGCAGCAACGGATGTGTGACTTGCAGTAGTTTTCTTCTATATTACTCTCCGAGTTCTTCTTTAGTGGCTCGGAGGACTCTGATAGACTTACTAAAAATGCTGAAGGTTCCGGACTCTTCTTATAGCGTATCCGGAAAGTTTAATGACTAACTTCTTACTGTAATTTACTGCTAAAATGTACAGGTAGTGCTCAGCCTCTGAGTTAGCTTCTGAATGACAATGGAAGATTTTTAGTGAGGTTTTATACCCAAAAACTGCTAACATCGTTATTATTAAATGCTAAAAAGGCTGTATTATTTTTGCACAATATTTGAAAATAAAGTAAATTTTCAGCTGTGGTAAGGCTTGAACGAGTAAACAAAATATTTGAAGACGAAACCATATTTTTATCTTAAACCGCGACTTTCCAGATCTGATGTTATCATGATCTGCCAAGTTAACTAAAAGTAGAAATCGGACTATGCATCTTTACACTAAAATATGCATATGAGTAAAATTTTAAGGTTTAAGATGTACAATTTTAATGCTTAGGCTAGACATGATCTCATCTTTTATAACGAAAGAGAATGTATACAAAATATGAACATTGCAAAGCTTAAGCAGGATTCCTTATTAAGCGAAATCTAAAAAAATGATTATAAGATTTTAAAAAACAACAGGTCACCAATTACACTAGGGAACAACATTTTTGTTTCTTGAAAACTATTTGGTGTTTCTTATAGAACTTTTGATGCTGATTCCAAATATGGTTTAAAATCTTTCTATCACCCATAGTTTTCGAGAAAATAATATTTCCATTTACTCAGAGTTTTCCCAAAATATTAGTTAAAATTAAGTGTACTAATTTAATTTTACTTTCTTTTTTTTCCAGGTTAACTATATTTAATAGTATTTTTGCATTAAAAAAATAGCTATTTAAACAAATAGCTTTTTAATAAAAAGAAAATTTTTTTTTCAAGTTTTGCTCAAATTTTAAAATTTTTCATAGAAAAAATTGGTTTTTCATTCCAAAAAGTTTTCCGTGATTTCAAAAATTTTCCGCCAGCATGAATCGAAACTGTATTAATCCCAGAGATACATTTTGCTACGTATGTGGAGAACTGACCATAATGGCACAGAGGAAGACGATGACCCCACTCGTGAAGAAGGCTTACGAACTTTATTTTGGATGTAAGGTAGGCGACCAAGACAAATCCCGGGCACCTCATATCTCATGCATTTCCTGTGCCGTCACTCTTAGGGGTTGGATTAAAGGTACCCGCAAATCTATGCCATTTGCCATACCAATGATTTGGAGAGAGCACAAGGATCACCTAACGGATTGCTATTTTTGTATGACTAACGTTTCAGGATTCTCTGCTAAAAATAAACATAAAATTCAATACCCAAATCTTGCATCTGCCATGAGACCAGTACTACATGACGATGATAACCCAATTCCAACTCCCCCAAAGTCATGGACACTGGATGAAGAGTCTGAGGTTGAACCAATGGAAATTGATGAGACTAAAGATACAGACTTTCAGCAACCTGAATCAAATAAACCACGTATGATAACGCAGGTTATGCTGAATGATCTCGTGAGAGATTTGGACCTTCCGAAAAAGAAAGCGGAATTATTGGGCTCCAGGTTACGTGAATGGAATTTGCTGGCAAAAGATACAAGCATATCGGCGTTCCGCACTCGCCAAAAAGATCTGATGCAGTATTTCTCCTCGTCAGGTGGTTTGTGCTACTGTAATAATGTAAATGGACTGCTGTTAGCTCTCGGTCATGAGCACAAATCTGAAGATTGGCGTTTATTTATTGACTCTTCGAAGCTAAGCCTCAAGGTTGTACTACTTCACAATGGAAATAAATACCCTTCCATTCCTGTAGGGCACGCTGTCCACATGAAGGAATCTTACGAAAATATGAAACTCATCCTTCAGCAGATTAATAATGACCAGTTTCATTGGTATATATGTGGGGATTTAAAAGTCGTCGCGCTTCTTCTGGGAATGCAGCTCGTTATACGAAGTTCTGCTGCTTCCTTTGTGAATGGGACAGCAGAGCCAGAGATTCGCATTATTTTGTAAAGGATTGGCCACTTCGTCAAAAATGTATCCCAGGACTGAAGAATGTGTCTCATGAACCCTTAGTTGACCCCAAGAAATATACTTACCGCCACTTCACATCAAACTTGGCATCATGAAAAATTTTGTCAAAGCAATGAACAAGGAAGATGAGGCGTTCAAAAATTTGAAGAAAAAGTTTTCACGACTTAGCGATGCAAAGATAAAAGAATGGATCTTTGTTGGTCCCCAAATCAGAGAGCTCATGAAAGATCAAAAGTTTGATGATGCCTTGAGAGGAAAAGAAAAAGTGGCATGGGAGGCCATGAAGAATGTTGTCACAAATTTTCTAGGGAACATCAAAGCTTCTAACTATGAAAAAATAGTGCAGGACATGATTCAAGCATATAGGTTATTGGGATGTAATATGTCGCTAAAAATCCATTTCTTGCACTCCCATTTAGATTTCTTCCCTGAAAACCTCGGCGATGTAAGCGATGAACATGGAGAAAGGTTCCACCAAGATACAGCTACTATGGAGAAACGCTACCAAGGGAGGTGGGATCCGGCAATGTTAGCTGATTACTGCTGGACATTGATGCGAGAAGCTCCTAATGAAAACTACAAGAGAAAATCAGTGACAAAGAAGTTTTAAGAAGAATATTTTAAATGCCAATCTGCCACTAATATAATTTTTATAAAGTATTTTTACTAACTTCTATACACTTTTTGAATAAATATTAAAATACAAATTTCTCAGTAACCTTGGGTGATAGAGAAATTCTACGGCTATATTCGGAATCAGCGGAAAAAATCCTATAAGACCGACTTGTTCACGTCCAAGAAACAAAAAATAGTTAAAATTTGTTCCCGAGTGTTATTTAGCAAAGTATAAAGCAAATCAAAAATTTTATCCAAACTCGCGTTGGGCGATTTTGGTCCTTATGTAAAAATGAATACACACACATACATACATATGAGTATAGGCATTATATATAGGATTATAGAAATACATGAACCATATAACACATGAATTTTTAAAATGGATACTTTTTCTTAAAATGGATACAAGAACTACATAAATGAATACAAGAATTACATGAAGAATAAGATAATATAGGAATATGGGAATTATTTATGGTTCATTTTTACACATATATATATATATATATATATATATATATATATATATATTTATATACACACATATATATATATATATACCCACACACACATATATATATACACACACATATATATATATATATATATATATGGACCACACACACACACACACACATATATATATATATATATATATATATATATATATATATATATATATATATGTATACAGACGTGTTTTATCGAGTGTCCACTGTCCAGTGTTATCAATTGAATAAGTGGTTTTCGTTGAAGTGTTTTAAAAAAAATAGTATTCGGTGCATTCATAACTAAATTACTTCTTGCTACTAATCATTCATTAACGAATATATTTCATTTATTGACGTTATTCAATACTATATTATTTGATCAAACCAAGGCTATTGCACGTGGCTTGCCGTGTTGTTTTTCAAATCTATCAAAAAACGTGCAGACATAAGGTTCAATTTTCCTTCCTTCGAGGGGTCAGGTAGAGTGTGGTCCCGCACCGTGTGAAGAAAAGGAAAAAAGTCGGGTCAAATCGCGGACATATAAGTGTTATAAATACTATTCTTTTACAGATCTTTTGTCGGTAGCTCAATTCTATATGCATTTAGTATAAATTTGTGTTACAAGAACCTGTTTCTGCGATTCAAAAACGCGTAGACCTACGTTGTAATTTATTAATTTCCAAACGCTCGTTTTTTTTTTTTTTTGTTGTTGTTTAACTAATTAAAAGCATGGCACCACCGTCAAGTACTTGCAGTCGCTGTGAAGGGAAATTTGCCGCTTACGCGTTTACAATGGCTAATAATAATGAACAGTTAGTTTGCAGGTGGTGCTCAAACTTGGAAGTGCTGAGGAACGAGTTAGAACGTGAGAAGGAGGCCAAAGTAAGCCTTGAAGAAAGGGTGATGCTCCTGACGGCAAAATTAGAATCCCTTGAGACTCCAGTTGTCACCCCTCCTGCCTCAGTTTCTGTTAATAATATAAATAGTATTAATAGCCCTCTCTCTTCTTCTAGTTCCCAACCCTTCGTTCGAGTGCGTAATGGAGCCCCATTGAGAAAACCTAAGACATGTCTAAAAGTAATAACAAATAATAAGTTTTCTGTTTTAGGTTTTGAAGATGATGATGAACCGGAAATACGACTCGTTGGCGATTCCATTGTTCGAGGACAGCTGGAGGAATTCTGTGGGATAAACCCTCGTTGTAGGCGCCGTTACTGCTACCCTGGTGCAAGGGTGGAGGATATAACTAATAGTGTTGACCAATTTACAGATGGTACCTCCGAGGACACAACGTATGTTATTCATGTCGGTACTAATAACGTTTTAAATTCTAGATCGGAAGAACTGCTGGCTAAGTACAGGGACTTACTAGAGCGATTAAAGGATCAAAGATAATATAGCGAACGTTATAGAAGTAAAGCACACAATTCCAGAACCGATAGATTCGACTATAGAAGAACTTAAATTGAACGATTTCAAACTTGTTGTTGCGGTTATATATAGGCCCCCTAATCAAACAGCTGATACGGACGAAGCGTTATATCGTGAACTAAAGCGAATAATCGGTAGTGAGCAGGCTTTAGTTATGGGTGACTTTAATTGCGCTAACGTAAATTAGATACAATGCAGGGAGACGCAGAAGGTAATCGTTTAGTTAATTTTCTCGAGGATAGCTTTCTTATTCAAAAGGTTGGGGAACCTACGAGGTTGGACAGTATTTTAGATTTAGTAATAACTACAGATGATAGGCTAATTACTCATCTTCAAATAATAGAACCGTTGGGCAATAGCGATCACAATATGGTAGAGTTTGTCCTCTCAGTATGTCACTCGAAACCAGCTAACTCGACTAAAATCAATAATTAGTGATCGTATAGTCGAACACTTAGAAGAGCATAAGCTAGTTAGAAATATGCAGCACGGATTTAGGCGAAACAAATCTTGCTTAACTAATCTTTTAGAATTTTTCCAAAGCGTGGTTGACGTTTACGATAGACATCTGGCGGTTGATGTAGTGTATTTAGATTTTCAAAAAGCGTTTGACACCGTGCCGCACAAAAGACCCATTGAAAAAACTAAGGCTTATGGAATCAGGGGTGTAGTAATAAATTGGCTAGAAGAGTGGTTCCGAGGCAGGAAACAGAGGGTGGTCGTTGATGGAGCGGAGTCGTGTTGGGCTAATGTAGCGAGTGGTGTTCCTCAGGGTTCTGTATTGGGCCCCTTGCTTTTTCTTATATACAGGGTGTCCCGTAAGTCTGGACCCATAGGGCAAAATTAATAAAATTACAAAATAGTCCCAGTTTCGCTGGACATGCGTCGAAGTGACTTCTTGGGACTGACAGCGAAGCTAGCCAACACATTGGTACTGGTTTCGTCTTCCGTAACAGTCCTTGAAGGTCCTCTGCGAGGCTTGTCAACTACGGATCCAGTTTCCTTAAATTTGGCCATCAACTTGCCAACACATCTGTGTGTGATTGGTGCGCGGTCTGGATGCATATTGTTGAATTCTTCGGCCACTTCCCGGTGACTGCGGGTCCCGACCAGAAAACCTGTACATATTAACGATTTAGAAGTCGGCCTAGTCAGTACAGTTTCAAAGTTTGCGGATGACACGAAGCTGGGTGGTAGGGCGATTAATGACGAAGATAGAGGTAAAATCCAGGAAGATCTGATTAAAATCGTTGATTGGTCAGTCACATGGCAAATGAGATTTAACGTTGATAAGTGCAAAATTTTGCATATAGGTTCGTGTAACGGTAATTTTGCGTATAGTATGTCAGGGAAAGATTTAACAAGCGTAGAGCAGGAAAAAGATTTAGGAGTTATAGTCACTGGTGATTTAAAAGTAGCGAAACAAAGTACAGCAGCGGTCAATAAGGCGAACAAAGTGTTAGGTTTTATAGCTCGAAATTTTGAGTGCAAATCGCGCGATATTATAGTTCCTCTTTAAAAATCATTAGTTAGAACCCATTTGGAGTACGCGGTCCAATTTGGGAATCCGCATATGCGCAAAGATATAGGCAAAATCGAAAGAGTTCAAAGACGAGCAACTAAGATGATTCCGTCGCTTAGGTCAAAGTCGTACGAGGATAGGCTTAAGGAGTTAAAATTAACAACACTCGAGACTAGGAGGCTAAGGGGTGATCTAATCCAGGTTTTCAAAATTATGAATGGGTTCGATAACGTAGATAGAGATAGCTTTTTCGAAATATCTCAATATAATAGGACTAGAAATAACGGGTGTAAGTTGACAAGTAGAAGGTTCGAGACAGCAGTTGAGGAATCTTTTTTACGCACAGAATAGTAAATAGGTGGAATAGTTTGCCGGTAGAAGTAATTAGTAGCACGTCTATAAACATGTTTAAAAATCGATTAGACGCATATGTTGATAGATTGGGTATAGTTTAAGGTGGTGAAATTAAGGCTTTGTGGTGATAGATCCCACAGCTCAACACAAGTGTTGTGGGATATAGGGAGGCAGCATCTTGGGTTAGGGGATACTCTCTGTCCTTACACACCCCATTTAAAGAGATTCCTCTGCCGAGCGGTGCCCCCCATAGTACTGTGAGGTATTGAAAAACTCATGATCTTCACTTGCCCCACAATCACCTTTAAATGGGAGACCCAAATTGGGTGCACACACATTTCTACATTACTGTGCAGTCTTTACAGCCACACCTACACTTTTCCTCCTAAGTATATATATTGTAATGTATATTGGTTGTAAATTTTGACTTGGTCCGCAATCGATATATTTGCATGTCGGTTATAAATAGATATAGAGTGTAACATACTTGTGGATAGTAGTCTATTATGACTTGATCCTCTGGATCCAGAGATTCTATCTTTAGTTTTAAATCGATAATTAATTAGTTTTTAATTGATAATTATTTAGTTTTGCAAAAATTGGTAGTTGCGAATGTACAGGCAGTTGTTACATAAACTTATTATGTTCTTGTGGTTCGGAACCCACGTAAAATTGTAGGTCCCCTCCGCCACCATGGAGGACATACACAATGCACAATTACGAACACAGTTAGGTAGACCAGCCATGAGTGGATCCTAGAGTCTTTGTTGGTTTGAAACATTATAACATTATATATACACTCACACATATATATATATATACAGTATATATATATTATATATGTGGGATGAATTTCACAATAAAACACGTGAAATGAATGCATGCAGCATATATATATATGTGTGTATATATATATATATATATATATATATATTATATATATATACATATATATATATATATATATATATATATATATATATATATATATTGTGTGTATATATATATATACTGTATATATGTTAACCCCTCCGTCTATGGCCCTGGGTTGGTTCGAAGTCGAAGGGGGTTCTGGTTAGGAGGCAGCAACGGACCTGTTACTTGCAGTAGTTTCTTCTATACTACTCGCCGAGTTCTTGTTTAGTGGCTAGAAGGTTTCTGAGGGCTTATTAAATTCTTTGAGGTTTCTTCATGATTCTTCTTGTAACTTATCGGAAGATTCTAATGACTAAGTTTTCTGAAGAGAGCACGGCTCGTAGGGGCAAATAAAAAGTTTCTCTTACTGTAATTTACTTCTAAAAAATGTACAGGTAGTGCTCTGAATTTTACAAGGGTAGAGGTTCGACCTCTTTCGACCATGGCTCATGCCAGAATCTAAAAAAATTACGGAGGGAAGGGGTCTCTGTCCCCTCCTCGCAGCGAGGCTGCTAACAAGGGAGTGTTAATCGAAGTAAT
>JAJOZX010006651.1:147500-187500 GCA_023014485.1 Bathynomus jamesi | reverse complement strand
GGCATCGCTCAAGTCGGCGTACACAGCACGCTATCCACTACACCATCTAGGGAGTGGATAGCGTGCTGTGTACGCCGACTTGAGCGATGCCGCCAAACGGCTATGACACTGGTTCGAGTCCCAGTTACTGCTTTTCTTTATTTATAAAACTGATACGTGTACACTACGTTCTCTTTGACAATTCATTAATTAAATAAATTTCAATAACGCAGTAAAATTACATTAATTAGTATCATAAATAATTACCAGCTTAGTTGTCCAATATGCAACAGACTAATTAATTTCATGTAATATTAATAATAAATATCACTACCACAGTAAAATGACAGAAATTAAATAATAATAAATTTCAATACCACAGTAAAATGAGATAATTAGTAGCATATATAATTACCTCCATAGTTGTCCAATAGGCTATACAACACGAACCGCTCAAGTGACGAAGAAAACCGTCTTCACTGCAGGCAGGCGAGAAATGAACTGACAAAAAGTCGTCAAAGTTGGGGACCTCTAAATGCAGCGCGATCTGGTTCAAACTTGCACAAACGTGTTTTCTTGTTCTTTAGAATACGGAGAAACGTGTGGATTAAAACTCCAAGTTCATTTTTATTTTACCCTATAGGTATAAAACACCCTAATATATATATATATATATATATATATAATATATATATATATATATATATATATATATATATATAAGCACACCGGACAAAAAATTAGTCACCCCTAATAGCACCGATAGTAGGAAGTTCAAGGTCACACAGAGGGCGCTGATGTAGCATTTGTAAGTGACAAGAAGCGGTGACGTAGCACATAGGATCAGATCTGTTTCGTGAGGTGGTGAATAACAAAGTGTGTGTTGGATATAGTCTGCAAAATGGGTCGTGAGGCAGACGTTACTCAGTGGCAAAAAGGAGCCATCGTGTTTGGCAGAGCCCACGGACACAAAATGTCTGAAGCAGCCCAATTTGTTGGTGTGTCAACGCGTACTGTCCAGCGAGTTTACAAAGAGTGGTGTAGTTCGCAATCAACTGACAATCGACGGCGTAACTGTGGCCGGAAAACAATTCTCGACAATAGGGGCCGCCGCCATGTTTCTCGTCTAGTAACTACAAATCGTTTTCAAACCAGAGAACAATTGCTCCAAGAAACCAATGAGGTTCTCCAGCGACCAATTTCCGAACGGACATTGCGACGAGAACTGCATGCGATGGACATCTGGAGCAGGGTACCACGGAAGAGGACGCTGTTAACAGCAAGTCACAAATTGGCACATTATAAATGGGCTCAGAGGCACAAAAACTGGACTGCGGCAGATTGGAAACGTGTAATTTGGTCCGATGAGTCCCGTTTTTGTTTGTTCTCCAATGATGGGAGGCGCCGAGTATATCGCAGGTCCAATGAAGCCTTTAATCCTGAATGCGTCGAAGGTGTTGTTCAGGCTGGAAACAGAAAGTGAAGCGCAGGAATAGACACCCACGGACTCTGGCGGAACTTCGGGACCGGCTGATGAACGAGTGGCAGCAAATCGATGTTCAGTACATGCACAACCTCGTAGAGTCTCTGCCTCGCCGGATTCGTGCGGTTATCAAGGCCAGAGGCGCCGTCACACGTTATTAGGTACATTCTGAGAGGGGTGACTAATTTTTTGTCCGGTGTGCTTATATATACATATATATATATATGTTAACCCCCCCTTTATGGCCCTGAGTCGGTTCGGATTCGACGGGGGGGGTTCTGGTTCGGAGGCAAGCAACGGATGCTTCTTCTTTATACTTTTCTATAATTCTTTTCTCTCGCTTTATGGGGTCGACACTCTGTTAATTCTTTTCTTCCAATAATAGAAGATAGCCCAACTCGAGGGGGAAAATAAAAACTTTCTCTTACTTTGGTTTACTTCTTAAAAATTACAGTTGGTACTCTGAATTTACAAGGGTAGAGGTTCGACCTCTTTCGACCATGGCTCAGGCCGGAATCTAAAGATATATTAAGGAGGCAATGGGCCTCTGCCCCCTCCTAATGAGGTGCTAATCTGAAGTACAATGATGAAGTGCAACGATGAAGTCTAATGCAGAAGTGCAATAAATGAAGTCTAATAATGAAGTGAAGTATTTTTATAAGTACAGTATAATATAGTCTAATGTTTTGGGGAGGACAGTTGAAGGTTAAATTTCCCCCCTTTTTAAACACATGATTTCAACTAAAAAGAATAAAAAATAAAAAAATAAAAAAGAACAGTAGTATCGCTGATTCTACATTTATGGAGGCGATATCATTTCGTAATGTACAAATTTAGTACATGACTGAGTACGTATTAATTTTGGTTCATTACAATTACGATTACAATTACTAATTAATTCATATTCACTTATTATTGTTTTAATTACAATTCCATTAAAGTACATTCTTACATGATAAATTAAATCATTACATTTAATTACAATTTTAGCAAATTGTTAATTGACATATCTACTACTGAAATAATCTAAATAGGTGATACCATTGATATAATGAAGGGGAGTTAACCGTTGTTCTATAATTTAAAGGGGATTAACAACAATGTTATATATTTATAGTTAACAATAATTACGCCAAATTATGTTAAATAATATTAGAACCTGGTTGGTTATCAGAGTTTGAAAGTCTAATTAGCCAGCGATGAGGAAAGCGGAGGAAAATACGATATTTATGATAACGTAATACATAAGTAATACGGAATTTGAATGACAGTTAGGTAGAAATAGTAAGTACAAGTAATGAGAACGGGGATAACTATGTGACGTAAGCCGATAACGAACTAGTGGCCAGGCAGAGAAACAATACAGTATATTATAATAACATAACACATAATATAACATAACACATGATAATGTTATAAATTCGAATCAAAGCGAAAGGAGACTTTTTAACTTTGAGCGTTCGAATTCTGCTGCGATGAGCGGAATGTGATCTTGCTAAGCATTTATTCGAGTTCATCTCGGGAGGTCAATATAATTAAAAATAAAATGAAAAAAATAATACGAGAACGTTTTTTCGCGTTCCCGAACGAACTGCGAAAGTTTGGCATTTCATGATTGACACGAGTAAAGATGATTATTTAATAAAAATTACATACGATAATGGTCAAGCTAAAATATGGACGTATGGGGGCGGGGATGAGATGCAAGACAATTCATAATTAATTATAATAACTTTTATAACAAATGGAAAATGGATGATGGATACGACTAAACCATAGAAAGGGTAGATCGTAGGGTTGTGACATGAACAAAAATAGGAAGCTACAAGTAAAATTATTATCCAAACTCGCGTTAAGCGATTTTGGTTCTTATGTAAAAATGGACAATGAATTCATATAATGATGGTATAGGAATTGTTCATTGTTCACTTTTTACATTACTCTCCCCTTTTAAAAAATGATATTTATACAATAATTTAATAGGGTACCATTAATACAATACAAATGAGAAAATAACATCCTAACAGGGTACCATTAATACAATACAATGAGAAAATAACATCCTAACAGGGTACCATTAGTTACAATACAAATTTTATACAGAACGATTTCGCGTGGTCGAGTACAATCAGATTATCCAAATTTTTAAAATGACACTTGCTTACAGAATATAAAAAAATCAAAGATTAATACTTTAGTTTAAACAAACATTTAATAGGATTAATACTTTAATTTAGATAAACAATTAAGCTAGACAAAGAATGATATTGTAAAATTTTTAGAAAAATTTTATTATTTTTTTTTCTGTGGGGAAAATTACATTCACAATGAATAGGTAAGAGGGAAAAATATAAATCGTACAATCTATAAACTAATTTTTATTGACTAGTGTAGGTAAAAATAGAATTACGTAATGGATGATGTATAGACCTGTCGTCAAATGTGTAGGGATTTGGAAGGTTTTTTGAATTAACAAAGTTTAAAAATGATGTATAATAATTTAAGATGGGTTTAGGGTTATATATATATATACATTTACGTTTAGGAATAGATAAAACAACTTAATAAATGCATGAATGCAAAAATGCATGAATGCATGAATGCAAAAATAATTAAGACTAAATCGCATAGTTGGCACTTACGTAATGAAATAGTTTTATTGTGATATTCAATGATTTTAGCATAAGGTTTGTATATATATATATATATATATATATATATATAGTGTGCATGCATTTTTATTGGCTGTTGTAGGTACAAATCGAATTACGTAGTGGATGATGTATAGACCTGTGGTCAACTGTGTATTTATGTTTATTGGGTACAAAGTGTGTATTTTATAATTTCGAGACACAGATTAAATTCGACTACTAAAATTCATAACCATATACTGTAGTAGTATGTCAATTTGACTATAATTTTCGTTTGATACCTTACAAATGGTACAATAACAATTTAAGGACAGTTAAATTGAACAAAAGAAAAATAAAAAATACAAATTAAAAATATGAATCAATTATACATTTCAACGAGCTAAATACAATTTTATAATACTCTTAAAAAATAAAAGTAAATCGAATCATAGATAAATTTCGATCATGAATAAAAAAGTTATTGAAATGAAAGGGAAGCATTTCGAACAATCTTTTCTTTTAATAATTTCAATTGAATTTTATATTAAAAATTATTTTTATATAATAAAAAAAAATATATTAAAAAGGTTTAATAATTTTTGCCTCAGTAGAAAAATTATACTCTTTCGTTGAATGTTGATAGAATTTGAATTATTTTATATTTTGGTCTGAAAACTTGTTTGCATATGATAAATAGATATGTTTTATTGTGTAGAAGTTTTATTAAAATTAAATGACTGAAATTTAGGGTATGTGCGGTCATACGGGTAAATTTCCCGATCGTACAGAGCAGGATAAATTAGGTACATGATCGATTAATTGTTACGCTATTTCTGTCATCATATAATCAAATAATTATAAAACTCGTTAAAAACTTTTGTAAAAACGGTTTTGGTCGACACTGGGTTCAACTGGGTTTGGGGTGTTAAAATAAAAAATAAAAATAAAAAAACAAAGTTTGGAGTACTACATTCGGGGGAATTGAGTGACTAAGCGGGGGATATAAGTCTGAAATTGACAATAAGTTTTTCGTAAGCACTTTGCTTTTTTTTTTCTTTTTTTAAAAAGATTGCTTGTCACACTACTTAGAACAAAAACTAAAAAAAGTTGAAACAAAACGGAGGGACGGCATGTTCCTCATATACATTACAATAATTACCAAAATCGTTACAAACAATTGTGAAAACGGTTTTGTGGCAATTAATGAATTACATAACTATATATCTATATCAGTGAATTTCCGTCTTACAAACAAAGAAAAAAGGTTAAACTAAAGACGCAAATCAGTCAATTCAGGTTGAATTTTTTTATTCTCTTTTACAACAAAAAAAAAGGTTGAATTAAATTCTCTTGAACAACAAAAAAAAGGTTGAATTCAATTGACTGCATTGAAAACTTGGGACTTGAAAACTAACTTCGATTTAAAAACTAACTTTGACTTGAACTCTCTGACTTGGAATAAATCTCTCTGACTTGAAATAAATCTCTCTGACTTGAAATAAATCTCTCTGACTTGAAATAAATCTCTGACTTCAAGTAAAACTCTCTGACTTCAAATAAAACTGAAATCTCTGGGGCGGTTGTCCCTCTTGGATGCA
The DNA here is from genome assembly GCA_023014485.1 of Bathynomus jamesi. Lineage (NCBI taxonomy): Eukaryota > Metazoa > Arthropoda > Malacostraca > Isopoda > Cirolanidae > Bathynomus > Bathynomus jamesi. The sequence continues at coordinate 181,807 of JAJOZX010006651.1, read as the reverse complement.
ACCTATTGAAACTGAAAACTGATTTGCAACTTATTTGCAAATAAAACTGACTCGAAACTACTTCGAGTATCTTTATAAATCTCTGGGGTTTGGTTGTCCCTCTTGGATGCAACCTTCTGACTTGACCTCTTATCAAGTATTCTGAAACTGAAAATGAAACTTAACTGTCTAACTTGAACGCTTGTCAAGTAAAGATTAACTAAAAATGGAAAATGACTGCATTTGATCTTTATCAAGTGGAAACGATTAACCTCTGTTTTGGTTGACCCTCTTGGTGCAACCGACTGACTTGAAAAACTGACTTCAAAAAATGACTTCAAAATTACTTAATTATCTCTCTAAATCTCTCTGTAAACTCTCTCTCTCTTAATTTGCAAGTCAATTCAATTCAGTAATTGAAAAAAAATTTGCAAACAAAAAATAAAAAAAATGTAAACAATATTTCACTCTGGTATTATTATGTTTGGTACATAAAATAAAATTATTCTATACTGAATATAACAGTGAAAATAACTGAAATTAACTCTGAAATTAATTAACTCTGTTACAATTAACTTCTGTTACAATTAACATCTGTTACAATTAACTCTGACTTTTACAATTAACTCTCTTTTACAATTAACTCTCTTTTACAATTAATTCTCTTTTACAATTAACTCTCTTTTTGAAATTTACTGTTTCACTAAAAAAAGTGTATCACTGGTGTCTGAAGTGTTCACTGTGTTTTGTGTTAAATTCTGGCTCCATACTAAATATTAACTGTTAATAATACTGATTTTTTCAAATGTTTATAAATTTCTTAAAAAAACAACTCTTACTTAACAAGATTCCTACGGCGAAATCCTTAGAGACGTGTCCTGAAGACGTCTTGCTGGCTAAAATCTTCTGGTTAAACATCTTGTGTAAAAATCTTCTGGGTAAAAATCTTCTGGGTAAAAATCTTCTTGGTAAAAATCTTCTTGGTTAAAATCTTCTTGGTTAAAATCTTCTTGGTTAAAATCTTCTTGGTTAAAATCTTTTTTTTTTTTTAAATTGCTTCTTTTTTTTTCTTTTTTCTTCTTAAAAATCTTCTCTTTCTTAAAAATTCTTCTGTTAAAAATCTTCTTTCTAAAAATATTCTTCGTAAAATCATCATCTTATCCTGGTGAAGGGTCGCCAGTTGTTAACCCCCCCTTTATGGCCCTGAGTCGGTTCGGATTCGACGGAGGGGTTCTGGTTCGGAGGCAAGCAACGGATGCTTCTTCTTTATACTTTTCTATAATTCTTTTCTCTCGCTTTATGGGGTCGACACTCTGTTAATTCTTTTCTTCCAATAATAGAAGCTAGCCCAACTCGAGGGGGAAAATAAAAACTTTCTCTTACTTTGGTTTACTTCTTAAAAATTACAGTTGGTACTCTGAATTTACAAGGGTAGAGGTTCGACCTCTTTCGAATATGGCTCAGGCCGGAACCTAAAGATATATTAAGGAGGCAATGGGCCTCTGCCCCCTCCTAATGAGGTGCTAATCTGAAGTACAATGATAAAGTGCAACGATGAAGTCTAATGCAGAAGTGCAATAAATGAAGTCTAATAATGAAGTGAAGTATTTTTATAAGTACAGTATAATATAGTCTAATGTTTTGGGGAGGACAGTTGAAGGTTAAATTTCCCCCCTTTTTAAACACATGATTTCAACTAAAAAGAATAAAAAATAAAAAAAAAAAAAGAACAGCAGTATCGCTGATTCTACATTTATGGAGGCGATATCATTTCGTAATAGTACAAATTTAGTACATGACTGATTACGTATTAATTTTGGTTCATTACAATTACGATTACAATTACTAATTAATTCATATTCACTTATTATTGTTTTAATTACAATTCCATTAAAGTACATTCTTACATGATAAATTAAATCATTACATTTAATTACAATTTTAGCAAATTGTTAATTGACATATCTACTACTGAAATAATCTAAATAGGTGATACCATTGATATAATGAAGGGGAGTTAACCGTTGTTCTATAATTTAAAGGGGATTAACAACAATGTTATATATTTATAGTTAACAATAATTACGCCAAATTATGTTAAATAATATTAGAACCTGGTTGGTTATCAGAGTTTGAAAGTCTAATTAGCCAGCGATGAGGAAAGCGGAGGAAAATACGAGATTTATGATAACGTAATACATAAGTAATACGGAATTTGAATGACAGTAGGTAGAAATAGTAAGTACAAGTAATGAGAACGGGGATAACTATGTGACGTAAGCCGATAACGAACTAGTGGCCAGGCAGAGAAACAATACAGTATATTATAATAACATAACACATAATATAACATAACATATATATATATATATATATATATATATATATATATATATATATATATATATATATATATATACACATATATATATGTATTATATATATATATTGTATATATACAGGGCGTCCCAAAAAAATGTATACACACTTTAACAGCTGATAGCTCAATTGATGTTTCTTTCTTTCCAAGTTAAACCCATTAGAATTAATAATGGCAGTCAGACTAAGCTTTGAACAAAGGAAATTCATTCTAAAATGCTACTGGAAGTGTGAAAACGCAGTTAAAGTGCAAAGACAGTTTAGGAGGGAGTTTCAAACAGATCCACCAACGCGACTTACCATCACTCGAATTAGAGATAAATTTGAAGCCGATGGAACTGTTCAGAATGTCCACAAGAAGCGTTCCGGAAGACCACGGACATCGACAAGCCCCACAAAGCAAGAAAGAGTACTGGAAACGTATCACCAAAGTCCAAGAAAATCTGTGCGGCAAGCGAGTCGTGAGGTAGGAATTTCAGAATCGTCTGTCCAACGCATTTTGAAGCGCTGTCAATGGAAAAGTTACATTCCAAGATTAGTCCATGCTATTAATGAAGATGATCCGGACCGAAGAGTGGAGTATTGCGAGTGGTACTTGGCACGATGTGGATGTGGATTGGACGAAGGGGTTTCGTAGAATACCCTCCGCGTTCACCAGACCTCACACCACTAGACTTTTTTTTATGGGGATACTTAAAAGACAAAGTCTACGCTATAAAACCTGCAACAGTCGCTGAATTGAGAGCAGCCATTGAACGAGAATGCACACAAATACCAAACGAAATGTTTCGTGATGTTTGCGATTCCATTGCTTCGCGTTATCAGCAGTGCCTGGACCAGAACGGACGTCAGTTTGAAAACAGGCGTTGACAAAACAATTAAATAATGTCTGTAGATTCTATTACATTTTGAAAATGAAATGTATTTTAATAAACACTGCCTTTATAAGTATTTAAAGTGTGTATACATTTTTTTGGGACGCCATTTATATATGTATATATATTATATGTATATATAATATATATGTATGTATATATATTATATGTATATATATATGTATATATGTATATATATATATATATGTATATGTAATATATATATATATACATATATATACAGGTCTATTTAAAATGATTCACCTGATTTCAAATGAGAATATTTTTTATGTTACAAATACAGAGTGATTTGTGATACATCAACCAAAAGAAAAAACTATCCAAATTTTGTCTCTCCCCTCATAAATGCTCTATGTGACTTCCCCTAGTTACACGAGCAACGTCGAAACGATAGTCGAATGACTCAAAAAACTCGCTCCAGCATGGCCGTTGTCACTGACTCTACGGCAGTAACAATGCGAGTTCGGAGCTCATCCAAAGATGTGGGCAACGGTGGCACGTACACAGTATGCTTAACGTACCCAGAAAGGAAGAAGTCGCACGGTGTAAGATCCGGCGACCTAGGGTGCCAGCTGTGGAGCTCGAAAACTGCAACACACAAATAGCCTTCTGCTGTGCAGACGCCATTTTCACACTGAATGTTTGTTGCTACGCTAGGCCACAGCGTGACTTTGGAGCCCTCTCGCGGTGATCTTGTAAAACTCGGAGATTTCCTCTTTCATGTGGTGTATGCCCAGTTGATGCAAGGTTGATGGGTACGGAAGTATTCTCAGTTGAAATCGGATGGATCATTTTGAACAGACCTGTATATATATATATATATATATATATAATATATATATATATATATATATATATATATATATATATATATATATATATATATATATATATATATATATATATATATGTATATATATATATATGTTACTTTTGTTGAGTTTGAACGACGGTTCAGGATCGACCTTCGGTCGACCACTCTGCAGCATCCCGCCTCATTTGCGGGACTTTGTGAAGGAGGGAATTGCTCTCTGATCGCCTCCTGCCCTCTTAGCCAGCAACGCATGGCTGGTCAGGGACTTTGCACAAGAATCTGTCCAGCTGGTTCTTGAAGTTATTCAGGTTGGTGTGCTGGAGATTCCTCACTTCTTTTGGAAGGACATTGAAAAGCTTTGAGCCCCGTATTCTGAGGGTATTTTCCATATATATATATGTCTGTATATATATAATATATATTTTATATATATATATGTGTGTATATATATATATGTATATATATATATATATATATATTTATATATATATATATATGTGTGTATATATATATATGTGTGGGTGGTATATATATATATATATATATATATATATATATATATATATATATATATATATATAATATATATATTATATATATGTATATATATATATATATATATATATATTATATATATATATATATTATATGTATATATTATAATAAAAAAGTCAAAACGCGAATTTGAAATCTCCATAGCTCGTGACGGTAAAGAAAACCCCAAGCGATTCTTTCAATACGTCAATAATAGAAATCCAGTAAAAAGTGTCTTAGGTCCATTAAAAAATGGAAATGGAGATGTAGTCTCTGAAAACAAGGAAATGGCTACCTTACTAAACGAATTTTTTACGTCAGTTTTTACTATAGAAGATGTAACGAATATCCCTACGGTCATAGACATAATACCTTTTGATAATGGTAATATTTTGGATAATATTGTCGTTAGTGAAGGGGAAGTAATGCGCTATATTGATAAAATGAAAACACGTAAATCACCGGGTCCGGATTCCATATATCCCATACAACTAAAAGAATTAAAAGATAGCATTGTTGTGCCGCTAACAAAGATTTTTAATGCGTCTATTTCTGAGGGGTGCGTACCAGATAATTTCAAGTTAGCAAACGTAACACCTATCTTTAAGAAAGGCGATAAATGTGCGGCGGGAAATTATAGGCCAATCAGTTTAACGTCTGTTGTAGGTAAGCTACTGGAATCAATAATTAGGGATCGTATAGTCGAACACTTAGAAGTGCATAATCTGGTTAGAAATACGCAGCACTGTTTTAGGCGAAACAAATCTTGCTTAACTAATCTTTTAGAATTTTTCCAAAGCGTGGTTAACGTTTACGATAGACATCGGGCGGTTGATGTAGTGTATTTAGATTTTCAAAAAGCGTTTGACACCGTGCCGCACAAAACACTGATTGAAAAAACTAAGGCTCATGGAATCAGGGGTGTAGTAATAAATTGGCTAGAAGAATGGTTGCGAAGCAGGAAACAGAGGGTGGTCGTTGATGGAGCGGAGTCGTGTTGGGCTAATGTAGCGAGTGGCGTTCCTCAGTGTTCTGTATTGGGCCCCTTGCTTTTTCTTATATATATTAACTATTTAGATGTCGGCCTAGGCAGTACAGTTTCAAAGTTTGCGGATAACACGAAGCTGGGTGGTAGGGCGATTAATGACGAAGATAGAGGTAAAATTCAGGAAGATCTGAATAAAATCGTTGATTGGTCAGTCACATGGCAAATGAGATTTAACGTGGATAAGTGCAAAATTATGCATATAGGTTCGCGTAACGGAAATTTTGCGTATAGTATGTCAGGGAAAGATTTAACAAGCGTAGAGCAGGAAAAAGATTTAGGAGTTATAGTCACTGGTGATTTAAAAGTAGCGAAACAAAGTACAGCGGCGGTCAATAAGGCGAACAAAGTGTTAGGTTTTATAGCTCGAAATTTTGAGTACAAATCGCGCGATATTATAGTTCCTCTTTATAATCATTAGTTAGACCCCATTTGGAGTACGCGGTCCAATTTTGGAATCCGCATATGCGCAAAGATATAGACAAAATCGAAAGAGTTCAAAGACGAGCAACTAAGATGATTCCGTCTCTTAGGTCAAAGTCGTACGAGGATAGGCTTAAAGAGTTAAAATTAACTACACTCGAGACTAGGAGGTTAAGGGGTGATCTAATCCAGGTTTTCAAAATTATGAATGGGTTTGATAACGTAGATAGAGATAGCTTTTTCGAAATATCTCAATATAATAGGACTAGAAATGACGGGTGTAAGTTGACAAGTAGAAGGTTCGAGACAGCAGTTGCGAAAAACTTTTTTACGCATAGAATAGTAAATAGCTGGAATAGTTTGCCGGTAGAAGTAATTAGTAGCACGTCTATAAACATGTTTAAGAATCGATTGGACGCGCATGTTGATAGAAAGGGTATAGTTTAAGGTAGTAAAATTAAGGCTTTGTGGGGATAGATCCCACAGCTCAACACAAGTGTTGTGGGATATAGGGAGGCAGCGTCTTGGGTTAGGGGATACTCTCTGTCCTTACACACCCCATTTAAAGAGATTCCTCTGCCGAGCGGTGCCCCCCATAGTACTGTGAGGTATTGAAAAACTCATGATCTTCACTTGCCCCACAAACACCTTTAAATGGGAAACCCATAATGGGTGCACACACATTTTTACATTACTGTACAGTCTTTACAGCCACACCTACACTTTTCCTCGTAAGTGTATATATTGTAATGTATATTGTTGTAAATTTGACTTGGTCCGCAATCGATATGAACCGTGACTTGATGGATACCGTAATGAAATTGACTCGATTCTTTGGATCTGATATATTTGCATGTCCTTTATATAATAGATATAGAGTGTAACATATTTGTGGATAGTAGTCTATTATGACTTGATCCTCTGGATCGAGAGATTCTATCTTTAGTTTTAAATCGATAATTAATTATTTTTAAATTGATAATGTATATGGTTGTAAATTTTGACTTGGTCCGCAATCGATATGGACCGTGACTTGATGGATACCGTAATGAAATTGACTGGATTCTTTGGATCTGATATATTTGCATGTCCGTTATAAATAAATATAGAATGTAACATATTTGTGGATAGTAGTCTATTATGACTTGCTCCTCTGGACCGAGAGATTCTATCTTTAGTTTTAAACCGATAATTAATTATTTTTAAATTGATAATTATTTAGTTTCGTAAAAATTGGTCGTTGCCAATTTACCGGCAGTTTTTAAATAAGTTTCTTATGTTCTTGTGGTTCGGAACCCACGTAAAATTGTAGGTCCCCTCCGCCACCACGGAGGACATACACAATACACGATTACGAACACAGTTAGGTAGACCAGCCATGAGTGGATCCTAGTGTCTTTGTTGGTCTGAAACATTATAACATTATAACATTATATACATGTGTGTATGTATATTATGTATATATATATATATATATATATATATATGTGTATATATATATGTATGTTAAACACAGACCGTGCATGGCACAAGGAACTCTTCTGGGAAAATTAAATCCACTATAGTCCGAATAAGTAATGGTAAATGACAAATACCATAGTTTTTTTCTTTTTCATGATTTTAGCCCGACGTGGGCAACGGGTCTCTCGCAAAGAGATCCCATAAATATAGCTTCCCTCACCAGCTATCTGCAAAGCAGACAGGATCCAGCTTTGGGACGTGGATCTAGGGTTTAAAGCAAACCTAGATCCCTACACTCAGAACCTCTATATAAGTAAAAGACTCGTTGCATTCACGTCGTGTTGAATAAATCAAAGAAAAAGGGGGTAACTATTGTATTTTTAGCCAAAAAAACCAAAACTTAAACCTCAACCGGGACATTGAGCGTCCACTTTTCAAGGCACGAAACACGTCCGTTTAGTATACACAAACTCAGAATGGTTCCCTGAGAACATTATATGTTAAACACAGACCGTGCATGGCACAAGGAACTCTTCTGGGAAAATTAAATCCACTATAGTCCGAATAAGTAATGGTAAATGACAAATACCATAGTTTTTTTCTTTTTCATGATTTTAGCCCGACGTGGGCAACGGGTCTCTCGCAAAGAGATCCCATAAATATAGCTTCCCTCACCAGCTATCTGCAAAGCAGACAGGATCCAGCTTTGGGACGTGGATCTAGGGTTTAAAGCAAACCTAGATCCCTACACTCAGAACCTCTATATAAGTAAAAGACTCGTTGCATTCACGTCGTGTTGAATAAATCAAAGAAAAAGGGGGTAACTATTGTATTTTTAGCCAAAAAAAACCAAAACTTAAACCTCAACCGGGACATTGAGCGTCCACTTTTCAAGGCACGAAACACGTCCGTTTAGTATACACAAACTCAGAATGGTTCCCTGAGAACATTATATGTTAAACACAGACCTGTTTCGTGCCTTGAAAAGTGGACGCTCAATGTCCCGATTGAGGTTTAAGTTTTGGTTTTTTTGGCTAAAAATACAATAGTTACCCCCTTTTTCTTTGATTTATTCAACACGACGTGAATGCAACGAGTCTTTTACTTATATAGAGGTTCTGAGTGTAGGGATCTAGGTTTGCTTTAAACCCTAGATCCACGTCCCAAAGCTGGATCCTGTCTGCTTTGCAGATAGCTGGTGAGGGAAGCTATATTTATGGGATCTCTTTGCGAGAGACCCGTTGCACACGTCGGGCTAAAATCATGAAAAAGAAAAAAACTATGGTATTTGTCATTTACCATTACTTATTCGGACTATAGTGGATTTAATTTTCCCAGAAGAGTTCCTTGTGCCATGCACGGTCTGTGTTTAACATATAATGTTCTCAGGGAACCATTCTGAGTTTGTGTATACTAAACGGACGTGTTTCGTGCCTTGAAAAGTGGACGCTCAATGTCCCGGTTGAGGTTTAAGTTTTGGTTTTTTTGGCTAAAAATACAATAGTTACCCCCTTTTTCTTTGATTTATTCAACACGACGTGAATGCAACGAGTCTTTTACTTATATAGAGGTTCTGAGTGTAGGGATCTAGGTTTGCTTTAAACCCTAGATCCACGTCCCAAAGCTGGATCCTGTCTGCTTTGCAGATAGCTGGTGAGGGAAGCTATATTTATGGGATCTCTTTGCGAGAGACCCGTTGCCCACGTTGGCTAAAATCATGAAAAAGAAAAAAACTATGGTATTTGTCATTTACCATTACTTATTCGGACTATAGTGGATTTAATTTTCCCAGAAGAGTTCCTTGTGCCATGCACGGTCTGTGTTTAACATATAATGTTCTCAGGGAACCATTCTGAGTTTGTGTATATATGTATATATATATATGTATATAATATATATATATATATATATTATATATATATATATGCAAATAACTGCAATGACCGCGCAGTATATAAATGAATAGAAACGACATAAGTATTAAGGAACGTTTCTGCACACGAGGAGGAGAGATAACGAAATAATGAAAAATGAGGCGAACCGCCTGGGAATCGAACCCAGGGCCTTCCAATTGCCGGTCGGACGGCAATTGGAAGGCCCTGGTTCGATTCCCAGGCGGTTCGCCTCATTTTTCATTATTTCGTTATCTCTCCTCCTCGTGTGCAGAAACGTTCCTTAATACTTATGTCGTTTCTATTCACATTAGATATATATATATATATATATATATATATATGTATATATATATATATATATATATGTGTGTATATATATATAATATATTATATATATATATATATATATATACATATATGTATATATAATATATACTATATATATATATATATACATATATATATGTACATATATATATATATATACATATATATATATATATATATATATATACATATATATATATATATATATATATATATATATATATATATATATATAAACCTTACAAAGGTTCCGCGCGATGATTTCTCATTTCGCGAAGGTCAAGCTTGTCGTCCCTCCTCTCGAGTTGGCCTGGTGAAGTAGTGAGTTGGATTCTTGCGCTCTCCACCTCACATAGCCAGGTACGCCCGGCTCATCGGGGATTGTTCTGAGCCAGGCGTCTAGTCTTCTTTTGAAGATTTCCACTGCAACTCCCTTCGTGTTTCTTAGGTCGTTGGGCAACTGATTAAACAGTTTTGGTCCTTTCCACTACTAAACTATTTTCTTTCAGGGTTAAGGATGTTCCCTCTCTCGCCTTCAATTTGGGAATACGACACAGTCTACCGCTTCTACTTTCCATCGTTGTTTGGGGAGTTATGGGATTCAGAGTAAGATTAGGGACTAGTTTCTCCATTATTTTCCAAGTGTAAATAATGGTGTATCTCTCTCTTCTCCTTCCCAGTGAACATAGGTCTAGTTCTCGTAACCTTTCACAGTAATTTAGTTCTTTGCAACCATTGATCTTGGCTGTGAAGCTTCTTTGGATCCCCTCCTGCTGTCTAATGTCTTCTTTTTTATATGGGGAAGTTAGGACCGAGCAGTATTCTAATTTGGGTATGATCAGGGTTTTAAGTAGAAAAATCATTACATTCCTATCCCTTCGTTTAAAGGTTCTCAATATCTGACCCGTTATTCTCTTTGCTCTGTTTACTGCTATCTTATTTTGTGTTTCAAATTTCGCATCATCTGTCATTACAACCCCTAAATCTTTTGCTCTGGAATTTCTCTGAATTTCCTGTCCATTTGGGGTATAATATTCCATGCACTTTAGGTCTTCTCTTTTTCCGTACCGTAACAGCTGAAATTTCTCGGTGTTAAACTTCATGTTTTGTTGTCTTCAGTCCACTTTTAGATTTTGTTTATGTCGGTTTGTAGAGATACTATGTCTTCTGGGTTTCTTATTTTTCCACTGATCTTTGTGTCATCCGCAAAGGATGTTACTGTGCTGTCTCTGGTAACATCCTCATCTATGTCAGTTAGCATGATTATGAAGAGTAGTGGAGCTAATACTGTTCCTTGTGGTACTGAGCTGAGGACCTCTGATTCTGATGAAGATACTCCTTGTACTGTAACGACTTGCCTCCCCTCACTAAGGAAATTATATATCCATTTCCCAACTTTTCCTTTTATTCCCATATATTTCAGTTTATGTATTATGATTCATATATTATGATTCTTATATGATTCATATGATTCATATGATTCATATATACATATATACATACATATATATATATATATATATATATATATATATATATATATATATATATACCTATACATATATATATATATTATATATATACATACATATATATATATATATATATATATATATATATATATACATATATACATATATATATATACACATATATATATATATACATACATATATATATACATATATATATATATATATATATATATACATATATACATATAATATACACATATATATACATATTAGTGATGTAGCGGATGTCATTTTTTTCACATCTGCGGATGCGGATGCTGATGAGGATGTTTGATTTCAACATCCGCGCATGCGGATGCGGATGTCTACATTTTCGTTATTTTTTAGGATATATTCGAGATTTGTTGTGTTTAACGTATATAATAAGTTATTATATAGAGAGAGCTGTAGCTATAATGTAGTATAATTGATTAATTGTACAATAATTGCTGTACTTTTCTCTGAACATATAAAATAATATCAAGCATCTAACTAATATAGAAATCAATCAGTGAATTCGTGTGCAAATAAATTCGTTATATTTTGTTGAGTTTCAGCCACAATTAGAAACCATAATTGTGTTACCAGGATGCGGGACGTGAACCCAACTCAAATGCACCCCACCGACCTCTTTCCCCAACCTCCACCCTTATAGAAAGAGATCTTTAATTAGCTTCATAACTATTTATATTAAGTTTAAAGTTTATTAGGCATATTTATAAATGAGTAATTAAAATAAAGTAAACTAAGATGTTCATCGTTTAATGTTCAAACTTAATTATAGGAAGGTTATGCTTAAGGAACATTAATTTTTCTGCCTTTTCTGCTGCCAGTCTGTTTCTCTTTTCATCATATATTAATCCAGCACTGCTAAATAATCTCTCGCTTGGTACGTTTGTTGGAGGACAGGCTAAATGTTTCCTTGCAAGTTTACTCAAGTATGGATAGATATTCTGCGTATTTTTCCACCAACTAATAGGATTGTCACATGCAGCCAGGCGTTTTTCTTGATAGCTCTCGATCATTTTTACTACATCTTTTGACATCGCGTAGGTCTCGTCATTGCTGCTTGACTCAAGAAACTGAGAGACAGATTCTGTGATAGATTTGCTTGTTGAAGGTGTTGGTTCTGTCACTGAAACTTTTATTCTTTTGGTGGGTGGCGAAGCGACAGATTCAAGAGATTGAAGCTCTTCAACTGCTTTGCCAAGTGATGATTTAACTCGTTCTAATGTACTAGGTGAAAATAACTTAGCTTTGTAACGTGGATCTAAGTAGGTTGCAAGAGAGTAACTTCATACAAGAACAGCCTCTCGTCTTGTCGCTTGCATCACTTTTGCGCACAATGAACTAGTTCTATTAATATAGTAGAATTTGATAATTTCCGCTTATTAATGACGTTTTATCTCAACGGTCCACATCCGCACGACATCCGCAGTCCAAAGTGCTGATGCGGACGCGGATGCGGATGCGAGAAAATGTGCGGATGTTCCGCGGATGCGGATGCGGATGCGGATGTGACCTACATCACTAAATTACATATTTATATATATATATATACATATATACATATAGGAGTTAAAATTGACAACACTCGAGACTAAGAGGTTAAGGGGTGATCTAATCCAGGTTTTCAAAATTATGAATGGGTTCGATAACGTAGATAGAGATAGCTTTTTCGAAATATCTCAATATAATAGGACTAGAAATAACGGGTGTAAGTTGACAAGTAGAAGGTTCGAGACAGCAGTTGCCAAAACTTTTTTACGCATAGAATAGTAAATAGCTGGAATAGTTTGCCGGTAGAAGTAATTAGTAGCACGTCTATAAACATGTTTAAGAATCGATTAGACGCATATGTTGATAGATTGGGTATAGTTTAAGGTAGTAAAATTAAGGCTTTGTGGGGATAGATCCCACAGCTCAACACAAGTGTTGTGAGATATAGGGAGGCAGCGTCTTGGGTTAGGGGATACTCTCTGTCCTTACACACCCCATTTAAAGAGATTCCTCTGCTGAGCGGTGCCCCCCCATAGTACTGTGAGGTATTGAAAAACTCATGATCTTCACTTGCCCCAAAAACACCTTTAAATGGGAGACACAAGATGGGTGCACACACATTTCTACATTACTGTACAGTCTTTACAGCCACACCTACACTATTCCTCCTAAGTGTATATATTGTAATGTATATGGTTGTAAATTTTGACTTGGTCCACAATCGATATGGACCGTGACTTATTTTTCGTGACAAGGTACTAGTATTGATGGATACCGTAATGAAATTGAATGGATTCTTTGGATCTGATATATTTGCATGTCGGTTATAAATAGATATAGAGTGTAACATATTTGTGGATAGTAGTCTATTATGACTTGATCCTCTGGATTCAGAGATTCTATCTTTAGTTTTAAATCGATAATTAATTAGTTTTGCTAAATTGGTCGTTGCCACTGTACAAATTCTACAGGAAGTTGTTACATAAATTTCTTATGTTCTTGTGGTTCGGAACCCACGTAAAATTGTAGGTTCCCTCCGCCACCACGGAGGACATACACAATTACGATTTACGAACACAGTTAGGTAGACCAGCCATCAGTGGATCCTAGGGTCTTTGTTGGTCTGAAACATTATAACATTATAACATTATATATATATATATATATATATATATATATATATATATATATATATATATATATATATATATATCGGCTATTGATTGGTGGCCCTGAAAACGCAGTTTAATAATAAACAGGAACACCAGAGAAAATAAAAACATCCTTCAAGGTTTAATAGTACCAACGTTTCGGAATGCACTAATTCCATCTTCAGGGCTAAAACAATAAAATGCCAAATCACATACAAAATACAATTTGCTTAATAACAATTTAAAATAAACTTAAAAAATTATAAAAAGTAGCTAATTAAATGTCAAACATTAAAACTAAAAGGTAAATAAATGTGAAGTTAAAAAGTTAAAATTATAAAAAGTAAAAGCATTAAAACTGAAACGTAAATAAAATAAATTAGTACCTTAACCAAAACATCTATAGATCTTCTATGTTTTGGTTAAGGTACTAGTTTATTTTATTTACGTTTCAGTTTTAATGCTTTTACTTTTTATAATTTTAACTTTTTAACTTCACATTTATTTACCTTTTAGTTTTAATGTTGACATTTAATTAGCTACTTTTTATAATTTTTTAAGTTTATTTTAAATTGTTATTCAGCAAATTGTATTTTGTATGTGATTTGGCATTTTATTGTTTTAGCCCTGAAGATGGAATTAGTGCATTCCGAAACGTTGGTACTAATAAACCTTGAAGGATGTTTGTATTTTCTCTGGTGTTTCTGTTTATTATACATATATATATATATATATATATATATATATATATATATATATATCGTAAAGAACGACGCTTGTATAGGAGAACATTCCGCTCAAGATGAGAAGAGAGAACGAACAAATGAAAAAATGAGGTAACCACCCGGGAATCAAACCCGGGATCTTCCGATTGCCGGTCAGATATGATAACCACTACACCATGGTCCTCAGTCGATCAGAAGTCGTAATTCCTCTACATACGCGCAGAAACCAATGCCCCGAGGGGGGCACCTCCCGCATGCCGTATCTATATATACATTTCAACTGCAAAGAACAGACAGTATAAATAACGTAAAGAACGACGCTTGTATAGGAGAACATTCCGCGGAAGATGAGAAGAGATAACGAACAAATGAAAAAATGAGGTAACCACCCGGGAATCGAACCCGGGATCTTCCGATTGCCGGTCAGATATGATAACCACTACACCATGGTCCTCAGTCGATCAGAAGTCGTAATTCCTCTACATACGCGCAGAAAGCAATGCCCCGAGGGGGGCACCTCCCGCATGCCGTATCTATATATACATTTCAACAGCAAAGAACACGCAGTATAAATAACGTAAAGAACGACGCTTGTATAGGAGAACATTCCGCGCAGTTGAAATGTATATATAGATACGGCATGCGGAAGGGGCCCCCCTCGGGGCATTGGTTTCTGCGCGTATGTAGAGGAATTACGACTTCTGATCGACTGAGGACCATGGTGTAGTGGTTATCATATCTGACCGGCAATCGGAAGATCCCGGGTTCGATTCCCGGGAGGTTACCTCATTTTTTCATTTGTTCGTTCTCTCTTCTCATCTTGCGCGGGATGTTCTCCTATACAAACGTCGTTCTTTACGTTATTTATACTGCGTGTTCTTTGCAGTTGAAATGTATATATATATATTATATATATACACACACATATATATATATATATATATATATATATATATATATATATATATACACATATACATATATAATATATATATGTGTGTGTGTGTATATATATATATATATATATATATATATATATATATATATATATATATATATATGTTAAAAATGAACAATGAATAATCAATATTCATTTTTACATAAGAACCAAAATCGCTTAACGCGAGTTTGGATAATAATTTTACTTGTAGCTTCCTATTTTTGTTCGTGTCACAGCCCTACGATCTACTATATCTATGGTTTAGTCGTATCCATTTTCCATTTGTTATAGAAGTTATTATAATTAATTATGATTGTCTTGCATCCCACCCTCGACCCTAGATTATGCATACACATTGCATATAACAGGATTGGAACCCGTAGTTGTACTTCTTAGTCATTAATACCCACTCTTTGTCTCTAATTCGTTCTTGTAAATCTTCCTAATAATGATTTGTACTATACGTACAAATTCAATAACTTTGACGTCACATCTTCCCGTCATTAATTTCCCTTGATCATTATCCTATATAAATTTTATTAAATATTCATTTTTACTCGTGTCAATCTATGAAACGCAAAACTTCATGCATTCTTTCGAAAACGCAGAAATACGTTGTCGTATTATTTTTTTCATTTTTATTTTTAATTATATCACCTCTCAATGAACTCGAAAATGCTGAGGTAGGTGATCAAATTTCGCTAACTGGCAAAATCGAACGCTTCAAAGATAAAAAAATCTCCTTTCGCTCTGATTCGAATTTATAACATTATCATGCGTTATGTTATATCATGTGTGTCATGTCTCATGTACTTGTGTTGTACTAATAACCATACATAATAACCATACATAATAACCATATATTATAACCATATATTATAACCATATATTAACCATATATTATAACCATATATTATAACCATATATAAATATATAAAAAACACTGTAAGAATGGTAAACGACGTAATGTACTTTAATGAAACTACTTTAACTAAACGATCACAATTTAATATATAATGTAGTAATGTACTTTAATGAAACAGTACCTAATGATGTAATGTACTAAATGACGTAGTCAATGTACTTTAATGAAATTGTAGTTAACGATAATAAATGAATTGGTAATTATAATCATAGTTACAGTAGACCAAAATTACAATGTACTCAATGTCCGACCCGACATTATGTCGCCATAAGGAATGTAGAATCGGCAATACTGTTGTTATTTTTTTTATTATTATTTTTCACTTGGAATTAATTTTGATGTGCTTTCTACTTTGCCAAATAATTGATGACCTGTTCTTTTTTTTAAATCTCAATCATTTGTTTAGATTTAGCTTAATAATGAATCCTGAGTAACTTTTGCCATGTCATGTTTTGTATACATTCTTTCTTCGTTATAAAAGATGAAGTCATGTCTTGCCTAAGCATTTAATTGTAAATCTTAAACCTTTAATTTTTACTCATATGCATATTTTAGTGTAAAGATGCATAGTTCAATTTCCACTTTTAGTTAACTTGGCAGATCATGATAACATCAGATCTGAAAATACGCAAATTAAGATAAAAATATGGCTTCATCTTCAAATATCTGTTTATTCGTTTAAACCTTACCACAGCTAAAAGATTTACTTTATTTCAAATATTGTACAAAAATAATGCAGCCTCTTCAACATTTAATAATGATGATGTTAGTAGAATCGGGGTATATAAACCCCACCAATTTCTTCCATGTTTGTTCTGATTCCAACTACGAGGCTGAGCATTACCTGTAACAGTTTAGGAGTAAAACACAGTAAGAAAAATTCTTTATCTTCTCCTTCGAGCCGTGCTCTCTTCAGAAAACTTAGTCATTAGAATCTCCCGATAAGTTACAAGAAGAATCGGGGAGAAACCTCAAAGAATTTAATAAGCCTATCAGAATCCTCCGAGCCACTAAAGAAGAACTCGGATAGTAGTATAGAAGAAACTACTGCAAGTAACAGATCCGTTGCTGCCTCCTAACCAGAACCCCCGTCGACTTCGAACCAACCCAGGGCCATATACGGAGGGGTTAACAGTCTGCGACCCTGCATCAGGATAAAAATCAAGACGACCCAAACACATAGAAGATATTGGCATAACAGACTGGCGACCCTGCCCCAGGATGAAAAGAAGATTTTAAGAAGAAGATTTTAAGAAGAAGAATATTTTAAGAAGAATATTTTAAAAAGAAGAATATTTTAAGAAGAATATTTTAAGAAGAAGTATATTTTAAGAAGAAGAATATTTTAAGAAGAAAAATATTTTAAGAAGAATATTTTAAGAAGAAGAATATTTTAAAAAGAAGATTTTAAGAAGAAGAAGATTTTAAGAAGAAGATTTTAAGAAGAAGAAGATTTTAAGAAGAGGCCACTCTTTGGCCAAGATAGAAATTACCCTGCATCAGGATAAAACCAGTTGACCGGCGTGTCACGACTTCTAGTTCGTAACATCCACCCTTGAACCGGTGTGTCACGACTCCAAGTTCTCCACGCCTAGTTTTCATCCAAGAAGAAGTAGCCAGCAAGACACGTCTTCAGGACACGTCTCTAAGGATTTCGCCGTAGGAATCTTGGTTAAGTACAGAGTTTGTTTTTTTTAAGAATTTATAAACACTGAAAAGTCAGTATTATTAACAGTTAATAATGAGTATCAAGTCAGAATTTACAAGAAACACAGTGAACACTTCAGACACCAGTGAAACATTTTTTTTTAGTGAAACAAATTTTCACAGAGTTTAATTGTCACAGAGTTAATTGTCACAGAGTTATTTTCACTATTATATTCAGTATAGCATAATTTTATTTTATGTACCAAACATAATAGTACCGTACTTCACGTACATTCGAGTGAAATGTTTTACATTTTTTATTTGTTTACGATTTTTTTCAAATTATTGAATTGAATTGATTGCAATTAAGAAAGAGAGTTTACAGAAGTTTATAGAGTTACTTGAAGCAATTTCAAGTTAGTTTCAGAATACTTGATAGAGTTCAAGTTAGTTTCAAGAATACTTGATAGAGTTCAAGTTAGTTTCAAGAATACTTGATAGAGTTCAAGTTAGTTTCAAGAATACTTGATAGAGTTCAAGTTAGTTTCAAGAATACTTGATAGAGTTCAAGTTAGTTTCAAGAATACTTGATAGAGTTCAAGTTAGTTTCAAGAATACTTGATAGAGTTCAAGTTAGTTTCAAGAATACTTGATAGAGTTCAAGTCAGTTTTATTCCAAGTCAGTTTTATCCCAAGCATTCCGAGTCCCAAGTATTCCGAGTCCAAGTATTCCGAGTCCAAGTATTCCGAGTCCCAAGTATTCCGAGTCCCAAGTCAGTTTTCAATGCAGTCAATTGAATTCAACTTTTCCTTTGTAATTTAAGAGATTTTAATTTAAGAAAATGTAATTTAAGGGAATTTAATTCAACCTTTTTTTTTGTTGTAAAAGAGAATTAAATTCTACCAGAATTGACCGGTTTGCGTCTTTAGTTTAACCTTTTTTTTTTTTTTGTAAGAAGGAAATTGACCCATTTGTCTTTTCTTTTCATGCCATTGTTGCGTATATAAATATATACTTATGTATTTTAATGTTTGTAACAAAACCGTTTTTACAAAGGTTGTAACGATTTTGGTAATTACACTGGTCAACAAAGATTTTTCATCAGAGTAAATTTTGTGGTGGCTGGATAGAATGTTTCACGCTGATTCCAAAACTGCATTCAGATTTTTTCTAGCACGTATAGTTTTCAAGATGAAGGCATATATATAACTACACAAATTTAACCATTTTAAATAGGCAAAATACTAATATTTCAACATTTGATTGTGTTTATTTTATTGTGTTTTTTTAGTTTATTCATCTTATTTATTTCAATTATCTTAATTATACATCTTATGTATTTCAGGTGTGAGCTTTTACGTCTAGCAGCATTGTGATTCAGGCAACAACGCCGTGCTTTGTGTGTCAAAGATCAGTCCAGTCCAAGAACTTGTTGTGTCAAGTTGGTGTACATTTTTTTTAATTTATAGTTTGCTCAGGTCAGTCAACATGCCTCGACAATGTAAGAATGACCCCGACAAGTTCTGTTTCGTATGCGGCCAGTTGACAACTAAAACACAGCGACGAAGTATTACAACCGACATTAAGAAAATATACAAGCTATACATTGGTTGCCATCTAGGTGACCAAGATAAACCATGGGCGCCACATCAAATCTGTTCTGGCTGTTCAAATGGATTACGTGATTGGCTTAACAAAAAGAAAGCTTCAATGCCATTTGCCATACCCATGATATGGAGGGAGCCGAGAGATCATCATGAAGACTGTTATTTTTGTAGTGTGAATTTAATGGGGTTTTCTACCAAGAACAAACACCAGATTGTATATCCAAACTTGGATTCAGCACGTAGACCAGTAAAACATGATGAAACATTGCCCATTCCTATTCCCCCAAGTGATAGGCTAGATTCTATCATAGATGACACGGAAAGTGATGAAGGTGCAACTGGCGTTTCCGGACCATCTACAGAACCAGAGTACACTTTGAAGGTAGACATTTAGAGCCTAAAAAGTTAACCCAAGGACAGTTGAATGATCTTGTTAGAGACTTATCGCTGTCTAAAGAGAAATCAGAGCTTCTCGCCTCAAGACTAAAGGAGAACAATTTACTTGAGAACAATGTTCGTATTAGTTACTACCGAAAGCGGAATTTTGAATTAACAGCATTCTTTTCAGTAGACGGTCCTCTCTGTTATTGCCATGACATCAATGGACTATTTACAGCCATAACTCAGACGTATGTAGCATCTGAGTGGCGCCTCTTTATTGATTCGTCGCAGAGAAGCCTGAACGCAGTTCTTTTGCATAATGGTAATATAATGCCATCCATCCCATTGCCCATTCCGTCCATCTAAAAGAGACATATGACAATATGGATATACTACTTAAGGCAATCAAATACGACAGTCATCAATGGAATGTTTGTGGAGATCTAAAAGTTATAGGAATGCTTATGGGTATGCAGTCAGGATTCACAAAATTTTGTTGTTTCCTTTGCCTGTGGGACAGTCGCGCCACTATAGAACATTACACCAAAAGTGACTGGCCACTTAGGTATACATATGTCCCAGGGATAAGCAATGTCCAGTCTGTCCCTTTAGTGGATCCCCAAAAGATCTATCTGCCACCTCTTCACATTAAACTTGGTTTAATGAAAAATTTTGTTAAAGCAATGGGTAAAGTCATTCTGAAGGGTTCCAATACCTTTCAAGGAAATTTCCGAAGGTTACTGCAGCAAAATTGAAGGAAGGAATTTTTGTTGGGCCACAAATAAGGGAGGTTTTGAATGACACTGAATTTGAAAAAGTCCTAAGTCCGCTGGAATTGAAGGCTTGGCTGGCGTTCAAATGGATATGTGAAAACTTTCTTGGAAGCAACAAGTCACCTGCGTACTGCGTATAAGGATGGAGTCAAGAACCTCCTTGATGCCTTCAAAGAAATGGAGTGTCGAATGTCGTTAAAAATTCACTGCCTGCATTCCCACTTAGATTTCTTTCCTGAAAACCTTGGTGCAGTGAGTGACGAGCAAGGAGAGCGCTTCCATCAAGATATTCAGATGATGGAGAAGCGCTACCAAGGATATTGGAATGAAAGCATGATGGCGGACCATTGTTGGATGCTGTATCGTGACAATCCAGGCCAAATTTACAAAAGGAAATCACACTCTCAGCGCTTTTAATAAAATAATGTATATATTCTTTATTTATAAGTACATTGAATAAGGTATATGATGTATTTGTTGTTTAGCATTCCTAAGTGTGATCTATACATCCATAAATTTTCTTATAGCAATATCAAAAACTTAAAAATATCAAAACCAGTGTATCTATATAACTATACGTGCTAGAAAACAAATAAAACTAGATTCGGAATCAGCGCGAAAAATGCATTAAGAAAAGTGTGATCATGTTTTTGATGAGAAAAAAAAGTTTCATTTTGTTGGCCAGTGTTATTGTAATGTATATGAGGAACATGCCGTCCCTCCGTTTGTTGAACTCTTTTAATTTTTGTTCTAAGTAGTGTGACAAGCAATCTTTTTTAAAAGAGCAAAGTGCTCACGAAAGACGTATTGTCAATTTCAAACTTATACCCCCTGCTTAGTCACTCAATTCCCCCGTATGATCGCACATACCCTAAATTTCAGTTGTTTATTCTTTTTTGTCATTTAATTTTAATAAACTTCTACACAATAAAACGTATGTATTTATCATATGCAAACAAGTTTTCACACTAAAATATCAAATAATTCAAATTCTATCAACATTTAACGAAAGAGTATAATTTTTCTACTTAACATGCAAAAATTATTAAACCTTTTTAATATCTTTTTTTAGTATATAAAAATAATTTTTAATGTAAAATTTACCTGTAATTTAGAATTTTATAATAATTGACCTTGAGCTTAAAGGATTTTATAATAATAATAATAATAATAATAACAATAATTGACTAAAACTTAAAAGATTTTATAACCCTAAACCCATCTTAAATTATTATACATTACTTTTAAACTTTGTTAATTCAAAAACCTTCCAAATCCCTACACATACACAGGCATGTATGCACAATATATATACTATATAGACAAACCTTATGCTAAAATCATTGGATATCACAATAAACTTTATTTAATTGCGCGTAAGTGCTAACTATGTAATTTAATCATTTTTGCTTTCTAATATATCTTGCTCATGCATTTATTCAGTTAATTGAACAATCCTCTCAACTAATCTGTCCCTCGAAATTGAAAGATACACACTTTGTACCTAGTACACCCAAATACACACTTGACCACAGGTCTATACATCATCCACTACGTAATTCGATTTGTACCTACAACAGTCAATAAAAATGCATGTATGCACACTATATATACTATATATACAAACCTTATGCTAAAATCATTGGATATCACAATAAACTATTTCATTGCGCGTAAGTGCTAACTATGTAATTTAATCTTAATCATTTTTGCTTTCTAATATATCTTGCTCATGCATTTATTCAGTTACTTGAACAATCCTATCGGCTAATCTGTCCCTCGAAATTGTAAGATACACATTTTGTACCTAGTACACAAAAATACACACAAGACCACAGGTCTATACATCATCCATTACGTAATTCGATTTTTTACCTACAATAGTCAATAAAAAATTAGTTTATGAATTGTATTATTATGGTAACCTTGAAAAATCCATGAACTTTAAAATTTATATTTTTCTCTTTATGTACCTATTCATTATGAATGTAATTTTCCCCACAGAAAAATAAAATTTTGCTAAAAATTTAACAATATCATTCTTTGTCTAACTTAATTGTGTCTAAATTAAAGTATTAATCTTTGAATTTTTTTATATTATATAATAACTCACTTGTTCTGTATAAAAATTTGTAATAAAAAGAAAAATTCGTCATCTAACTTGAAGTAGTTAGGATGTTATTTTCTCATTTGTATTGTATTAATGGCACCCTATTAGATTATTGTATAAATACCATTTTTTAAAGAGGAGAGCAATGTAAAAAATGAACGATGAATAATCAATATTCATTTTTACATAAGAACCAAAATCGCTTAACGCGAGTTTGGATAATAATTTTACTTGTAGCTTCCTATTTTTGTTCGTGTCACAACCCTACGATCTACTATATCTATGGTTTAGTCGTATCCATTTTCCATTTGTTATAGAAGTTATTATAATTAATTATGATTGTCTTGCATCCCACCCTCGACCCTAGATTATGCATACACATTGCATATAACAGGATTGGAACCCGTAGTTGTACTTCTTAGTCATTAATACCCACTCTTTGTCTCTAATTCGTTCTTGTAAATCTTCCTAATAATGATTTGTACTATACGTACAAATTCTATAACTATGACGTCACATTTTCACGTCATTAATTTCCCTTGATCATTATCCTATATAAATTTTATTAAATATTCATTTTTACTCGTGTCAATCTATGAAACGCAAAACTTCATGCATTCGTTCGAAAACGCAGAAATACGTTTTCGTATTATTTTTTTCATTTTTATTTTTAATTATATCACCTCTCAATGAACTCGAAAATGCTGAGGTAGGTGATCAAATTTCGCTAACTGGCAAAATCGAACGCTTCAAAGATAAAAAAATCTCTTTTCGCTCTGATTCGAATTTATAACATTATCATGCGTTATGTTATATCATGTGTGTCATGTCTCATGTACTTGTGTTGTACTAATAACCATACATAATAACCATACATAATAACCATATATTATAACCATATATTATAACCATATATTATAACCATATATTATAACCATATATAAATATATAAAAAACACTTTAAGAATGGTAAACGACGTAATGTACTTTAATGAAACTACTTTAATTAAACGATCACAATTTAATATATAATGTAGTAATGTACTTTAATGAAACAGTACTTAATGATGTAATGTACTAAATGACGTAGTCAATGTACTTTAATGAAATTGTAGTTAACGATAATAAATGAATTGGTAATTATAATCATAGTTACAGTAGACCAAAATTACAATGTACTCAATGTCCGACCCGACATTATGTCGCCATAAGGAATGTAGAATCGGCAATTAATTTTGATGTGCTTTCTACTTTGCCAAATAATTGATGACCTGTTCTTTTTTTTAAATCTCAATCATTTTTTAGATTTAGCTTAATAATGAATCCTGAGTAACTTTTGCCATGTCATGTTTTGTATACATTCTTTCTTCGTTAAAAAGATGAAGTCATGTCTTGCCTAAGCATTTAATTGTAAATCTTAAACCTTTAATTTTTACTCATATGCATATTTTAGTGTAAAGATGCATAGTTCAATTTCCACTTTTAGTTAACTTGGCAGATCATGATAACATCAGATCTGAAAATACGCAATTTAAGATAAAAATATGGCTTCATCTTCAAATATCTTGTTTATTCGTTTAAACCTTACCACAGCTAAAAGATTTACTTTATTTTCAAATATTGTACAAAAATAATGCAGCCTCTTCAACATTTAATAATGATGATGTTAGTAGAATCGGGGTATATAAACCCCACCAATTTCTTCAATGTTTGTTCTGATTCCAACTACGAGGCTGAGCATTACCTGTAACAGTTTAGGAGTAAAACACAGTAAGAAAAAGTCTTTATCTTCTCCTTCGAGCCGTGCTCTCTTCAGAAAACTTAGTCATTAGAATCTCCCGATAAGTTACAAGAAGAATCGGGGAGAAACCTCAAAGAATTTAATAAGCCTCTCAGAATCCTCCAAGCCACTAAAGAAGAACTCGGATAGTAGCAGAGAAGAAACTACTGCAAGTAACAGATCCGTTGCTGCCTCCTAACCAGAACCCCCGTCGACTTCGAACCAACCCAGGGCCATAGACGGAAGGGTTAACATATACATACATATATATATATATATGTGTATAAAATATATATATATATATATACATATATACATACATATATATATACACATATATATATATATATATACATATATATATATATGATGAATAAAACCACGAAGGAAAGGAAACACAAAATGGTGCTCAAGCGCTTTCGTCTAATGACATCCTCAGGAACACTGAAGTACATAAAAGGGTAACAGCCTATATATAGGTTACAGAAAGAAAAAAAAGAGAAAAATAAATAACATACATACATACATACACACACACACATATACATACATACACACACACACATATACATACATATCTATATATACTATACATACATACATACATATATATATATACATATATATATATATATATATATATGCAATAAACAGAGAAGTAAAAATAAAAATTAAAAATTAAAAATTAAAGGATTACCGAGGCATACAGATTTGTAAGGAAAAATATCGATTTTTAGCACAAGATCAAATGAATTATAAAAATACAAATTTATACTGGAAATACTGCCCGGGTTTTAACACTTGCCTATGGTCAGTTTCGATATATAATAAATAAAATGCAAATTAAAAGTTAATAAAGTAGCATACAAGTTTACCAAAGATTTAGCGTCCTACCCTTTTTATCTAAATCTGTTTTGAAGGAATTCAAAACAACAGGATCGAGTTGAAAAAGACCTTTGCTTATGTTGAAGTTATTTGAAAGTTGGATAATGGCAGACTCAAGAATATTTCTATTAACAATGTTGCTAGAATGAATAAAACTGAAGCATTATTCCAATCAATACAGTGGGATAACTCTGACAAATGGACAAAAAGGAGCACTGGACAACTGTCCTGTTCTAACGGAATATTGATGCTGTTTTATACGTGTGTGCAAATCCTTTCCCGTCTGACCTATGTAAAAGGAATCACATTGTTTACAACCAATTTTATAGATAATGCCTGAATTATTGGTAGGGCTATTTTTACTATGATATTTTTCACAATATTGTTATATGAAAATACTACATTAATATCCAAAAGTTTAAGTACATTAGCAATGCCTAAAAAGCCCGGGAAAAATGGAAGTACTAAAATATTTTTTGACAAAGTACGAGTGTTATTATTGACACGATAGAAAGTTCGTTTTGCCTTGTTGAGACAAGATTCCATAAACGCAGATGGATAACACAGATCACTTCCAATACCGTTGATTTTTTCCAATTCGGCATCGATGTATTCCGGACTGGCGATCCTAAGGGCGCGGAGAAACATTGATGAAAAAATGGCCTTCTTAGTGGGGGTGTCATGTCCCGAGTAAAAGTGTACGTAGGACAAATTGTTTGTTGTTTTCCGATAGATACTAAACTTAAAACCTG
The DNA here is from genome assembly GCA_023014485.1 of Bathynomus jamesi. Lineage (NCBI taxonomy): Eukaryota > Metazoa > Arthropoda > Malacostraca > Isopoda > Cirolanidae > Bathynomus > Bathynomus jamesi. The sequence goes on along the minus strand of JAJOZX010006651.1, from coordinate 155,363 downwards.
GGCTTTCCCTATGTACACGCACATCCAAAAATGGGATTGAATTGTCTTGTTCCACTTCTAAAGTAAACTTAATGGAGGGGACTTGATCATTTAACTGAAGGAGGAAGTTATCCAGGTCACGATTCATGGGCCAGATACACAAAATATCGTCGACGTACCGCAACCAAGGGATGCCAACCCCCAGGATTCTCGGAATGTAAGTAATTTCGAAAAACTCCATATAAATATTGGAGAGGAGGGGCGATAAGGGGTTGCCCATGGCCATCCCAAAAACTTGTTGATAATACTCGTTATTGAAAGTGAATTTACAGTCTTTGATGCAAAGCTTAATAAGTTCCAAAACAATGTGTGAAGGTAGTGGCAGGTCATACTTATGTAATTCTTGGGAGAGAAAGTCAAGCATATCATCAATCGGCACTTTTGTAAACAATGAACAAACGTCAAAACTGATCAATCTATCGTTAGTTTCAGTACGTGCATTATTCAATTTTTCAGTAAGATCCATGGAATTTTTTACATGTGAATCAGAGATAGTTCCGAGAATGGGGGACAAGACTTTGACAAGCCATTTGGAGAGTTTATAAGTAATAGAGCCCACCGAGCTAATAATAGGGCGCATAGGGTTGCCAGGTTTGTGGGTTTTAATAAGACCGTAAAGGTAGGGCAGAGCAGGTGAAGTGGACATGAAAAGCGGAATTAAGTCCTTATGATCTTTGAGAATGCGTTTCAAGCCACTATTAAATGATTTGATGACGTCATCCTGCGGGTTCTTCCTAAGTTTGCTGTATGTGGCGGGGTCCTGGAGAAGCTCGTTCATCTTTCCGATGTAGTCCACTTTGTCCATAATAACTATGGTGTTAGCCTTGTCTGCTTTAGTAATATGGAGCTCCCCATCTTTTTTTAATTGTGAGAGGCCATGCGAAAACGTTTAGGAAAGTTATCTTCGTAATTACCATTCGCCGCACTATAAACGAGGCCTTTAACTATGTTAAACAAATACTGAGGGAGATTACACTGTTTTTCAAAACACGCGAGACTGTAACAAATTTGTAAAGCCGAAGGTTTTTTAACAATAAAAAAGGACATACCATATCCAAGGGCACTTTTTGCATCGTCACTAATGTTTTTCGAAGAAAGGTTCAAAACACACTTTGAGCTTGCTTTTTTACTCCACTGACTATTCGAATGAGACTTTTAATTTTCGATCCAAAATGTTACGAAGTGAAGTAGTTCTCCGACGCAACTCGTTGTAAATTTCATCAAACAAAGGTTGGATCCACGGTTGGGGAATAACGGTTACAAAATTATGTTTGGCGATGTTTAAATTTTTGAAGGCGGACCACTCATTTTCTCTGGTGACTTCAATATGTTTCTTTAAAATTAATCTGCTGAAGTTGTTGAACGGATGGTCGTCAATTTGTCTGAGGCGCATCGGAAGCAGGGATTTCGGAAGAACTTGCTCCTCTAGACACTTAGTAAGAAACTTCCGTCGGATACGAATTGCATGCCCCTTCATTAATGTCTGTAAAGCAGACAAGGCTAACACCATAGTTATTATGGACAAAGTGGACTACATCGGAAAGATGAACGAGCTTCTCCAGGACCCCGCCACATACAGCAAACTTAGGAAGAACCCGCAGGATGACGTCATCAAATCATTTAATAGTGGCTTGAAACGCATTCTCAAAGATCATAAGGACTTAATTCCGCTTTTCATGTCCACTTCACCTGCTCTGCCCTACCTTTACGGTCTTATTAAAACCCACAAACCTGGCAACCCTATGCGCCCTATTATTAGCTCGGTGGGCTCTATTACTTATAAACTCTCCAAATGGCTTGTCAAAGTCTTGTCCCCCATTCTCGGAACTATCTCTGATTCACATGTAAAAAATTCCATGGATCTTACTGAAAAATTGAATAATGCACGTACTGAAACTAACGATAGATTGATCAGTTTTGATGTTTGTTCATTGTTTACAAAAGTGCCGATGACGATATGCTTGACTTTCTCTCCCAAGAATTACATAAGTATGACCTGCCACTACCTTCACACATTGTTTTGGAACTTATTAAGCTTTGCATCAAAGACTGTAAATTCACTTTCAATAACGAGTATTATCAACAAGTTTTGGGATGGCCATGGGCAACCCCTTATCGCCCCTCCTCTCCAATATTTATATGGAGTTTTTCGAAATTACTTACATTCCGAGAATCCGGGGTTGGCATCCCTTGGTTGCGGTACGTCGACGATATTTTGTGTATCTGGCCCATGAATCGTGACCTGGATAACTTCCTCCTTCAGTTAAATGATCAAGTCCCCTCCATTAAGTTTACTTTAGAAGTGGAACAAGACAATTCAATCCCATTTTTGGATGTGCGTGTACATAGGGAAAGCCCAGGTTTTAAGTTTAGTATCTATCGGAAAACAACAAACAATTTGTCCTACGTACACTTACTCGGGACATGACACCCCCACTAAGAAGGCCATTTTTTCATCAATGTTTCTCCGCGCCCTTAGGATCGCCAGTCCGGAATACATCGATGCCGAATTGGAAAAAATCAACGGTATTGGAAGTGATTGTGTTATCCATCTGCGTTTATGGAATCTTGTCTCAACAAGGCAAAACGAACTTTCTATCGTGTCAATAATAACACTCGTACTTTGTCAAAAAATATTTTAGTACTTCCATTTTTCCCGGGCTTTTTAGGCATTGCTAATGTACTTAAACTTTTGGATATTAATGTAGTATTTTCATATAACAATATTGTGAAAAATATCATAGTAAAAATAGCCCTACCAATAATTCAGGCATTATCTATAAAATTGGTTGTAAACAATGTGATTCCTTTTACATAGGTCAGACGGGAAAGGATTTGCACACACGTATAAAACAGCATCAATATTCCGTTAGAACAGGACAGTTTCCAGTGCCTTTTTGTCCATTTGTCAGAGTTAGCCCACTGTATTGATTGGAATAATGCTTCAGTTTTATTCATTCTAGCAACATTGTTAATAGAAATATTCTTGAGTCTGCCATTATCCAACTTTCAAATAACTTCAACATAAGCAAAGGTCTTTTTCAACTCGATCCTGTTATTTTGAATTCCTTCAAAACAGATTTAGATAAAAAGGGTAGAACATTAAATCTTTGGTAAACTTGTCTGCTACTTTATTAACTTTTAATTTGCATTTTATTTATATATATCGAAACCTGACCATAGGCAGAGTGTTAAAACCCGGGCAGATTCCAGTATAAATTTGTATTTTTATAATCATTTGATCTTGTGCTAAAAATCGATATTTTCCTTACAAATCTGTACGCCTCACGGTAATCCTTTAATTTTTAATTTTTAATTTTTATTTTTACTTCTCTGTTTATTGCATATATATATATATATATATATATATGTATATATATATATGTAGTATGTATGTATATGTATATATAGATATGTATGTATATGTGTGTGTGTGTATGTATGTATGTATGTTATTTATTTTTTCTTTTTTTTTTCTTTCTGTAACCTATATATAGGCGTTACCTTTTATGTACTTCAGTGTTCCTGAGGATGTCATTAGACGAAAGCGCTTGAGCACCATTTTGTGTTTCCTTTCCTTCGTGGTTTTATTCATCATAAATATTTTTCACGTGTTACTTTCGTGAAATAATTTTCATATATATATGTGTATGTGTATGTCTACCTCGTGGTGTACGGACGTTTTGTTCGAACGGAAAAACAGCTCTGAGATTGTACACTAGGCCTAAGAGGGAAAAAGGTCAGTGCCATAAAAACGAAGGTCGAGTGATCGAAAGAAATTTGAGAACGAGGAAAAAAAAAAAAAAGGAAAATAAAGGAGGAAATAAAGAGGAAAATAAAGGAGAAAATGGCAAACATTCGAAGAAATGTGTAAATTGCGGAAAAATCAGAAAACTGAATAAAGCCGGATTATGTGTAATGGAATGTGCCGCATATCAACTTTGCGATTGCAAAAACGAAGCAGACCAGACCTCGGGCTTAAACTGCATTCTGTGCAATACCTTTAAGCACTACGAATGCATGAACTTAGATAGAAAAGACAGGAAAATGGTAAATAGAATAAATAACAAAATCATAGGACTTTGTGGTTTCTTATGCGTCAAATGCATGGAAAACAATAGAAAATTAGTACAGAGGGGAACACAAAATGTTGAAATAGAAGAATCAAGTACAGCAGCTCTACCGACAGAAAAACATGAAACAGAAAACGCCTACACAACCGAGAAGGAAAAAGAAAACACACTACAGGGAGGGGCGAAAGCAGCCTCAGAAAAAGAGGTACCCACGGCAGAAGAGGGAGATACGAAATACACACCAAAGAAAACAACCCCACTGAGTAGGGAAGAAGTGGTGGCGAAGCAGAAGAAGGAAATCGAATCACATAAGACACAGAGGGAATTTAAACGACGGGCCATATGCGAATATTATAAAATAGGTGCGTGCAAATATGGCTCAAACTGCATATACAATCACCCTACAAAATGCTTCTATATGATGAGGAATGGGAAGTGCAAGTACGGACCAAACTGCAACTTTTTTCACCCTCGTATGTGCAGACAGTCAATTACTGAGAAAAAATGCCTGAACATAGAGTGCCCGCTTTTTCACATAAAGGGTACGCAAAGAAGAGAACGGGAAAGAACAGATCATATTCGACATAGAAGAAATAGCAAGAGTAATGAAACATATTTTTTAGAAGAAATGAGAATAATAAAAGCTCAGCTTGCCCTTCTAACAAGGAGAGACAGAACGCCGCAAACATATGCACCACAACATTACGCACATCACCCCCCTATTCAACACCACCCACCAATAATACAACAACAACAGTGGTATCACGGGCCGCAACCCCAATACTCCCAAATGCAGCGGCCCAACCAATAACACCAAACAGGAACCGACATCGACCAGGAAACGACCATCATTTAAGAAATCGAACACGAAGATTAGAAGAAACCCGGTAAATGTATTATACACAAATATACAAGGCCTCTATACGGACCATGCAGACTGCAAATTACAATACTTGCAAAATTTAGCTACGGAAACCAGCATAGATATCATAGGCCTAACGGAAACACACTTACATAAGTGCGAAAAAGGCTGTGAAAACTGCATCGAGAATACTGAAATAGCATTGCTGGACTACAACATATACAGAGCAGATAGAGTGGCTAGACGAGGAGGAGGGTGTTGTATCTACGTGAAAAACACTTACACATGTGAAGTGAGGGTAAAGAAATCAAACAGCACAGTTGAAGTTATTATATTAGAAGTAAAAGAACTGAACCTAACCATTATGAACATCTACAGACCACCAAACACCACAAAAAGTGAATTCCAATTTGCTACAAATGAAATAGAAAACATATTAAAATTACTTGAAACTCCAGCAACAAATATTCTAATTTTCGGAGATTTTAATTTCCCATTCATATCATGGAAGAAAAATGACGAAGTTATATATGTTGAGAAGTTTCATGGCAACATTACTAAAGATGACAGAACCCAAGCAACAATGCTTTAGATATTATGGAACATTACGCCCTTACCCAGGAAATCTGTGAAGCCACGAGAAAGGAGAACGTTTTGGATTTAATGTGGACAAATAACAACGAGATAATAATAAATAAAAAAGTAACGCACACAAAGTTCTCCGACCATAACCTCATCGATATACAATTGAAGTTAGCACCCAGAGGTCCGAAAACGCATCCAGAGAGGCAGATGGAATATTTGAAGGCTTAAACATAAATTCAAAGAAAGTAAATTGGGAAAACGTAAATAAAGATTTAAAGGAGGTAAATTGGGAATTGCTACTACACGAGAAGACTCCACAAGAAATACTATGTATAATAGAGACGGAAACCAAACCTATAATACTGAAACATATTCCAGAGAGACAGGAAAGAAAACGTAGCAAGCTCGAGAGGAAAATCAGGACTCTATTCAGGCAACGAAGACAAACCGTAAAACATCTCCACAGATGCAGAACTGATGCAAAGAGACTCAAACTAGAGAGGAAACTTGGCGAAATAGAAATGGACCTAAAGCAAACATTCATACATAAGACAAACGAGGAGGAAAACAAGGTAGCAGAAAACATAAAAAATAACCCAAAATACTTCTACACTTTTGCGAAAAGGAAAATGCAGTGTAAAGAGAGTATTGGACCGTTGATAGACGGGGAGGCCGAATACACAAATGACCCGAAAGAAATAAGTGAACTGCTTAGGGAACAATTTAAATCTGTGTTTAGCACCCCTAAGTCCGAGATGGAAGTGGAAAACCCAGACGAGTTTTTCGACATTGAAACAGATCAACCAAGAACAAATCCCGGCACAAACCTATTAATGGACTTCGAGTTCACGGAAGGAGATGTAATTACGGCCTTATCACAGATGCGAGACAATTCAGCGCCAGGGCCAGACACATGGAGTGCCACATTTCTGAAGAAATGCAAAGAGAGTATTGCAAAACCGCTATACTTACTATGGAGGAAATCACTCGACACAGGACAAATTCCACTCCCCTTAAAGAACGCGAATATTGCCCCCCTATTTAAAGGTGGTAACAGAGCAATGCCCAAAAATTATCGGCCAGTGGCTCTCACCTCACACCTTATAAAGTGTTTTGAACGCATAATTAGAGCCAAAATTACCTACTACCTACAAGAAAAAGACTTATACAACCCAAATCAACATGGCTTCAGGGCGGGTAGATCATGCCTGTCACAGCTACTAGACCACCAGGAGAAAATATTAGGAACATTGTGTCGAGGACAAAACATTGATGTAATATATACTGATTTTGCTAAAGCCTTCGATAAATGTGACCATGGAATCATAGCACACAAACTTAAGGATACAGGAATTACTGGAAAGCTAGGAAGGTGGATATTTAATTTCTTGACGCAAAGAACGCAAAGAGTGGTGGTAAACGGAGTTAAATCGGAAGTCTCGGAAGTCGTGAGCTCTGTCCCACAAGGGACAGTATTAGCTCCCTTGCTGTTCATAATAATGATTGCAGATATTGATGCAGATATTAAGGACAGTATTGTATCATGCTTCGCAGATGACACGAAGATATGTAAGGAAATATTGAACGAAGATGACATAAGAAAACTACAAAACGACATTGAAACATTATTCCAGTGGGCAGAAGACAACAATATGAAGTTCAACGAAGAAAAATTCCAACTTCTAAGATATGGTAATAACAAAGAGCTACAGAAAAAAGGGTACAAAACTCCGCAAGCCAAACAGATAACACCAAATCCACAAGTCAGGGATCTTGGAGTAATAATGTCGTCGGATGCAGAATTCAGAGAGCACTATAAAATCAAAATCACAACGGCTAGAAAAATAATGGGAATCATCTGGAGGAGCTTCCGCAGCAGAAAAGCAAACATCATGCTCAAATTATGGAAGAGTCTAGTCCTACCAATAATTGAGTATTGCTCAGTACTCACAAGCCCACACAGAAAAAGAGACATTGCGAGCATTGAAGCTATACAAAGGACTTTTACGTCTAAGATAGAGGAAACGGAAGGTGAAGACTACTGGTCTCGACTACAATCCCTGGAACTCTACTCTCTTGAAAGAAGGCGAGAGCGGTACACAATAATATACATATGGAACATACTTGAGGGCTCTGTCCCTAACCTCAGAAATGAAATAGAAACAAACTGGAATGAGAGAAGAGGCAGATTTTGTACGGTCCCAGCTGCGGTGGGACAAGGAGCCATGAAAACGAGGATGGAAAATACCCTCAGAATACGGGGCCCAAAGCTTTTCAATGTCCTTCCAAAAGAAGTGAGGAATC
>JAJOZX010006651.1:112500-142500 GCA_023014485.1 Bathynomus jamesi | reverse complement strand
TAGTGCTGCTATAACCAATACGTCCAACTTACAAATCGAAACAGAGACAAGTGAACTTCAACAACTAGAAGAGATATCTGAAGATAATGAGGAAGATACAACCTCGACTCAATATGTAATAACAGAACAACAGATGCGTGAGCCACTGCCTTCATTAGCAATTACTTGTGATAGATTTAAAATGGCGGACAGAGCTGGGGCTGCTATTGCTTCTGCAGTATTGGCAGATCTTAAAATTGTTACTCCCGAAGACAAAGGGAATATTATAGACAGAAGTAAGCTAAGACGTGAAAGACAAAAACAGAGAAAGGAACTACAACAGATAGGAGAGCCAAAAACCATGCGGGGATTATACTTTGATGGCAGAAAGGATAAAACAATGATTCAAGTCCAGGAGAGTGATGGCTCTAACCACTAAAGAACCAAACGCGAAGAGCATATCAGCATAATATCTGAACCACACTCTCTGTACTTTGCACGTGTGACACCTTCCAGTGGCAAAGCTAAATACATTTGCACAGCGCTAGTGAATTGCTTGAAAGAAAGGAATGTTGATATAGGGAACATCGTTGCAGTTGGCTATGATTCGACAGTGGTTAACACTGGTAGTATTGGAGGCACAATAAGATTACTGGAAGAAGCCTTTAATAAGCCATTGCAGTGGCTGATATGCCTTTTACACCTTAATGAACTTCCATTGCGCCATCTGTTTCATCACTTGGTTGGTACTACTACTGGACCAAGAGCATTTTCAGGAGAAATTGGCCGAGCACTTTCAGACTGTGAAAAGCTTCCCATAGTTAACTTCAAACCCATTGAAATTCAAGAGGACATGTGTGAAGTTGATGTAGATGACATAAGTACTGACCAGAAATACCTTCTTGAAATTCACAAGGCTATATCAAGTGGAACATTCTCAGAGTCTTAGTCATAAGAGTCCAGGCAATATATCACATTCAAGGTGCTCACCACAGCAAACAGGACTCTGCCGTTATATGCAAGCACAGAGAATCCTTCAGGCAATTTACAAGAATTAGCTACTTTCATTGTTAGGGTATACGCACCAATGTGGTTTCAGATAAAGCGTAAACCATTATGCCAATATGATGCTAAACATATGTGGCATATGATTGCAAGAAGCAGGTATCTCCGTGAAGAGCTTAGGAGAGTACATGACTCAGTCATTCAGCGAAATGCATATTACGCAAATCAAGAAAACATTCTCATTGCAATGATAGCTGATGAAAGGGAGCATGTGCGTCAGTTGGGATTTAGGCGTATCATAAAAGCAAGGGCATGCATTCAAGAAACAGATGTTATCAGGTATTTTAAGGTGCCAGAAATAAATTTTTATGCCAAAGACTATACAGATCTCATTATGTGGCAAGATTTTCAGATAGCAGAACCACCGATAACCAAAGGAGTTTTCTCTTGATGATATTGATCATGCATCAAAATGGTACTACTCTTCATTCAGAATTATTTCAGTTTCCATGTCATACACAAGCCGTAGAGAGATGCGTCAAGCTCGTTACAGACGCTGCTGGATCAGTCTGCGGACCTACAAACAGAGACGGTTGGATTCGTGCTACATTAGAATCAAGGAAAAAACAGCCAAAATTTGACACAAAAGCAAATTACTAAATAGTCTTCAGCAAGAACCCTTTCTAGAGGGAGGTTGGTTGGGGAAAGGGTGGTAACTCCGCTAAGGCACGAAATAACGTTTCTTAACTGTCTCAAGCCAGTATAAAGGAGGAGAGACATCCTAATTTATTACTGTTCCCTTTTTCAAGTAAATACAGAATCATACTTAATTGTCATTTTTAAGTTAACTTCAGCCCTCTTGTGGCAGCTGAAGATATTAAGCATATGAAAAGGCATTTTTACAAAACGAATTCTTATCATTTAAGAATCTTAATCAAACTATTAGATAATTCTAAGATAAAATTTATAATAGTTTGATAAACCTAAAATAGAAGCATTTTTTTTTTTTACCCAAAATTGTGTTAACTTTAGCCCGCTGGTGGCAGCTGAAAATATTAAACAAATGAACACATATTTTGGCAGGTATATATCGTCCACTAAATGCAACTTTTAATCACTATTAGAACTTCATACTAGAAAAAAAGTATTTTTCGCTCCACCCTACTGTGGGATCTATCACCACAAAGCCTTAATTTTACTACCTTAAACTATACCCAATCTATCAACATATGCGTCTAATCGATTTTTAAACATGTTTATAGACGTACTACTAATTACATCTACGGCAAACTATTCCAGCTATTTACTATTCTGTGCGTAAAAAAGTTTTTCGCAACTACTGTCTCGAACCTTCTACTTGTCATCTTACACCCGTTATTTCTCGTCCTATTATATTGAGCTATTTCGAAAAAGCTATCTCTATCTACGTTATCGAACCCATTCATAATTTTGAAAACCTGGATTAGATCACCCCTTACCCTCCTAGTCTCGAGTGTTGTCAATTTTAACTCCTTAAGCCTATCCTCGTACGACTTTGACCTAGGCGACGGAATCATCTTAGTTGCTCGTCTTTGAACTCTTTTGCTTTTGACTATATCTTTGCGCATATGCGGATTCCAAAATTGGACCGCGTACTCTAAATGTGGTCAAACTAATCATTTATAAACAGGAACTATAATTTCGCGCGATTTGTACTCAAAATTTCGAGCTATAAAACCTAACACTTTGTTCGCCTTATTGACCGCTGCTGTACTTTGTTTCGCTACTTTTAAATCACCAGTGACTGTAACTACTAAATCTTTTTACAGCTCTACGCTGGTTAAATCTTTCCCTGACATACTATACGCAAAATTACCGTTACGCGAACGGATCTGCAAAATTTTGCACTGATCAACGTTAAATCTCATATGCCATGTGAATGACCAATCAACGATTTTATTGAGATCTTCCTGGATGTTACCTCTATCTTCGTCATTAATCGCCCTACCATCCAGTTTCGTGTCATCCGCAAACTTTGAAACGGTACTGACTAGGCCGACATCTAAATCGTTAATATATATAAGAAAAAGCAAGGGGCCCAATACAGAACAATGAGGAACGCCACTCGCTACATTACCCCAACACGACTCCGCTCCATCAACGACCACCCTCTGTTTCCTACCTCTCAACCACTCTTCTAGCCAATTTATTACTACACCCCTGATTTCATGAGCCTCAGTTTTTTCAATGAGTCTTTTGTGCAGCACGGTGTCAAATACTTTTTGAAAATCTAAATACACTACATCAACCGCCCGATGCCTATCGTAAACGTCAACCACGCTTTGGAAAAATTCTAAAAGATTAGTTAAGGAAGATTTGTTTCGCCTAAAACCGTGCTGCGTATTTCTAACTAGTTTATGCAATTCTAAGTGTTCGACTATACGATCCCTAATTATTGATTCCTGTAGCTTACCTACAACAGACGTTAAACTGATTGGCCAATAATTTCCCGCCGCACCTTTATCGCCTTTCTTAAAGATAGGTTTTACGTTTGCTAACATGAAATTATATGGTACGCACCCCTCAGAAATAGACGCATTAAAAATCTTTGTTAGCGCCACAACAATGCTATCTTTTAATTCTTTTGGTTGTATAGGATATATGGAATCCGGCACCGGTGATTTACGCGTTTTCATTTTATGAATATAGCGCATTACCATCACTTCACTAACCACTATATTATCCAAAATATTACCATTATCAAAAGGTATTGTGTCTATTACCGTAGGGATATTCGTTACATCTTCTAGAGTAAAAACTGACGTAAAAAATTCGTTTAGCAAGGTAGCCATTTCCTTGTTTTCAGAAACTAGATCTCCGTTTACATTTTCCAAAGGCCCCAAGACACTTTTTACTGGATTTCTATTATTGACATATTGAAAGAATCGCTTGGGGTTTTCTTTACCGTCACGAGCTATGGAGATTTCAAATTCGCGTTTTGACTTTTTATTACACTTTTAGTTTCACGCCTTAGAGATATGTAGTTGTTTCGTAACAATAGATTATCTTTATCGCACTTGTATAGCCTATAAGCCCTCTCTCTACTCTTTATAATTTCTCCTACTCTAGAAGTAAACCACAAGGGCTTCTTGTTTACTTTCGCACGCTTAATTTTGTACGGTACACATTCCTCATTTATAGTCCTAAATACCGTTACGAACGATTCCCACATTAGTTTTGCGTTGGAGTTCCCCATTACGTTTTCCCAATTGACGTGTGACAATTTATTTCGAAATTTACAAAAGTCTGCGTGCTGGAAGTTAGGAATTTTAGTCGAGTTAGTTGGTTTCGAGTGACTTATTGAGAGGACACACTCTACCTTATTGTGATCGCTATTGCTTAACGGTTCTATTACTTGAAGATCAGTAATTAGCCTATCATCCTTAGTTATTACTAAATCTAGAATACTGTCCAACCTCGTATGTTCCCCAACCTTTTGAATAAGAAAGCTATCCTCGAGAAAATTAACTAAACGATTACCTTACGCGTCTCCCTGCATTGTATCGTAATTCACTTTGGCGCAGTTAAGGTCACCCATAACTAAAGCCTTCTCACTACCGACTATTCTCTTTAGTTCACGATATAACGCTTCGTCCGTATCAGCTGTTTGATTAGGGGGCCTATATATAACCGCAACAAGAAGTTTGAAATCGTTCAATTTAAGTTCTGCTATAGTCGAATCTATCGGTTCTGGAATTGAGTGCTTTACTTCTATAACGCTCGCAATATTATCTTTGATATACAACATAACACCGCCTCCTCGCCTACCTATTCTGTTTTTAACAAAAAGTCTATAACCTTTAATTTGATACTCCCCTACAAAGTCACGTGTTTCAGTGCTAAGCCACGATTCATTTATCGCAATTAAATCATAGTCTTTACAAGCAATTAAAGAAAAAAATTCGTTTATTTTATTTCGTAGGCTACGAGCATTTAAGGACAGAACCTTCAAATTGTTTGTAATTGCGACACCTTCGCGAGCGCAGGGGAAATTTGTGGTATTTACGATGGGACCGTTCGGGTTGCGGCAGCCTGAAAAGAAGAGACAGTATTATGAAACAGTCTTCCTAAACGCGCAGCTCCAACGTCATTAAAATGAAGTCCATCTTCGAGGAACAAGTCCCTCCTGCCGTAGAAACTGTTCCAAAAATTTGCAAAATGCACTCCTTCCTTTTGGCAAAGAGACTTTAGGTTATTGTTAATATAGGTCGCCTTGCTGTAGAAATCGCTTCGTTGGATAATTCGAGGAAGTATACCTATTATAACAATCTTATTAGTTTCTCCTTTAGTAGCTCTAGTAAGTCCCTGTACCCAGTGATGGGCATTATCTAGATACATGTATCGCCGAGACGTATCGATCGATACTTCTGTATCGGTATCGGTATCGCTTTAGCTACTTGACAAAAGTGTCGATTTATCGGTATCGCTAATGTCAATTTTCTTAAATGTATCGAAAAAAATCGATACTTCGATACATCGATACATTAATAAGAATTTTTAAATATTTAAATAGATGTTATAATATGACACTACTGAGTTATATTTATGAATATACATAAATAATAATATTATTAAATATTTATTTAATGACAGTACTACTCTACAGGTCACGTCACACAGTACGACGCAACGTTTAAACACGTTTGTACTTGTGTTATTGAGATTAATTAACCATAATATAGAAACGCTCATAATATAGAAACGCTCATATAAAATAGAAATGCTCATTGGTGTTGCAACACTATTGGCCACGCCCACTCGGTGTTGAGTTTAAACAGGTTCATGTCTCTGCAACCCAAGATTCCACTGAGATGGAAGTTTTACAGTATCTGGGTGACGGAAGTCATTCTCTCCAATCTCTGAGGCAGTACCCAGGAATTCTACGGGTCTTCCTGAAGTATAACACACCACTACCATCCTCTGCTCCTGTAGAACGGTTGTTTAGTATGGCCGGTCACATTCACGCTCCAAAAAGGAATAGACTGTCTGACCAGATGTTAACCAGCTTGTATTTTTGAAGGGTAATAGTAATTACTTTTAATTGTTAGTGTAATATTTTCAGTCATTCATGTATCCTACAAAATTAAAACACTTTCATTAAATAAGGCAATTGTTTTTATTTACATCTATAAAACCCATTAAAATGTCGTTGATTTTACTTACAGTGCGTACAAATTACAAGTATAAACAATAATATCTAATACCTACATATTAAATGAATAATTATAAAAATGTACCGGCGATACATGTATCGGCGATGCATGTATCGGTATCGGTATCGCTTAAGACATCTAGAAAGTATCGGCGTATCGGTATCGCCTAAGACGTTCTTCATGTATCGATGTATCGGTATCGCTTTAGCGATTTTCATGTATCGATGCCCATCACTGCCTGTACCTAGCCAGCAGTTCTTCCGATCTAGAATTTAAAAAGTTATTAGTACCGACATGAATAACATACGTTGTGTCTTCGGCGGTACCGTCTGTAAAATGGTCAACACTATTAGTTATATCCTCCACCCTTGCACCAGGGTAGAAGTAACGGCGCATACGACGAGGGTTTCTCCCACAGAATTCCTCGAGCTGCCCTCGAACAATGGAATCGCCAACGAGTCGTATTTCCGGTTCATCAGCATCATCGAAACTTAAAACAGAAAAATTATTGCTTGTTATTACTGGTAGACAAGTCTTAGGTTTTCTCAATGGGGCTCCATTACGGACTCGAACGAAGGGTTCGGAACTAGGGGAAGAGAGAGGGCTATTAATTCTATTTATATTATTAGTAGAAACTGAGGCAGGAGGGGTCGTAACTGGAGTCTCAAGGGATTCTACTTTTGCCGTCAGGAGCATCACGCTTTCTTCAAGCCTCACCTGGCCTCCCTCTCACGTTCGAACTCGTTCCTCAGGACTTCAATACTTGAGCACCACCTGCAAACTAACTGTTCATTATTATTTGCCCTTTTAAAGGCGTAAGCGGCAAATTTCCTTTCAAAGCGACTGCAAACACACACACACACACACACACATATATATATACGTATATATACACACACACACACACACATATATATATATATATATATATATACACATATATATACACACACACACACATATATGTATATATATACACACAAACATATATATACGCATATATATACAAACACACACACATATACATATATATGATGAATAAAACCACAAAGGGAAAAGAAACAAAGCGGTGCTCAAGCGCTTTCGTCTAATGACATGCTCAGGAACACAGTTCCTGAGGATGACATTAGACGAAAGGGCTTGCGCACCACTTTGTGTTTCTTTTCCCTCCGTGGTTTTATTCATCATAAATATTTTTCACGTGTCACTTTCGTGAAATAATTTTCATATATATATATATATATATATATATATACACATATATATATATACACACACACACACACATATATATATATATATACACACACAAACATATATATATATATAATATATACATTCAACTGCAAAGAACACGCAGTATAAATAACGTAAAGAACGACGCTTGTATAGGAGATATTCCGCGCAAGACCGGAGAGAGAGAACGAAACAAATGAAAAAATGAGGTAACCACCTGGGAATCGAACCCGTGATCTTCCGATTGCCGGTCAGACGCGATACCATTACACCATGGACCTCACTCTTCCAAATGCCGTAATTCTTCTACATACTCGCAGAAACCAATGCCCCAAGGGGGCACCTCCCGCATGCCGTAACATTATATACATTCAACTGCAAAGAACACGCAGTATAAATAACGTAAAGAACGACGCTTGTATAGGAGATATTCCGCGCAAGACGAGAGAGAGAGAACGAAACAAATGAAAAAATGAGGTAACCACCTGGGAATCGAACCCGGGATCTTCCGATTGCCGGCAATCGGAAGATCCCCGGTTCGATTCCCAGGTGGTTACCTCATTTTTTCATTTGTTTCGTTCTCTCTCTCTCGTCTTGTGCGGAATATCTCCTATACAAGCGTCGTTCTTTACGATATATATATATATATATATATATATATATATATATACATATATATATATACACATTTTAAATGCAAACAACACAAAGTTTAATTAATGTAAAGAACGACGCTTGTGTAGAAGAACGTTCCGCACAAGATGAGGAGGGAGAACGAACAAATGAAAATCGATGTAACCACCCAGGAATCAAACCCGGGATCTTCCGATTGCCGGGCAGATATGCTATCAACTACGCCATGGGCCTCGATTAATCAGAAGTCGTAATTGTCCTACATACGAGCAGAAACCAATGCCCTGAAAGGGCACCTTCGCATGCCGCACACTTACATTTTAACTGCAAACAACACACAGTATAATTAATGTAAAGAACGACGCTTGTGTAGAAGAACGTTCCGCACAAGATGTTTGCAGTTAAAATGTATATGTGTGCGGCATGCGAAGGTGCCCCCTCAGGGCATTGGTTTCTGCTCGTTTGTAGGAGAATTACGACTTCTGTTTAATCGAGGCCCATGTTGTAGTGGATAGCATATCTGACGGGCAATCGGAAGATCCCGGTTTCGATTTGCAGGAGGTTACCTCATTTTTCATTTGTTCGTTCTTCCTCCTCATCTTGTGCGGAACGTTTTTCTAAACAAGCCTCGTTCTTTACATATATATATATATATATATACACACACACATATATATATATATATATATACACACACACATATATATATATATACGCACACACACACATATATATATACATACACACACACACACACATATAATATATATACACACATATATATACAGTATATATACACACACACACATATATATATATATATATACACACACACACATATATATATATACACTCACATATATATATATATATATATATATATACATATATATATTTGTATATTTATATATATATACACATATATATAATGTTATAATGTTTCACACCAACAAAGACCCTAGGATCCACTCATGGCTGGTCTACCTAACTGTGTTCGTAATTGTGTATTCTGTATGTCCTCCGTGGTGGCTGAGGGGACCTACTTTACGTGGTTTCCGAACCACAAGAACATAAGAAATTTATGTAAAAACTGCCTGTACATTGACAACGACCAATTTTTACAAAACTAAATAATTATCAATTTAAAACTAATTAATTATCGATTTAAAACTAAAGATAGAATCTCTCGATGCAGAGGATCAAATCAAGTCATAATAGACTACTATCCACATATGTATTACACTCTATATCTATTTATAACCGACATTCAAATATATCAGATCCAAAGAATCCAGGCAATTTCATTACGGTGTCAAACAATACTAGTAACTTGCCAACCAAAAATAAGTCACGGTCCATATCGATTGCGGACCAATTCAAAATTTACAACCATATACATTACAATATATATACTTAGGAGTAAAAGTGTGGGTGTGGCTGTAAATACTGTAGAGTAATGTAGAAATGTGTGTGCACCCATTTTGGGTCTCCCATTTCAAGGTGTTTGTGCGGCAAGTGAAGATCATGAGTTTTTCAATACCTCACAATACTAAGGGGGGGGGGCACCGCTCGGCAGATGAATCTCTTTAAATGGGGTGTGTATGGACAGAGAGTATCCCCTAACCCAAGATGCTGCCTTACACCTGTTATTTCTAATCATACTGTATTAAGATATTTCGAAAAAGCTATCTCTATCTACGTTATCGAACCCATTCATAATTTTGAAAACCTGGATTAGATCATCCCTTAGTCTCCTAGTCTCGAGTGTAGTCAATTTTAACTCTTTAAGCCTATCTTCGTACGACTTTGACCTAAGCGACGGAATCATCTTAGTTGCTCGTCTTTGAACTCTTTCGATTTTGTCTACAGTATATCTTTGCGCATATGCGGATTCCAAAATTGGACCGCGTACTCCAAATGCGGTCTGACTAATGAATTATAAAGAGGAACTATAATATCGCGCGATTTGTACTCAAAATTTCGAGCTATAAAACCTAACACTTTGTTCGCCTTATTGACCGCTGCTGTACTTTGTTTCGCTACTTTTAAATCACCAGTGACTATAACTCCTAAATCTTTTTCCTGCTCTACGCTTGTTAAATCTTTCCCTGACATACTATACGCAAAATTACAGTTACGCGAACCTATATGCAAAGTTTTGCACTTATCAACGTTACATCTCATTTGCCATGTGACTGACCAATCAGCGATTTTATTCAGATCTTCCTGGATTTTACCTCTACCTTCGTCATTAATCGTCCTACCACCTAGCTTCGTGTCATCCGCAAACTTTGAAACTGTACTGACTAGGCCGACATCTAAATCGTTAATATATATAAGATAAAGCAAGGGGCCCAATACGGAACCCTGAGGAACGCCACTCGCTACATTAGCCCAACACGACTCCGCTCCATCAACGACCACCCTTTGTTTCCTACCTCTCAACCACTCTTCTAGCCAATTTATTACTACACCCCTGATTCCATGAGCCTTAGTTTTTTCCAATGAGTCTTTTGTGCGGCACGGTGTCAAACGCTTTTTGAAAATCTAAATGAACTACATCAACCTCCCGATGTCTATCGTAAACGTCAACCACGGTTTGGAAAAATTCTAAAAGATTAGTTAAGCAAGATTTTTTTCACCTAAAACCGTGCTGCATATTTCTAACTAGTTTATGCAATTCTAAGTGTTCGACTATACGATCCCTAATTATTGATTCCAGGAGCTTTCCTACAACAGGCGTTAAACTGATTGGAATATTACTTCCCGCCGCACCTTTATCGCCTTTCTTAAAGACAGGTGTTACGTTTGCTAACATGAAATTATATGGTACCCACCCCTCAGAAATAGACGCATTAAAAATCTTTGTTGACGGCATAACAACGCTATCTTTTAATTCTTTTAGTTGTATGGGATATATGGAATCCGGCCCAGGTGATTTACGCTTTTTCATTTTTTCAATACAGCGCATTACCTCCCCTTCACGAACCACGATATTATCCAAAATATTACCATTATCAAAAGGTAATATGTCTATGACCGTAGGGATATTCGTTACATCTTCTATACTAAAAACTGACGTAAAAAATTCGTTCAGCAAGGTAGCCATTTCCTTGTTTTCAGAAACTAGACCTCCGTTTACATTTTCCAAAGGCCCCAAGACACTTTTTACTGAATTTCTATTATTGACGTATTGAAAGAATCGCTTGGCGTTTTCTTTACCGTCACGAGCTATGGAGATTTCAAATTCGCGCTTGGATTTTTTTATTACACTTTTCGCTTCACGCCTTAGAGATATGTAGTTGTTTCGTAACCACAAATTGTCTTTATCGCACTTATGTAGCCTATAAGCCCTATCTCTTCTCTTTATAATGTCTCCTACTGTAGAAGTAAACCACAAGGGCTTGTTGTTTACTTTCGCACGCTTAATTTTGTACGGTACACATTCCTCATTTATAGTCCTAAATACTGTTTCGAACGATTCCCACATTAGTTTTGCGTTGGAGTTCCCCATTACGTTTCCAATTGACGTGTGACAATTTATTTCGAAATTTACAAAAGTCTGCGTGCTGGAAGTTAGGAATTTTAGTCGAGTTAGTTGGTTTCGAGTGACTTATTGAGAGGACAAACTCTACCTTATTGTGATCGCTATTGCTTAACGGTTCTATTACTTGAAGATCAGTAATTAGCCTATCATCCTTAGTTATTACTAAATCTAGAATACTGTCCAACCTCGTATGTTCCCCAACCTTTTGAATAAGAAAGCTATCCTCGAGAAAATTAACTAAACGATTACCTTCCGCGTCTCCCTGCATTGTATCGTAATTCACTTTGGCGCAGTTAAGGTCACCCATAACTAAAGCCTGCTCACTACCGACTATTCTCTTTAGTTCAAGATATAACGCTTCGTCCGTATCAGCTGTTTGATTAGGGGGCCTATATATAACCGCAACAAGAAGTTTGAAATCGTTCAATTTAAGTTCTGCTATAGTCGAATCTATCGGTTCTGGAATTGAGTGCTTTACTTCTATAACGCTCGCAATATTCTTTGATATACAACATAACACCGCCTCCTCGCCTACCTATTCTGTTTTTAACAAAAAGTATATAACCTTTAATTTGATACTCCCCTACAAAGTCACGTGTTTCAGTGCTAAGCCACGATTCATTTATCGCAATTAAATCATAGTCTTTAGAAGCAATTAAAGAAAAAAATTCGTTTATTTTTTTCGTAGGCTACGAGCATTGAAGGACAGAACCTTCAAATTGTTTGTAATTGCGACACCTTCGCGAGCGCAGGGGAAATTTGTGGTATTTACGATGGGACCGTTCGGGTTGCGGCAGCCTGAAAAGAAGAGACAGTATTATGAAATAGTCTTCCTAAACGCGCAGCTCCAAAGTCATTAAAATGAAGTCCATCTTCGAGGAACAAGTCCCTCCTGCCGTAGAAACTGTTCCAAAAATTTGAAAAATGCACTCCTTCCTTTTGGCAAAGAGACTTTAGGTTATTGTTAATATAGGTCGCCTTGCTGTAGAAATCGCTTCGTTGGATAATTCGAGGAAGTATACCTGTTATAACAATCTTATTAGTTTTCTCCTTTAGTAGCTCTAGTAAATCCCTGTACCCAGTGATGGGCATTATCTAGATACATGTAACGCCGAGACGTATCGTTCGATACTTTTGTATCGGTATCGGTATCGCTTTAGCTACTTGACAAAAGTATCGATTTATCGGTATCGCTAATGTCAATTTTCTTAAATGTATCGAAAAAAATCGATACTTCGATACATCGATACATTAATAAGAATTTTTAAATATTTAAATAGATGTTATAATATGACACTACTGAGTTATATTTATGAATATACATAAATAATAATATTACTAAATATTTATTTAATGACAGTACTACTCTACAGGTCACGTCACACAGTACGACGCAACGTTTAAACACGTTTGTACTTGTGTTATTGAGATTAATTAACCATAATATAGAAACGCTCATAATATAGAAACGCTCATATAAAATAGAAACGCTCATTGGTGTTGCAACACTATTGGCCACGCCCACTCGGTGTTGAGTTTAAACAGGTTCATGTCTCTGCAACCCAAGATTCCACTGAGATGGAAGTTTTACAGTATCTGGGTGACGGAAGTCATTCTCTCCAATCTCTGAGGCAGTACCCAGGAATTCTACGGGTCTTCCTGAAGTATAACACACCACTACCATCCTCTGCTCCTGTAGAACGGTTGTTTAGTATGGCTGGTCACATTCACGCTCCAAAAAGGAATAGACTGTCTGACCAGATGTTTAGCCAGCTTGTATTTTTCAAGGGTAATAGTAATTACTTTTAATTGTTAGTGTAATATTTTCAGTCATTCATGTATCCTACAAAATTAAAACACTTTCATTAAATAAGGCAATTGTTTTTATTTACATCTATAAAACCCATTAAAATGTCGTTGATTTTACTTACAGTGCGTACAAATTACTAGTATAAACAATAATATCTAATACCTACATATTAAATGAATAATTATAAAAATGTACTGGCGATAGATGTATCGGTATCGGTATCGCTTAAGAAATCTAGAAAGTATCGGCGTATCGGTATCGCCTAAGACGTTCTTCATATATCGATGTATCGGTATCGCTTTAGCGATTTTCATGTATCGATGCCCATCACTGCCTGTACCTAGCCAGCAGTTCTTCCGATCTAGAATTTAAAAAGTTATTAGTACCGACATGAATAACATACGTTGTGTCTTCGGCGGTACCGTCTGTAAAATGGTCAACACTATTAGTTATATCCTCCACCCTTGTACCAGGGTAGAAGTAACGGCGCATACGACGAGGGTTTCTCCCACAGAATTCCTCGAGCTGCCCTCGAACAATGGAATCGCCAACGAGTCGTATTTCCGGTTCATCAGCATCATCGAAACTTAAAACAGAAAAAT
Source organism: Bathynomus jamesi (assembly GCA_023014485.1). Taxonomy (NCBI): domain Eukaryota; kingdom Metazoa; phylum Arthropoda; class Malacostraca; order Isopoda; family Cirolanidae; genus Bathynomus; species Bathynomus jamesi. The sequence continues at coordinate 128,496 of JAJOZX010006651.1, read as the reverse complement.
TATTGCTTGTTATTACTGGTAGACAAGTCTTAGGTTTTCTCAATGGGGCTCCATTACGGACTCGAACGAGGGGTTCTGAACTAGGGGAAGAGAGAGGGCTATTAATACTATTTATATTATTAGTAGGAATTGAGGCAGGAGGGGTCGTAACTGGAGTCTCAAGGGATTCTACTTTTGCCGTCAGGAGCATCACGCTTTCTTCAAGCCTCACCCTGGCCTCCCTCTCACGTTCGAACTCGTTCCTCAGGACTTCCATACTTGAGCACCACCTGCAAACTAACTGTTCATTATTATTTGCCCTTTTAAAGGCGTAAGCGGCAAATTTCCTTTCACAGCAACTGCAAACACACACACACACACACATATATATATATACGTATATATACACACACACACACACATATATATATATATATACATATATACACATATATACACACACACACACACATATATGTATATCTATACACACACACATATATATATACATATATATACAAACACACACACATATACATAAGCACACCGGACAAAAAATTAGTCACCCCTAATAGCACCGATAGTAGGAAGTTCAAGGTCACACAGAGGGCGCTGATGTAGCATTGGTAAGTGACAAGTAGAGGTGACGTAGCACACAGGATCAGATCTGTTTCGTGAGGTGGTGAAGAACAAAGTGTGTGTTGGATATAGTCTGCAAAATGGGTCGTGAGGCAGACGTTACTCAGTGGCAAAAAGGAGCCATCGTGTTTGGCAGAGCCCACGGACACAAAATGTCTGAAGTAGCCCAATTTGTTGGTGTGTCAACGCGTACTGTCCAGCGAGTTTACAAAGAGTGGTGTAGTTCGCAATCAACTGAAAATCGACGACGTAACTGTGGCCGGAAAACAATTCTCGACAATAGGAAGCGCCGCCATGTTTCTCGTCTAGTAACTGCAAATCGTTTTCAAACCAGAGAACAATTGCTCCAAGAAACCAATGAGGTTCTCCAGCGACCAATTTCCGAACGGACATTGCGACGAGAACTGCATGCGATGGACATCTGGAGCAGGGTACCACGGAAGAGGCCGCTGTTAACAGCAGGTCACAAATTGGCACGTTATAAATGGGTTCAGAGGCACAAAAACTGGACTGCGGCAGATTGGAAACGTGTAATTTGGTCCGATGAGTCCCGTTTTTGTTTGTTCTCCAATGATGGGAGGCGACGAGTACATCGCAGGTCAAATGAAGCCTTTAATCCTGAATGCGTCGAAGGTGTTGTTCAGGCTGGAGGTGGTTCCGTGATGTTCTGGGGATGTTTTTCGTACCACGAAATGGGCCCTCTCGTTCCAGTGACGATGAATTTGAACCAGCAGGCGTACCTCCGCATACTAAATGATGAATTGGTCTCTGCCTCGCCGGATTCGTGCGGTTATCAAGGCCAGAGGCGCCGTCACACGTTATTAGGTACATTCTGAGAGGGGTGACTAATGTTTTGTCCGGTGTGCTTATATATGATGAATAAAACCACAAAGGGAAAAGAAACAAAGCGGTGCTCAAGCGCTTTCGTCTAATGACATGCTCAGGAACACAGTTCCTGAGGATGACATTAGACGAAAGGGCTTGTGCACCACTTTGTGTTTCTTTTCCCTTCGTGGTTTTATTCATCATAAATATTTTTCACGTGTCACTTTCGTGAAATAATTTTCATATATATATATATATATATATTATATATATATATATATATACACACACATTATATATATACACACACATACACACACACACATATATATATATACACCCACACAAACATATATATAATATATATATATACACATTTTAAATGCAAACAAGACAAAGTTTAATTAATGTAAAGAACGACGCTTGTGTAGAAGAACGTTCCGCACAAGATGAGGAGGGAGAACGAACAAACGAAAATCGACGTAACCATCCGGGAATCAAACCCGGGATCTTCCGATTGCCGGGCAGATATGCTATCCACGACTCCATGGGCCTCGATTAATCAGAAGTCGTAATTGTCCTACATACGAGCAGAAACCAATGCCCTGAAAGGGCACCTTCGCATGCCACACACTTACATTTTAACTGCAAACAACACACAGTATAATTAATGTAAAGAACGTCGCTTATGTAGAAGAACGTTCCGCACAAGATGTTTGCAGTTAAAATGTATATGTGTGCGGCATGCGAAGGTGCCCCCTCAGGGCATTGGTTTCTGCTCGTTTGTAGGAGAATTACGACTTCTGTTTAATCGAGGCCCATGTTGTAGTGGATAGCATATCTGACGGGCAATCGGAAGATCCCGGTTTCGATTTGCAGGAGGTTACCTCATTTTTCATTTGTTCGTTCTTCCTCCTCATCTTGTGCGGAACGTTTTTCTACACAAGCCTCGTTCTTTACATATATATATATATATAACACACAACATATATATATATATATATACACACACACATATATATATATACGCACACACACATATATATATATATACATACACACACACACACACATATATATATATACACACACATATATATATATATACACACACACACCACATATCTATATATACACTCACATATATATAATATATATACACTCACACATATATATATTGTATATTTATATATATAGAGTATATACACATATATATAATGTTATAATGTTTCACACCAACAAAGACCCTAGGATCCAGTCATGGCTGGTCTACCTAACTGTGTTCGAATTGTGTATTCTGTATGTCCTCCGTGGTGGCTGAGGGGACCTACTTTACGTGGTTTCCGAACCACAAGAACATAAGAAATTTATGTAAAAACTGCTGTACATTGACAACGACCAATTTTTACAACTAAATAATTATCAATTTAAAACTAATTAATTATCGATTTAAAACTAAAGATAGAATCTCTCGATCCAGAGGATCAAATCAAGTCATAATAGACTACTATCCACAAATGTATTACACTCTATATCTATTTATAACCGACATTCAAATATATCAGATCCAAAGAATCCAGTCAATTTCATTACGGTGTCAAACAATACTAGTACTTGCCAACCAAATAAGTCACGGTCCATATCGATTGCGGACCAATTCAAAATTTACACCATATACATTACAATATATATACTTAGGAGTAAAAGTGTGGGTGTGGCTGTAAATACTGTACAGTAATGTAGAAATGTGTGTGCACCCATTTTGGGTCTCCCATTTCAAGGTGTTTGTGCGGCAAGTGAAGATCATGAGTTTTTCAATACCTCACAATACTATGGGGGGGGCACCGCTCGGCAGACGAATCTCTTTAAATGGGGTGTGTATGGACAGAGAGTATCCCCTAACCCAAGATGCTGCCTTACACCTGTTATTTCTAGTCCTACTGTATTGAGATATTTCGAAAAAGCTATCTCTATCTACGTTATCGAACCCATTCATAATTTTGAAAACCTGGATTAGATCATCCCTTAGTCTCCTAGTCTCGAGTGTAGTCAATTTAACTCTTTAAGCCTATCCTCGTACGACTTTGACCTAAGCGACGGAATCATCTTAGTTGCTCGTCTTTGAACTCTTTCGATTTTGTCTATATCTTTGCGCATATGCGGATTCCAAAATTGGACCGCGTACTCCAAATGCGGTCTGACTAATGATTTATAAAGGAACTATAATATCGCGCGATTTGTACTCAAAATTTCGAGCTATAAAACCTAACACTTTGTTCGCCTTATTGACCGCTGCTGTACTTTGTTTCGCTACTTTTAAATCATCAGTGACTATAACTCCTAAATCTTTTTCCTGCTCTATGCTTGTTAAATGTTTCCCTGACATACTATACGCAAAATTACAGTTACGCGAACCTATATGCAAAGTTTTGCACTTATCAACGTTACATCTCATTTGCCATGTGACTGACCAATCAGCGATTTTATTCAGATCTTCCTGGATTTTACCGCTACCTTCGTCATTAATCGTCCTACCACCTAGCTTCGTGTCATCCGCAAACTTTGAAACTGTACTGACTAGGCCGACATCTAAATCGTTAATATATATAAGATAAAGCAAGGGGCCCAATACGGAACCCTGAGGAACGCCACTCGCTACATTAGCCCAACACGACTCCGCTCCATCAACGACCACCCTTTGTTTCCTACATCTCAACCACTCTTCTAGCCAATTTATTACTACACCCCTGATTCCATGAGCCTTAGTTTTTTCCAATGAGTCTTTTGTGCGGCACGGTGTCAAACGCTTTTTGAAATCTAAATAAACTACATCAACCTCCCGATGTCTATCGTAAACGTCAACCACGGTTTGGAAAAATTCTAAAAGATTAGTTAAGCAAGATTTTTTTCACCTTAAACCGTGCTGCATATTTCTAACTAGTTTATGCAATTCTAAGTGTTCGACTATACGATCCCTAATTATTGATTCCAGTAGCTTTCCTACAACAGGCGTTAAACTGATTGGAATATTACTTCCCGCCGCACCTTTATCGCCTTTCTTAAAGACAGGTGTTACGTAGGCTAACATGAAATTATCTGGTACGCACCCCTCAGAAATAGACGCATTAAAAATCTTTGTTAACGGCATAACAACGCTATCTTTTAATTCTTTTAGTTGTATGGGATATATGGAATCCGGCCCAGGTGATTTACGCTTTTTCATTTTATCAATATAGCGCATTACCTCCCCTTCACGAACCACGATATTATCCAAAATATTACCATTATCAAAAGGTAATATGTCTATGACCGTAGGGATATTCGTTACATCTTCTATACTAAAAACTGACGTAAAAAATTCGTTCAGCAAGGGAGCCAATTCCTTGTTTCAGAAACTAGATCTCCGTTTACATTTTCCAAAGGCCCCAAGACACTTTTTACTGGATTTCTATTATTGACGTATTGAAAGAATCACTTGGGGTTTTCTTTACCGTCACGAGCTATGGAGATTTCAAATTCGCGTTTTGACTTTTTATTACACTTTTAGCTTCACGCCTTAGAGATATGTAGTTGTTTCGTAACAATAGATTATCTTTATCGCACTTGTATAGCCTATAAGCCCTCTCTCTACTCTTTATAATGTCTCCTACTCTAGAAGTAAACCACAAGGGCTTCTTGTTTACTTTCGCACGCTTAATTTTGTACGGTACACATTCCTCATTTATAGTCCTAAATACCGTTACGAACGATTCCCACATTAGTTTTGCGTTGGAGTTCCCCATTACGTTTTCCCAATTGACTTGTGACAATTTATTTCGAAATTTACAAAAGTCTGCGTGCTGGAAGTTAGGAATTTTAGTCGAGTTAGTTGGTTTCGAGTGACTTATTGAGAGGACAAACTCTACCTTATTGTGATCGCTATTGCTTAACGGTTCTATTACTTGAAGATCAGTAATTAGCCTATCATCCTTAGTTATTACTAAATCTAGAATACTGTCCAACCTCGTATGTTCCCCAACTTTGAATAAGAAAGCTATCCTCGAGAAAATTAACTAAACGATTACCTTACGCGTCTCCCTGCATTGTATCGTAATTCACTTTGGCGCAGTTAAGGTCACCCATAACTAAAGCCTTCTCACTACCGACTATTCTCTTTAGTTCACGATATAACGCTTCGTCCGTATCAGCTGTTTGATTAGGGGGCCTATATATAACCGCAACAAGAAGTTTGAAATCGTTCAATTTAAGTTCTGCTATAGTCGAATCTATCGGTTCTGGAATTGAGTGCTTTACTTCTATAACGCTCGCAATATTATCTTTGATATACAACATAACACCGCCTCCTCGCCTACCTATTCTGTTTTTAACAAAAAGTCTATAACCTTTAATTTGATACTCCCCTACAAAGTCACGTGTTTCAGTGCTAAGCCACGATTCATTTATCGCAATTAAATCATAGTCTTTACAAGCAATTAAAGAAAAAATTCGTTTATTTTATTTCGTAGGCTACGAGCATTTAAGGACAGAACCTTCAAATTGTTTGTAATTGCGACACCTTCGCGAGCGCAGGGGAAATTTGTGGTATTTACGATGGGACCGTTCGGGTTGCGGCAGCCTGAAAAGAAGAGACAGTATTATGAAATAATCTTCCTAAACGCGCAGCTCCAACGTCATTAAAATGAAGTCCATCTTCGAGGAACAAGTCCCTCCTGCCGTAGAAACTGTTCCAAAAATTTGCAAAATGCACTCTTTCCTTTTGGCAAAGAGACTTTAGGTTATTGTTAATATAGGTCGCCTTGCTGTAGAAATCGCTTCGTTGGATAATTCGAGGAAGTATACCTATTATAACAATCTTATTAGTTTTCTCCTTTAGTAGCTCTAGTAAGTCCCTGTACCCAGTGATGGGCATTATCTAGATACATGTATCGCCGAGACGTATCGATCGATACTTTTGTATCGGTATCGGTATCGCTTTAGCTACTTGACAAAAGTGTCGATTTATCGGTATCGCTAATGTCAATTTTCTTAAATGTATCGAAAAAAATCGATACTTCGATACATCGATACATTAATAAGAATTTTAAATATTTAAATAGATGTTATAATATGACACTACTGAGTTATATTTATGAATATACATAAATAATAATATTATTAAATATTTATTTAATGACAGTACTACTCTACAGGTCACGTCACACAGTACGACGCAACGTTTAAACACGTTTGTACTTGTGTTATTGAGATTAATTAACCATAATATAGAAACGCTCATAATATAGAAACGCTCATATAAAATAGAAACGCTCATTGGTGTTGCAACACTATTGGCCACCCACTCGGTGTTGAGTTTAAACAGGTTCATGTCTCTCCAACCCAAGATTCCACTGAGATGGAAGTTTTACAGTATCTGGGTGACGGAAGTCATTCTCTCCAATCTCTGAGGCAGTACCAGGAATTCTACGGGTCTTCCTGAAGTATAACACACCACTACCATCCTCTGCTCCTGTAGAACGGTTGTTTAGTATGGCTGGTCACATTCACGCTCCAAAAAGGAATAGACTCTCTGACCAGATGTTAACCAGCTTGTATTTTGAAGGGTAATAGTAATTACTTTTAATTGTTAGTGTAATATTTTCAGTCATTCATGTATCCTACAAAATTAAAACACTTTCATTAAATAAGGCAATTGTTTTTATTTACATCTATAAAACCCATTAAAATGTCGTTGATTTTACTTACAGTGCGTACAAATTACAAGTACAAACAATAATATCTAATACCTACATATTAAATGAATAATTATAAAAATGTACCAGCGATACATGTATCGGCGATGCATGTATCGGTATCGGTATCGCTTAAGACATCTAGAAAGTATCGGCGTATCGGTATCGCCTAAGACGTTCTTCATATATCGATGTATCGGTATCGCTTTAGCGATTTTCATGTATCGATGCCCATCACTGCCTGTACCTAGCCAGCAGTTCTTCCGATCTAGAATTTAAAAAGTTATTAGTACCGACATGAATAACATACGTTGTGTCTTCGGCGGTACCGTCTGTAAAATGGTCAACACTATTAGTTATATCCTCCACCCTTGCACCAGGGTAGAAGTAACGGCGCATACGACGAGGGTTTCTCCCACAGAATTCCTCGAGCTGCCCTCGAACAATGGAATCGCCAACGAGTCGTATTTCCGGTTCATCAGCATCATCGAAACTTAAAAAAGAAAAATTATTGCTTGTTATTACTGGTAGACAAGTCTTAGGTTTTCTCAATGGGGCTCCATTACGGACTCGAACGAAGGGTTCGGAACTAGGGAAAGAGAGAGGGCTATTAATTCTATTTATATTATTAGTAGAAATTGAGGCAGGAGGGGTCGTAACTGGAGTCTCAAGGGATTCTATTTTTGCCGTCAGGAGCATCACGCTTTCTTCAAGCCTCACCCTGGCCTCCCTCTCACGTTCGAACTCGTTCCTCAGGACTTCAATACTTGAGCACCACCTGCAAACTAACTGTTCATTATTATTTGCCCTTTTAAAGGCGTAAGCGGCAAATTTCCTTTCACAGCGACTGCAAACACACACACACACACACACACATATATATATACGTATATATACACACACACACACATATATATATATATATATACACATATATATACACACACACACATATATGTATATATATACACACAAACATATATATACACATATATATACAAACACACACACATATACATATATATGATGAATAAAACCACAAAGGGAAAGGAAACAAAGCGGTGCTCAAGCGCTTTCGTCTAATGACATGCTCAGGAACACAGTTCCTGAGGATGACATTAGACGAAAGGGCTTGCGCACCACTTTGTGTTTCTTTTCCCTCCGTGGTTTTATTCATCATAAATATTTTTTCACGTGTCACTTTCGTGAAATAATTTTCATATATATATATATTATATATATATATACACATATATATATATACACACACACACACAAATATATATATATATATATACACACAAACATATATATATATATATATATAATATATACATTCAACTGCAAAGAACACGCAGTATAAATAACGTAAAGAACGACGCTTGTATAGGAGATATTCCGCGCAAGACCGGAGAGAGAGAACGAAACAAATGAAAAAATGAGGTAACCACCTGGGAATCGAACCCGGGATCTTCCGATTGCGGGTCAGACGCGATACCATTACACCATGGACCTCACTCTTCCAAATGCCGTAATTCTTCTACATACTCGCAGAAACCAATGCCCCAAGGGGGCACCTCCCGCATGCCGTAACATTAGATACATTCAACTGCAAAGAACACGCAGTATAAATAACGAAAGAACGACGCTTGTATAGGAGATATTCCGCGCAGACGAGAGAGAGAGAACGAAACAAATGAAAAAATGAGGTAACCACCTGGGAATCGAACCCGGGATCTTCCGATTGCCGGCAATCGGAAGATCCCCGGTTCGATTCCCAGGTGGTTACCTCATTTTTTCATTTGTTTCGTTCTCTCTCTCTCGTCTTGCGCGGAATATCTCTATACAAGCGTCGTTCTTTACGATATATTAATATATATTATATATATATATATATATATATATATATATACAGTGCCCGCGAAAAGTATCCGATCACCCTGGAAATTTGTATTTTTTACATAAAAAACAATGTTTAAATGTATACTAACCTTATATTAGTATTTTGTCATCTGTCCTTTGGTTTGGATGACTTGTTCTAGACGTTTTGGCATGGATTTAATCAAGTTTTGACAAACTTCCACTGATATTTCCTTGCACCATACCTTTTTGATGGCTTCTTGTAATTTTTCGACTGAGCCAGTGTCGTGGCATTCAACCTTATTTTTTATTATTAGCCACATATTTTCTATCGGATTGAGATCTGGACTATTACCAGGCCTCCAAAATATCAAATTTATTGTCAGTAATCCATTTTGTCACTATTTTGGCCCTGTGACATGGTGCAACCATCATGCATGTATGTTTTTGTCCTTTGGATTGCCATTGCCATTGGAAGTTTATCCTGTAGCATTGCTAAATACCGTGCACCATTCATAGTTGTGTTCTTCGGAAGAAAATATAGTTTCCCACGCCCATAGTAACCGAAACAACCCCAAACCATCACACTTGGAAGGTGTTTCATTGTCTTTAGGGTGTATTTAGGGTCCATCCTATTTGAGCCAATGGGCCGGCGAACCTTTTTTGGACAACTTCTGAATGTCAAAAATGTCGACTCATCACTAAATAAAACCTTCTTCCAGTCATCAACAGTCCAATGAATATATTTTTTACAAAATGCGACACGTTTTTTACGCATTTTTTCATTAATGAACGGTTTCTTAGGAGCATGGCGAGATGGTAATCCGAGTTCTTTTGGAGCCGCTCCTGGATAGTTCGTTCAGAAACACCAGATAACAAATTATTCATATTAAATTTTATTCTTTCGCAGTTATTGTTGGGTTTTTCAATACTAAACGTTTCATAAGTTTGTCTGTTCGTGAATTTGTTTTTCTCGGTCTGCCAGATCGTTTTTTTAGGGACTGGCGTGGTTAGGCCGGCATTGTTCTTAGCCCGTGAAACCCATAAATTAACGGTACTTTGGGATATGTTTAATTCCTTAGCTATCTGTCTCTGTGATTTCCCACATGTATGCAAAGCAACAATAGCACCTCGACAATCACTCTTAAGTTGTTTTTTAGCACACATTATATATAAATTTTATTTACACCACTTTCTGTAAAAAAATAACAAAATATCAATAAATTTATACAAACAGTGAAATCTGACAACTTTGAGACACAGCCACCCGCAACGAAGGCTACCAGAACACTAATTTGAGAATGCGTTGGATAGCTCTCATATCAGCGAGCAACCTCAAAGTTACCAGATGTCGCTAGAACAAATAGAAAGTGAATTATGTGTCTCTGAATATCAAGGGAAAATATTGTATTTTCTTGAGTGATCGGATACTTTTCGCGGGCACTGTATACACATTTTAAATGCAAACAAGACAAAGTTTAATTAATGTAAAGAACGACGCTTGTGTAGAAGAACGTTCCGCACAAGACGAGGAGGGAGAACGAACAAATGAAAATCGATGTAACCACCCGGGAATCAAACCCGGGATCTTCCGATTGCCGGGCAGATATGCTATCAACTATGCCATGGGCCTCGATTAATCAGAAGTCGTAATTGTCCTACATACGAGCAGAAACCAATGCCCTGAAAGGGCACCTTCGCATGCCGCACACTTACATTTTAACTGCAAACAACACACAGTATAATTAATGTAAAGAACGACGCTTGTGTAGAAGAACGTTCCGCACAAGATGTTTGCAGTTAAAATGTATATGTGTGCGGCATGCGAAGGTGCCCCCTCAGGGCATTGGTTTCTGCTCGTTTGTAGGAGAATTACGACTTCTGTTTAATCGAGGCCCATGTTGTAGTGGATAGCATATCTGACGGGCAATCGGAAGATCCCGGTTTCGATTTGCAGGAGGTTATATACACATATATATATATATACACACACACATATATATATATATATATACACACACACACACATATATATATATACACTCACATATATATATATATATATTATATATATATACACACATATATATATTTGTATATTTATATATATATACACATATATATAATGTTATAATGTTTCACACCAACAAAGACCCTAGGATCCTCATGGCTGGTCTACCTAACTGTGTTCGTAATTGTGTATTCTGTATGTCCTCCGTGGTGGCTGAGGGGACCTACTTTACGTGGTTTCCGAACCACAAGAACATAAGAAATTTATGTAAAAACTGCCTGTACATTGACAACGACCAATTTTTACAAAACTAAATAATTATCAATTTAAAACTAATTAATTATCGATTTAAAACTAAAGATAGAATCTCTCGATGCAGAGGATCAAATCAAGTCATAATAGACTACTATCCACATATGTATTACACTCTATATCTATTTATAACCGACATTCAAATATATCAGATCCAAAGAATCCAGGCAATTTCATTACGGTGTCAAACAATACTAGTAGCTTGCCAACCAAAAATAAGTCACGGTCCATATCGATTGCGGACCAATTCAAAATTTACAACCATATACATTACAATATATATACTTAGGAGTAAAAGTGTGGGTGTGGCTGTAAATACTGTACAGTAATGTAGAAATGTGTGTGCACCCATTTTGGGTCTCCCATTTCAAGGTGTTTGTGCGGCAAGTGAAGATCATGAGTTTTTCAATACCTCACAATACTATGGGGGGGGGGGCACCGCTCGGCAGATGAATCTCTTTAAATGGGGTGTGTATGGACAGAGAGTATCCCCTAACCCAAGATGCTGCCTTACACCTGTTATTTCTAGTCCTACTGTATTGAGATATTTCGAAAAAGCTATCTCTATCTACGTTATCGAACCCATTCATAATTTTGAAAACCTGGATTAGATCATCCCTTAGTCTCCTAGTCTCGAGTGTAGTCAATTTTAACTCTTTAAGCCTATCCTCGTACGACTTTGACCTAAGCGACGGAATCATCTTAGTTGCTCGTCTTTGAACTCTTTCGATTTTGTCTATATCTTTGCGCATATGCGGATTCCAAAATTGGACCGCGTACTCCAAATGCGGTCTGACTAATGAATTATAAAGAGGAACTATAATATCGCGCGATTTGTACTCAAAATTTCGAGCTATAAAACCTAACACTTTGTTCGCCTTATTGACCGCTGCTGTACTTTGTTTCGCTACTTTTAAATCACCAGTGACTATAACTCCTAAATCTTTTCCTGCTCTACGCTTGTTAAATCTTTCCCTGACATACTATACGCAAAATTACAGTTACGCGAACCTATATGCAAAGTTTTGCACTTATCAACGTTACATCTCATTTGCCATGTGACTGACCAATCAGCGATTTTATTCAGATCTTCCTGGATTTTACCTCTACCTTCGTCATTAATCGTCCTACCACCTAGCTTCGTGTCATCCGCAAACTTTGAAACTGTACTGACTAGGCCGACATCTAAATCGTTAATATATATAAGATAAAGCAAGGGGCCCAATACGGAACCCTGAGGAACGCCACTCGCTACATTAGCCCAACACGACTCCGCTCCATCAACGACCACCCTTTGTTTCCTACCTCTCAACCACTCTTCTAGCCAATTTATTACTACACCCCTGATTCCATGAGCCTTAGTTTTTTCCAATGAGTCTTTTGTGCGGCACGGTGTCAAACGCTTTTGAAAATCTAAATAAACTACATCAACCTCCCGATGTCTATCGTAAACGTCAACCACGGTTTGGAAAAATTCTAAAAGATTAGTTAAGCAAGATTTTTTTCACCTAAAACCGTGCTGCATATTTCTAACTAGTTTATGCAATTCTAAGTGTTCGACTATACGATCCCTAATTATTGATTCCAGGAGCTTTCCTACAACAGGCGTTAAACTGATTGGAATATTACTTCCCGCCGCACCTTTATCGCCTTTCTTAAAGACAGGTGTTACGTTTGCTAACATGAAATTATCTGGTACCCACCCCTCAGAAATAGACGCATTAAAAATCTTTGTTGACGGCATAACAACGCTATCTTTTAATTCTTTTAGTTGTATGAGATATATGGAATCCGGCCCAGGTGATTTACGCTTTTTCATTTTTTCAATACAGCGCATTACCTCCCCTTCACGAACCACGATATTATCCAAAATATTACCATTATCAAAAGGTAATATGTCTATGACCGTAGGGATATTCGTTACATCTTCTATACTAAAAACTGACGTAAAAAATCGTTCAGCAAGGTAGCCATTTCCTTGTTTTCAGAAACTAGACCTCCGTTTACATTTTCCAAAGGCCCCAAGACACTTTTTACTGGATTTCTATTATTGACGTATTGAAAGAATCGCTTGGCGTTTTCTTTACCGTCACGAGCTATGGAGATTTCAAATTCGCGCTTGGATTTTTTTATTACACTTTTCGCTTCACGCCTTAGAGATATGTAGTTGTTTCGTAACCACAAATTGTCTTTATCGTACTTATGTAGCCTATAAGCCCTATCTCTTCTCTTTATAATGTCTCCTACTGTAGAAGTAAACCACAAGGGCTTGTTGTTTACTTTCGCACGCTTAATTTTGTACGGTACACATTCCTCATTTATAGTCCTAAATACTGTTTCGAACGATTCCCACATTAGTTTTGCGTTGGAGTTCCCCATTACGTTTTCCCAATTGACGTGTGACAATTTATTTCGAAATTTACAAAAGTCTGCGTGCTGGAAGTTAGGAATTTTAGTCGAGTTAGTTGGTTTCGAGTGACTTATTGAGAGGACAAACTCTACCTTATTGTGATCGCTATTGCTTAACGGTTCTATTACTTGAAGATCAGTAATTAGCCTATCATCCTTAGTTATTACTAAATCTAGAATACTGTCCAACCTCGTATGTTCCCCAACCTTTTGAATAAGAAAGCTATCCTCGAGAAAATTAACTAAACGATTACCTTCCGCGTCTCCCTGCATTGTATCGTAATTCACTTTGGCGCAGTTAAGGTCACCCATAACTAAAGCCTGCTCACTACCGACTATTCTCTTTAGTTCAAGATATAACGCTTCGTCCGTATCAGCTGTTTGATTAGGGGCCTATATATAACCGCAACAAGAAGTTTGAAATCGTTCAATTTAAGTTCTGCTATAGTCGAATCTATCGGTTCTGGAATTGAGTGCTTTACTTCTATAACGCTCGCAATATTATCTTTGATATACAACATAACACCGCCTCCTCGCCTACCTATTCTGTTTTTAACAAAAAGTATATAACCTTTAATTTGATACTCCCCTACAAAGTCAGGTGTTTCAGTGCTAAGCCACGATTCATTTATCGCAATTAAATCATAGTCTTTAGAAGCAATTAAAGAAAAAAATTCGTTTATTTTATTTCGTAGGCTACGAGCATTAAGGACAGAACCTTCAAATTGTTTGTAATTGCGACACCTTCGCGAGCGCAGGGGAAATTTGTGGTATTTACGATGGGACTGTTCGGGTTGCGGCAGCCTGAAAAGAAGAGACAGTATTATGAAATAGTCTTCCTAAACGCGCAGCTCCAAAGTCATTAAAATGAAGTCCATCTTCGAGGAACAAGTCCCTCCTGCCGTAGAAACTGTTCCAAAAATTTGAAAAATGCACTCCTTCCTTTTGGCAAAGAGACTTTAGGTTATTGTTAATATAGGTCGCCTTGCTGTAGAAATCGCTTCGTTGGATAATTCGAGGAAGTATACCTGTTATAACAATCTTATTAGTTTTCTCCTTTAGTAGCTCTAGTAAGTCCCTGTACCCAGTGATGGGCATTATCTAGATACATGTAACGCCGAGACGTATCGATCGATACTTTTGTATCGGTATCGGTATCGCTTTAGCTACTTGACAAAAGTATCGATTTATCGGTATCGCTAATGTGAATTTTCTTAAATGTATCGAAAAAAATCGATACTTCGATACATCGATACATTAATAAGAATTTTTAAATATTTAAATAGATGTTATAATATGACACTACTGAGTTATATTTATGAATATACATAAATAATAATATTATTAAATATTTATTTAATGACAGTACTACTCTACAGGTCACGTCACACAGTACGACGCAACGTTTAAACACGTTTGTACTTGTGTTATTGAGATTAATTAACCATAATATAGAAACGCTCATAATATAGAAACGCTAATATAAAATAGAAACGCTCATTGGTGTTGCAACACTATTGGCCACGCCCACTCGGTGTTGAGTTTAAACAGGTTCATGTCTCTGCAACCCAAGATTCCACTGAGATGGAAGTTTTACAGTATCTGGGTGACGGAAGTCATTCTCTCCAATCTCTGAGGCAGTACCCAGGAATTCTACGGGTCTTCCTGAAGTATAACACACCACTACCATCCTCTGCTCCTGTAGAACGGTTTTTAGTATGGCTGGTCACATTCACGCTCCAAAAAGGAATAGACTGTCTGACCAGATGTTTAGCCAGCTTGTATTTTTGAAGGGTAATAGTAATTACTTTTAATTGTTAGTGTAATATTTTCAGTCATTCATGTATCCTACAAAATTAAAACACTTTCATTAAATAAGGCAATTGTTTTTATTTACATCTATAAAACCCATTAAAATGTCGTTGATTTTACTTACAGTGCGTACAAATTACTAGTATAAACAATAATATCTAATACCTACATATTAAATGAATAATTATAAAAATGTACTGGCGATACATGTATCGGTATCGGTATCGCTTAAGACATCTAGAAAGTATCGGCGTATCGGTATCGCCTCAGACGTTCTTCATATATCGATTTATCGGTATCGCTTTAGCGATTTTCATGTATCGATGCCCATCACTGCCTGTACCTAGCCAGCAGTTCTTCCGATCTAGAATTTAAAAAGTTATTAGTACCGACATGAAAAACATACGTTGTGTCTTCGGC
>JAJOZX010006651.1:102500-110000 GCA_023014485.1 Bathynomus jamesi | reverse complement strand
TACTATGGGGGGGGCACCGCTCGGCAGACGAATCTCTTTAAATGGGGTGTGTATGGACAGAGAGTATCCCCTAACCCAAGATGCTGCCTTACACCTGTTATTTCTAGTCCTACTGTATTGAGATATTTCGAAAAAGCTATCTCTATCTACGTTATCGAACCCATTCATAATTTTGAAAACCTCGATTAGATCATCCCTTAGTCTCCTAGTCTCGAGTGTAGTCAATTTTAACTCTTTAAGCCTATCCTCGTACGACTTTGACCTAAGCGACGGAATCATCTTAGTTGCTCGTCTTTGAACTCTTTCGATTTTGTCTATATCTTTGCGCATATGCGGATCCCAAAATTGGACCGCGTACTCCAAATGCAGTCTGACTAATGATATATAAAGAGGAACTATAATATCGCGCGATTTGTACTCAAAATTTGGGGCTATAAAACCTAACACTTTGTTCGCCTTATTGACCGCTGCTGTACTTTGTTTCGCTACTTTTAAATCACCAGTGACTATAACTCCTAAATCTTTTTCCTGCTCTACGCTTGTTAAATCTTTCCCTGACATACTATACGCAAAATTACAGTTACGCGAACCTATATGCAAAGTTTTGCACTTATCAACGTTACATCTCATTTGCCATGTGACTGACCAATCAGCGATTTTATTCAGATCTTCCTGGATTTTACCTCTACCTTCGTCATTAATCGTCCTACCACCTAGCTTCGTGTCATCCGCAAACTTTGAAACTGTACTGACTAGGCCGACATCTAAATCGTTAATATATATAAGATAAAGCAAGGGGCCCAATACGGAACCCTGAGGAACGCCACTCGCTACATTAGCCCAACACGACTCCGCTCCATCAACGACCACCCTTTGTTTCCTACCTCTCAACCACTCTTCTAGCCAATTTATTACTACACCCCTGATTCCATGAGCCTTAGTTTTTTCCAATGAGTCTTTTGTGCGGTACGGTGTCAAACGCTTTTTGAAAGTCTAAATAAACCTCATCAACCTCTCGATGTCTGTCGTAAACGGCAACCACGGTTTGGAAAAATTCTAAAAGATTAATTAAGCAAGATTTTTTTCACCTAAAACCGTGCGTCATATTTGTAACTAGTTTATGCAATTCTAAGTGTTCGACTATACGATCCCTAATTATTGATTCCAGTAGCTTACCTACAACAGGCGTTAAACTGATTGGCCTATAACTTCCCGCCGCATCTTTATCGCCTTTCTTAAAGATAGGTGTTACGTAGGCTAACATGAAATTATCTGGTACGCACCCCTCAGAAATAGACGCATTAAAATCTTTGTTAACGGCTTAACAACGCTATCTTTTAATTCTTTTAGTTGTATGGGATAAATGGAATCCGGCCCAGGTGATTTAAGCTTTTTCATTTTATCAATATAGCGCATTACCTCCCCTTCACGAACCACAATATTATCCAAAATATTACCATTATCAAAAGGTATTATGTCTATGACCGTAGGGATATTCGTTACATCTTCTATAGTAAAAACTGACGTAAAAAATTCGTTCAGCAAGGTAGCCATTTCCTTGTTTTCAGAAACTAGATCTCCGTTTACTTTTTTCAAAGGCTCCCAACACACGTTTTACTGGATTTCTATTGTTGACGTATTGAAAGAATCGCTTGGGGTTTTCGTTACCGTCACGAGCTATGGAGATTTCAAATTCTGGCTTGGAATTTTTTATTACACTTTTCGCTTCACGCCTTAGGGATATGTAGTTGTTTCGTAACCACAAATTGTCTTTATCGCACTTATGTAGCCTATAAGCCCTGTCTCTACTCTTTATAATATCTCCTGCTCTAGAAGTAAACCACAAGGGCTTGTTGTTTAATTTCGCACGCTTAATTTTGTACGGTACACATTCCTCATTTATAGTCCTAAATACCGTTTCGAACGATTCCCACATTAGTTTTGTGTTGGAATTCCCCATTCCGTTTTCCCAATTGACGTGTGACAATTTAATTCGAAATTTACAAAAGTCTGTGTGCTGGAAGTTAGGAATTTTTGTCGAGTTAGTTGGTGTCGAGTGACTTACTGAGAGGACAAACTCTACCATATTGTGATCGCTATTGCTTAACGGTTCTATTACTTGAAGATCAGTAATTAGCTTATCATCCGTAGTTATTACTAAATCTAAAATACTGTCCAACCTCGTAGGTTCCCCAACCTTTTGAATAATAAAGCTATCCTCGAGAAAATTAACTAAACGATCACCTTCCGCGTCTCCTTGCATTGTATCGTAATTCACGTTGGCGCAATTAAAGTCACCCATAACTAAAGCCTGCTCACTTCCGCTTATTCTCTTTAGTTCACGATATAACGCTTCGTCCGTATTAGCTGTTTGATTAGGGGTCCTATATATAACCTATATATAACCGCCTTTATATAACACATTTTTACATTACTGTACAGTCTTTACAGCCACACCTACACTTTTCCTCCTAAGTATATATATTGTAATGTTTATAGTGATAAATTTTTACTTGCTCCGCAATCGTTATGGACCGTGACTTATTTTTGGTTGGCAAGGTACTAATATTGATAGATACCGTAATGAAATTTACTGGATTCTTTGGATCTGATATATTTGCATATCGATTATAAATAGATCTAGAGTGTAACATATTTGTGGAGAGTAGTCTATTATCACTTGATCCTCTGGATCCAGAGATTCTATCTTTAGTTTTAAATCGATAATTAATTAGTTTTAAATTGATAATTATTTAGTTTTGCAAAAATTGTTCGTTGCCAATGTACAGGCAGTTTTAATATAAATTTCTTATGTTTTTGTGGTTCGGAAGAAACAGGGTCACAAGGGAAAAAAAAAATAAAAAAAAATTTTTTTTAGTTTCTACGTATTCTAATTAATATAAAGGGGGTAACAGGAAAAAGATTTAGGAGTTATAGTCACTGGTGATTTAAAAGTAGCGAAACAAAGTACAGCAGCGGTCAATAAGGCGAACAATGTGTTAGGTTTTATAGCTCGAAATTTTGAGTAAAAATTGCACGATATTATAGTTCCTCTTTATAAATCATTAGTTAGACCTCATTTGGAGTACGCGGTCCAATTTTGGAATCCGCATATGCGCAAAGATATAGACAAAATCGAAAGAGTTCAAAGACGAGCAACTAAGATGATTTCGTCGCCTAGGTCAAAGTCGTACGAGGATAGGCTTAAGGAGTTAAAATTGACAACACTCGACACTAGGAGGTTAAAGGGTGATCTAATCCAGGTTTTCAAAATTATGAATGGGTTTGATAACGTAGATAGAGATAGCTTTTTCGAAATATCTCAATATAATAGGAATAGAAATAACGGATATAATTTGACAAGTAGAAGGTTCGAGACAGCAGTTGCCAAAAACTCTTTTACGCATAGAATAGTAAATAGCTGTAAATAGTAAATAGTAAATAGTAAGAATAGTAAATAGGTTCCCTGAAAACCTCGGCAATGTTAGCTGATTACTGCTGGACATTGATGCGAGAAGCTCCTAATGAAAACTACAAGAGAAAATCAGTGACAAAGAAGTTTTAAGAAGAATATTTTAAATGCCAATCTGCCACTAATATAATTTTTATGAAGTATTTTTACTAACTTCTATACACATTTTGAATAAATATTAAAATACAAATTTCTCAGTAACCTTGGGTGATAGAGAAATTCTACGGCTATATTCGGAATCAGCGGAAAAAATCCTATAAGTCCTACCTGTTCAGGTCCAAGAAACAAAAAATAGTTAAAATTTGTTCCCCAGTGTTTTTTAGCAAAGTAGAAAGCAAATGAAAAATTTTATCCAAACTCGCGTTGGGCGATTTTGGTCCTTATGTAAAAATGAATACACACACATACATACATATGAGTATAGGCATTATATAGAGTTAAATATAAAAGAATATACAGGATTATAGAAACACATGAACCATATAACACATGAATTTTTAAAATCGATACTTTTTCTTAAAATGGATAGAAGAACTATACAAATGAATACAAGAATTACATGAAGAATAAGATAATATAGGAATATGCGAATTATTTATGGTTCATTTTTACATATATATATATATATATATATATATATATACAGTGCCCGCGAAAAGTATCCGATCACTCAAGAAAATACAATATTTTCCCTTGATATTCAGAGACACGTAATTCACTTTCTATTTGTTCTAGCGACATCTGGTAACTTTGAGGTTGCTCGCTGATATGAGAGCTATCCAACGCATTCTCAAATTAGTGTTCTGGTAGCCTTCGTTGCGGGTGGCTGTGTCTCAAATTTGTCAGATTTCACTGTTTGTGTAAATTTCTTGATATTTTTTTTTTTTTACAGAAAGTGGTGTAAAAAAATTTATATATAATGTGTGCTAAAAAACAACTTAAGAGTGATTGTCGAGGTGCTATTTTTGCTTTGCATGCATGTGGGAAATCACAGAGACAGATAGCTAAGGAATTAAACATATCCCAAAGTACCGTTAATTTATGGGTTTCACGGGCTAAGAACAATGGTGGCCTAACCACGCCAGTCCCTAAAAAACGATCTGGCAGACCGAGAAAAACAAATTCGCGAACAGACAAACTTATGAAACGTTTAGTATTGAAAAACCCAACAATAACTGCGAAAGAAATAAAATTTAATATGAATAATTTGTTATCTGGTGTTTCTGAACGAACTATCCAGGAGCGGCTCCAAAAAGAACTCGGATTACCATCTCGCCATGCTGCTAAGAAACCGTTCATTAATGAAAAAATGCGTAAAAAACGTGTCGCATTTTGTAAAAAATACATTCATTGGACTGTTGATGACTGGAAGAAGGTTTTATTTAGCGATGAGTCGACATTTTTGACATTCAGAAGTTGTCCAAAAAAGGTTCGCCGGCCTATTGGCTCAAATAGGATGGACCCTAAATACACCCTAAAGACAATGAAACACCCTCCAAGTGTGATGGTTTGGGGTTGTTTCGGTTACTATGGGCGTGGAAACTTATATTTTCTTCCGAAGAACACAACTATGAATGGTGCACGGTATTTAGCAATGCTACAGGATAAACTTCCAATGGCAATGGCAATCCAAAGGACAAAAACATACATGCATGATGGTGCACCATGTCACAGGGCCAAAATAGTGACAAAATGGATTACTGACAATAAATTTGATATTTTGGATTGGCCTGGTAATAGTCCAGATCTCAATCCGATAGAAAATCTGTGGCTAATAATAAAAAATAAGGTTGAATGCCACGACACTGGCTCAGTCGAAAAATTACAAGAGGCCATCAAAAAGGTATGGTGCAAGGAAATATCAGTGGAAGTTTGTCAAAACTTGATTAAATCCATGCCAAAACGTCTAGAACAAGTCATCCAAACCAAAGGACAGATGACAAAATACTAATATAAGGTTAGTATACATTTAAACATTGTTTTTTATGTAAAAAATACAAATTTCAAGGGTGATCGGATACTTTTCGCGGGCACTGTATATACATATATATATATATATACATATATATATATATATATATATATACCCACACACACATATATATACATATATACAGGTGCGGCAAAAGTAACGCCCTTTTAATAATTGTATCTTTATAGTTTCATACAGTATAACCAACCACAAAATTAATTAAATTCCAGTTATTTTTTAGTTTTTACTGAGAAAGTACTTATTATTTTTCTTAAAATGCTGTATTTTTCTTAAAAACCTTATTATTTCTCTTAAAATGCCCTAATTGATTTATTTCCTTCAATAAAAGAGAATAAACTAAAAAGGGCGTTACTTTTTCCGCACCCGTTACTATATACACACACACATATATATATATATATATATATAATATATATATATATATATATATTTGCACACACACACACACACATATATATATATATATATATATATATATGTATAAAGACGTGTTTTATCGAGTGTCCAGTGTTATCAATTGAATAAGTGGTTTTCGTTGAAGTGTTTTAAAAAAAATAGTATTCGGTGCATTCATAACTAAATTACTTCTTGCTACTAATCATTCATTAACGAATATAATTCATTTATTGACGTTATTCAATACTATGTTATTTGATCAAACCAAGGCTACTGCACGTGGCTTGCCGTGTTGTTTTTCAAATCTATCAAAAAACGTGCAGACATAAGGTTCAATTTTCCTTCCTTCGAGAGGTCAGGTAGAGTGTGGTCCCGCACCGTGTGAAGAAAAGGAAAAAAGTCGGGTCAAATCGCGGACAGATAAGTGTTATAAATACTATTCTTTTACAGATCTTTTGTCGGTAGCTTAATTCTATATGCATTTAGTATAAATTTGTGCTACAAGAACCTGTTTCTGCGATTCAAAAACGCGTAGACCTACGTTGTAATTTATTAATTTCCAAACGCTCGTTTTTTGTTTTTTTTGTTTTTTGTTGTTTAACTAATTAAAAGCATGGCACCCCCGTCAAGTACTTGCAGTCGCTGTGAAGGGAAATTTGCCGCTTACGCGTTTACAATGGCTAATAATAATGAACAGTTAGTTTGCAGGTGGTGCTCAAACTTGGAAGTGCTGAGGAACGAGTTAGAACGTGAGAAGGAGGCCAAAGTAAGCCTTGAAGAAAGGGTGAAGCTCCTGACGGCAAAATTAGAATCCCTTGAGAGTCGGGTTGTCACCCCTCCTGCCTCAGTTTCTGTTAATAATATAAATA
Organism: Bathynomus jamesi; assembly: GCA_023014485.1. Lineage (NCBI taxonomy): Eukaryota > Metazoa > Arthropoda > Malacostraca > Isopoda > Cirolanidae > Bathynomus > Bathynomus jamesi. Next base: position 103,270 of record JAJOZX010006651.1, on the reverse strand, counting down.
GTATTAATAGCCCTCTCTCTTCTTCTAGTTCCCAACCCTTCGTTCGAGTGCGTAATGGAGCCCCATTGAGAAAACCTAAGACATGTCTACCAGTAATAACAAACAATAAGTTTTCTGTTTTAGGTTTTGAAGATGATGATGAACCGGAAATAAGACTTTGGCGATTCCATTGTTCGAGGACAGCTGGAGGAATTCTGTGGGAGAAACCCTCGTCGTAGGCGCCGTTACTGCTAACCTGGTGCAAGGGTGGAGGATATAACTAATAGTGTTGACCAATTTACCGATGGTACCTCCGAGGACACAACGTATGTTATTCATGTCGGTACTAATAACGTTTTAAATTCGAGATCGGAAGAACTGCTGGCTAGGTACAGGGACTTACTAGAGCGATTAAAGGATCAAAGATAATATAGTGAACGTTATAGAAGTAAAGCACACAATTCCAGAACCGATAGATTCGACTATAGAAGAACTTAAATTGAACGATTTCAAACTTGTTGTTGCGGTTATATATAGGCCCCCTAATCAAACAGCTGATACGGACGAAGCGTTATATCGTGAACTAAAGCGAATAATCGGTAGTGAGCAAGCTTTAGTTATGGGTGACTTTAATTGCGCTAACGTAAATTAGATACAATGCAGGAGACGCGGAAGGTAATCGTTTAGTTAATTTTCTAGAGGATAGCTTTCTTATTCAAAAGGTTGGGGAACCTACGAGGTTGGACAGTATTTTGGATTTAGTAATAACTACAGATGGTAGGCTAATTACT
>JAJOZX010006651.1:90000-95000 GCA_023014485.1 Bathynomus jamesi | reverse complement strand
TTAACGATTTAGAAGTCGGCCTAGTCAGTACAGTTTCAAAGTTTGCGGATGACACGAAGCTGGGTGGTAGGGCGATTAAACGAAGATAGAGGTAAAATCCAGGAAGATCTGATTAAAATCGTTGATTGGTCAGTCACATGGCAAATAAGATTTAACGTTGATAAGTGCAAAATTTTGCATATAGGTTCGCGTAACGGTAATTTTGCGTATATATGTCAGGGAAAGATTTAACAAGCGTAGAGCAGGAAAAAGATTTAGGAGTTATAGTCAATGGTGATTTAAAAGTAGCGAAACCAAGTACAGCAGCGGTCAATAAAGCGAACAAAGTGTTAGGTTTTATAGCTCGAAATTTTGAGTACAAATCGCTCGATATTATAGTTCCTCTTTATAAATCATTAGTTAGAACCCATTTGGAGTACGCGGTCCAATTTGGGAATCCGCATATGCGCAAAGATATAGGCAAAATCGAAAGAGTTCAAAGACGAGCAACTAAGTTGATTCCGTCGATTAGGTCAAAGTCGTACGAGGATAGGCTTAAGGAGTTAAAATTAACAACACTCGAGACTAGGAGGCTAAGGGGTGATCTAATCCAGGTTTTCAAAATTATGAATGGGTTCGATAACGTTGATAGAGATAGCTTTTTCGAAATATCTCAATATAATAGGACTAGAAATAACGGGTGTAAGTTGACAAGCAGAAGGTTCGAGACAGCAGTTGAGAAATCTTTTTTACGCACAGAATAGTAAATAGGTGGAATAGTTTGCCGGTAAAAGTAATTAGTAGCACATCTATAAACATGTTTAAAAATCGATTAGACGCATATGTTGATAGATTGGGTATAGTTTAAGGTGGTAAAATTAATGCTTTGTGGTGATAGATCCCACAGCTCAACACAAGTGTTGTGGGATATAGGGAGGCAGCATCTTGGGTTAGGGGATACTCTCTGTCTTTACACACCCCATTTAAAGAGATTCCTCTGCCGAGCGGTGGCCCCCATACTACTGTGAGGTATTGAAAAACTCATGATCTTCACTTGCCCCAAAACACCTTTAAATGGGAGACCCAAAATGGGTGCACACACATTTCTACATTACTGTACAGTCTTTACAGCCACACCTACACTTTTCCTCCTAAGTATATATTGTAATGTATATTGGTTGTAAATTTTGACTTGGTTCGCAATCGATATGGACCGTGACTTATTTTTCGTTGGGCAAGGTACTAGTATTGATGGATACCGTAACGAAAATGACTGGATTCTTTGGATCTGATATATTTGCATGTCGGTTATAAATAGATATAGAGTGTAACATACTTGTGGATAGTAGTCTATTATGACTTGATCCTCTGGATCCAGAGATCCTATCTTTAATTTTAAATCGACAATTAATTAGTTTTGAATTGATAATTATTTAGTTTTGCTAAAATTGGTTGTTGCGAATGTACAGTCAGTTGTTACATAAATTTCTTATGTTCTTGTGGTTCGGAACCCACGTAAAATTGTAGGTCCCCTCCGCCACCATGGAGGACATACACAATACACAATTACGAACACAGTTAGGTATACCAGCCATGAGTGGATCCTATGGTCTTTGTTGGTCTGAAACATTATAACATTATAACATTATATATACACTCACACACATATATATATATATATATATATATTATGGGATGAATTTCACAATAAAACACGTGAAATGAATGAATGCAGCATATATATATATATATGTGTCTGTGTGTATATATATATATATATATATATATATATATATATATATACATATATTATTTGTGTGTATATATATATATATATATATATGTTAACCCCTCCGTCTATGGCCCTGGGTTGGTTCGAAGTCAGTCGACGGGGTTCTGGTTAGGAGGCAGCAACGGACTTGTTACTTGCAGTAGTTTCTTCTATCCTACTCTCCGAGTTCTTCTTTAGTGGCTCGGAGGTTTCTGAGAGGCTTATTAAATTCTTTGAGGTTTCTTCCCGATTCTTCTTGTAACTTATTGGAAGATTCTAATGACTAAGTTTTCTGAAGAGAGCACGGCTCGAAGGGGAAAATAAAAAGTTTCTCTTACTCTAATTTACTTCTAAAAAATGTACAGGTAGTGCTCTGAATTTTACAGGGGTAGAGGTTCGACCTCTTTCGACCATGGCTCAGGCTGGAATCTAAAAAAATTACGGAGGCAAGGGGTCTCTGTCCCCTCCTCGCAGCGAGGCTGCTAACAAGGGAGTGTTAATCGAAGTAATCTAAGTGAAGTCTAAGAAGAACTGACATTATTTTACAATTACATGATTTATATATTATCTAAATATTTGGGGAATGCAGTTGAAAGTTAAGTTTCCCCCCTTTTAAACACATGATCAGATGTTTGAAAGATTCCAAATAAACAACACAAAAAAAAAACAAAAAAACTGTATTTTTCGCCGTCTCCATTTCTGAAGGCGATATCATTTCGTAGTAGTACATAAGTACAATTTAATTACATTACTCTGTCCATTTTAGTTTTGGTTTATTACAATTATGATTGCGATTATGGATTACTTCACATTCGCTTATGATTGTCCATTACAGTTCTATTAAAGTACATTCTTACATTATATATTAAATCATTACATTTAATTACAGTTTCATTGGAGTACATTACGTCGTTTACAATTCTTAGTGTTTTTATATTTTTTTATGGTTATAATATATAGTTATTATATATGGTTATTATATATGGTTATTAGTACAACACAAGTACATGAGCACATACGAGATAATTTATATACAGTACAACATAATATGTTATAATATGTTATAACATGTTATAAATTTGAATCAGAGCGAGAGGAGATATTTATCTTAGAAGCGTTCGATTTTGCTGTGATTAGCGAATTCCATCACTTACCTAAGCATTTATGAATATCTTGTGAGGGGTGAACGCACTTGAAAAAAATAATAAAAAAATAATACGAGAACGTATTTGCGCGTTTTCAAACGAATGCATAAAGTTTTGCGTTTCACGAGCAAAATGAATATTTAATAAAATTGACATAGGATAATGGTCAAGATAAGATATGGACGTATGGGTGGGGATATGGTCGAATAATAGTTATATTTATACTACTTAACATAAATAATGACTTCTATAGAGCGTACAGTTTTTATTATGATAAAGAATTTTCATACATTGAATACTAGAGATATGATGAAGGGAAATTAATGACGGGAAAATGTGACGTCATAGTTATTGAATTTGTACGAATAGTACAAATCATTATTAGGAAGATTTACAAGAACGAATTAGAGACAAAGAGTGGGTATTAATGACTAAGAAGTACAACTACGGGTTCCAATCCTATTATATGCAATGTGTATGCATAATCTAGGGTCGAGGATGAGATACAAGACAATCATAATTAATTATAATAAATTCTATAACAAATGAAAAATGGAAAATGGATACGACTAATCACAGAAATAGAAGATCGTAGTGTTGTGACACAAACAAAAATAGAAAGCTACAAATAAATTTTTTATCCAAACTCGCGTTAAGCGATTTTGGTTCTTATTTAAAATGAATAGTGATTATTCATTGTTCATTGTGTGTGATATATATATATATATATATATATATATATATATATTATATTATATTTGTGCGATATATATATACATACATATGTGTGATATATATATATATATATATATACATATGTGTGATATAATATATATATAATATATAATATATATATATATCAAAGCTATTGACTTCTCCTTAGGGAACCGGAGCTTACAGATGAAAAGAAGGATCAACACAACGGCAAACATTTTCATTTATTTGTACATCAGACGTTTCGACAAATCTTTTGTCATCATCAGTGAGTTAAGTCTTAAAACCTTAAAACAAAATTGAAAAGTGAAAGTTACATCAATACAATATTAAGACCATTAAAATTAAAACCTTAAAGCAAATGAAAATTGCATCAATACAAAATTAAAAACATTTAAATTTCATCACTATAAAAACTAAAATTAAATTAAATTTCATCACTATAAAAACTAAAATTAAATTACCTCAATAGGTAAATACACAATGTTTACATCCACCTCCATACTTGGCAAAGTCTAAGTGAACACTAGGTGGTACAGAGGATTAGGAAGGGTATATCTGTGAAACACGGTTGGTTGTCAAAAGAGTCGTAATTTGTAGGATGAGCTATTATTATTAAGGGAGGGTTTGTTTCTATACAGGGTGTCCCGTAAGTCTGGACCCATAGGGAAAAATAATAAAATTACAAAATAGTCCAAAAATTTATTACATAATCTGTTCAAAGTGTCCGCCGTTGTGTCGCACACATAGTTGAAGACGCAATCTCCACTGCGACAGCACTTTCTGAATCACAGTCGCAGAAATTTCTTGACACGCCTCCACAATGCGTGCTTTAAGGTGGAAAATGTTCTGAAGTTTGACCTCGTACACTTTGGCTTTCAAGTGGCCCCACAAATAAAAATCATAATAAAAAATAATAAAAAAATAATAAAATAAATAATAATAACAAAAAATATATTATAAATCCCTATGGGTCCAGACTTACGGGACACCCTGTAGATGTACAAAGATTCTAAAATTCGGAGTTCTGTAAGGTTATTGGATCTAGTTAAAATTTCAAACTGAGTTTTGTGAAGGGGATGGTCGTTTTCATCACTGTGGTTTCTAATTGCGGATTGTGGAGGGCTACTGAGGGGACGGTTGGTACGGACTGACAAGCCCAAATGTTGAGAAAGGCGCACCTCCAGTTGGAGTTGAGTGCTGCCAATATACGCAGCCTTACAGCTGTCGCACGTGTATTTGTAAACAACATTGGGGCATACAGTTTTGGGGAATTCATCTTTGAACTTTAAAAAATTTGATAATTTAAGTGGGTTGACGAAGGCGAATCTAAAATTTATTTGGGGATAACTAGACTTGAGTAGTTTGGACAATTCACCTCGAATACGCAA
>JAJOZX010006651.1:60000-82500 GCA_023014485.1 Bathynomus jamesi | reverse complement strand
GCACTTTAGGTCTTCTCTTTTTCCGTACCGTACGCCTTTTTTATCACATTAAGGTGGGAAAGCAAAATGTCTCTGTAGCTTGCGCAACTGTAGCCAACGAAGTTATTGCTATGTGGGAAAAAGCCTCCTTAATTACATCCCACAAGCCTTATATTGTCTCAAAGCTTAAAAGGCTTTACAATAAGCATGAAGGGCTGGTCAAGAACAGAACTCGATGAACTCCTACCCAAGAGAAGAATGAAGCAGAATTTGTCACCAGCTTAAAGAAGCTTTTCGATGTAGCTCATTCAGAAGTGGAAACAGAAATAAAATTGCAGGAGGATAAAGATTTTCTTAAGGATCAAAGGAACGATCGGAAATGATTATGGGTCCAGAAGACAAGGAGTTTTCAAGAAAGGCAAAAGCACGACAGATAAGCATGGAAAGAATGGAAAAACTTCGCAGGAAATCAAAGGAAGAAATGAGGCAATTGACAAAGGTTGTGGATCTCAACCAATGTGAAAATTCCGGTTCAGGAGGAAGTGAAGAATCATCTGGTGATGAATTGTTCTACAGAGCACTCTCATCATCATCTTCAAAAAAGGAGAAGCTTGAACCAGGTGTAATTGTTAGGGATAAAAAGTTCTTGGCTGCTCTGGACCGCACTGGAACATCTGCAAGAGCTGCTATGCACATTGTGGCACCTGCCCTTTCAGCTGCTGGAGTGGAAATTGAAGAGATCACACTTTCATCATCCTCTATCTACAGGTCTCGGCGATCAACACGGATGCAGATGGGAGAAGACATTAAAGCCAGTTTCCAACCAAATACCCCTTTAATAATTCATTTTGATGGAAAGCTTCTTCCATCCATGCATGGGGGTAAGATTGATGTAATGCCCATTGTTGTGACTGGTGCAGGCGAATTAGAAAATTACTGTCTATTCCAAAGCTTATTTCTGGAACGGGAGAAGAAATGGGGAGAGCAGTTTTAGATGTCTTGAAGCAATGGCCACAAGTAAATGAGTGGGTAGCAGGCCTTTGTTTTGATACTACTGCAAGCAATACAGGTATCCATGCTGGGGCTTGTACCATCATCCAAAAGGCCCTTCAGAGATCACTCCTTTTTCTGGCATGCCACCACCATATCCACGAGCTTCTTATCACTGCAGTTTTTGACATGTTTTTCTCTTCTTCGGGTCCACAAATTCCCTTATTCAATCGATTCAGAGATTGTTGGGATAACATTGATCAGCAGAATTACAAGCCCTATGAACCCAATGATCTCACCTCAGAATCTTTAGATCATTGATCTTGAAGCACAGAGACAAGCTTATTTCTTTCATCAACTCCAAACTTCAAGAGGGCCACACTCGAGGTGACTACAGGGAATACTTAGAACTTGCACTTATCTTCCTTGGTTGTCCAATGCCTAAAACAAATAAAGGCTCTGATAGCAGATTCCACTACCCAGGAGCTTACAGCAGAGCTAGATGGATGGGAAAGGGCATCTATTCCTTAAAAATTTACTTATTTAGGAACCAATTCCTTGTCACCCCTCATGAAAAACGAGCTCTGATACGAATAAACGCCTTTTCAGTGACAGTTTATCTTCAAGCTTGGTATACATCTCCAGTTGGAATTGATGCTCCAGCAAATGATTTGGCCCTCCTCAAGATGCTACATATCTACAAGATCCAGGTTGATAAGGAAGTGGGTGCTACAGCCATCAAAAAACTTCAGAACCGTGGTTGGTACTTGAGTGAGGATCTTGTAGGATTTGGCTTTTTCTCAAACCTCGTGACTGAAGATGATAAGGTTCTAATGCTCCACAACCTTCACCACGCGCCTCCTCGAAAAGTGAGGGCAAGAAAGGTGGACCCCCGAATGTTGCAAAACCCCAATGACTTAAAGATTACCAGTTTTGTCACAACTCAAACACAAGACTTCTTCAAGTGTTTGAAAATAGAAATTCCCAAGAAACTTGAAGACATTGAGGAGCACCGTAATCGGGTCATGGCAGTCAAAGTAATCAACGACTGTGCTGAACGAGGAGTCAAACTGGCTACAGAGTTTAATGAGAAGCTCACAAAGAGTGAGGAAGAGAGACAACTGGCCTTTCAAATCATTGAAAATCAGAGAAAGGAGGTCCCTCAGCCACTGAAATCCCTATATTCTTAATCAATATATGTCTCAAATAGAATTTAAGTCGCTTTGTTTTAAAACATATTTTTCGTTCAGTCTTATATTTGCTCTAATTATCCATTAATGTAAAAGAAGTGCCATCTGAGGGGTGCCTTTTTATCATTCAAATAAAATGATATTTTGTCTATTTGTTTTTCTTCCTTTATATAAAAAAATAAAAGTGTGTGCGTTTATCAAACTTCAATTTGAAAAATTACCATATAATCGTGAAACGGTCTAATATATATATATATATATATATATATATATATATATATATATATATATATATATATATATATATATATACATATACATATATACACACATATATATATATATACATATATATATATATACATATACATATAGGAGTTAAAATTGACAACACTCGAGACTAGGAGGTTAAGGGGTGATCTAATCCAGGTTTTCAAAATTATGAATGGGTTCGATAACGTAGATAGAGATAGCTTTTTCGAAATATCTCAATATAATAGGACTAGAAATAACGGGTGTAAGTTGACAAGTAGAAGGTTCGAGACAGCAGTTGGCAAAAACTTTTTTACGCATAGAATAGTAAATAGCTGGAATAGTTTGCCGGTAGAAGTAATTAGTAGCACGTCTATAAACATGTTTAAGAATCGATTAGACGCATATGTTGATAGATTGGGTATAGTTTAAGGAAGTAAAATTAAGGCTTTGTGGGGATAGATCCCACAGCTCAACACAAGTGCTGTGGATATAGGGAGGCAGCGTCTTGGGTTAGGGATACTCTCTGTCCTTACACACCCCATTTAAAGAGATTCCTCTGCTGAGCGGTGCCCCCCATAGTACTGTGAGGTATTGAAAAACTCATGATCTTCACTTGCCCCACAAACACCTTTAAATTGGAGACCCAAGATGGGTGCACACACATTTCTACATTACTGTACAGTCTTTACAGCCACACCTACACTATTCCTCTTAAGTGTATATATTGTAATGTATATGGTTGTAAATTTTGACTTGGTCCACAATCGATATGGACCGTGACTTATTTTTCGTGACAAGGTACTAGTATTGATGGATACCGTAATGAAATTGACTGGATTCTTTGGATCTCATATATTTGCATGTCGGTTATAAATAGATATAGAGTGTAACATATTTGTGGATAGTAGTCTATTATGAATTGATCCTCTGGATCCAGAGATTCTATCTTTAGTTTTAAATCGATAATAATTAGTTTTGCTAAATTGGTCGTTGCCAATGTACAAATTGTACAGGAAGTTGTTACATAAATTTCTTATGTTCTTGTGGTTCGGAACGCACGTAAAATTGTAGGTCCCCTCCGCCACCACGGAGGACATACACAATTACGATTTACGAACACAGTTAGGTAGACCAGCCATGAGTGGATCCTAGGGTCTTTGTTGGTCTGAAACATTATAACATTATAACATTTATATATATATATATATATATATATATATATATATCGGCTATTGATTGGTGGCGCGGAAAACGCAGTTTAATAATAAACAGGAACACCAGAGAAAATAAAAACATCCTTCAAGGTTTAATAGTACCAACGTTTCGGAATGCACTAATTCCATCTTCAGGGCTAAAACAATAAAATGCCAAATCACATACAAAATACAATTTGCTTAATAACAATTTAAAATAAACTTAAAGAATTATAAAAAGTAGCTAATTAAATGAAAAACATTAAAACTAAAAGGTAAATAAATGTGAAGTTAAAAAGTTAAAATTATAAAAAGTAAAAGCATTAAACTGGAACGTAAATAAAATAAACTAGTACCTTAACCAAACATCTATAGATCTGCTATGTTTTGGTTAAGGTACTAGTTTATTTTATTTACGTTTCAGTTTTAATGCTTTTACTTTTTATAATTTTAACTTTTTAACTTCACATTTATTTACCTTTTAGTTTTAATGTTTTACATTTAATTAGCTACTTTTTATAATTCTTTAAGTTTATTTTAATTGTTATTAAGCAAATTGTATTTTTGTATTTTTGGCATTTTATTGTTTTAGCCCTGAAGATGGATTAGTGCATTCCGAAACGTTAGTACTATTAACCTTGAGGATGTTTGTATTTTCTCTGGTGTTCCTGTTTATTATATACATATATGTATATATATATATATATATATATTATATATTATATATATATATTCGTAGAACGACGCTTGTATAGGAGAACATTCCGCGCAAGATGACAAAAGAGAACAAACAAATGAAAAAAATGAGGTACCACCCGGGAATCGAACCGGGATCTTCCGATTGCCGGTCAGATATGATAACCCTGACACCATGTCCTCAGTCGATCAGAAGTCGTAATTCCTCTACATACGCGCAGAAACACAATGCCTTCTGTGAGTGCCCCCCTCACCTTAGCCGAATTTGTACAGACGTTATGTTGATGACACGTTTGCTTTATTCCAAACGGATAATCAATCTGTTCAGTTTTTAATTTTTTGACACACTTCATGGAAACATTATCTTTACGCAGGAAAAGGAAGTTTCAAGGTTCTATTCCTTTCCTTGATGTTTTGGTTTCCAAATCAGGCTCAACTGTTTTAACTTCTACATACGCGGAAGCCTACTTTTACGGGTTTAGGTTTTAATTTTTATAGTTTTTGCATTTTAATTACAAACTAAGTTCGATTCGCACTTTAGTGCATAGAGCTTATAATATTTGCTCAAACTTTTGCTCTGCTTCATAATGAGTTTGAATTCCTTACTGATTTTTTCTTTAAAATGGTTTTCCACGGGTTCTTGTACAAGGTATTAGTTGTAAATTACTTAATATGTTTATTCCCCCAAACTTATCCAAACGTATGATGTTCCTAAGAATTGTAAATATCTTGTTTTACCTGACCTCTACTACCAATTTAACACTTTTGTGAAAAGCAATTGTTGAGTGTGGTGAGGGAAATTTTATTTTCACACTGATTTTAAGGTTGCTTTTGTGAATAATAATACCCTTGAATGTTTTTTTCCGTTGTAAGGACAAAATCCCCCTGCGATGAACTGTTCTGTCGTTTATTGTTTACCTGCCCTGGGTGTTCCCAGGGCTACGTGGCAGCACAGTTCGTTCTTTGCAGGCAAGATTTTGCTCCCATATGGGTATTAGCCATAGGACAGGGAAGTTTTATCTAAAAAGGAAAGTCTGCCATTAGAAATCATTCTGTTAAGTGTAAAGTTGATATTTCCGTTAATAACTTTAAAATTCTTAAATCATTAAAATGTCCGTCCCTCTCTCCGTATTTATGAATCTTTGTGCATTAAATTTCTGAACTCAGCTTAAATATGATTCTAGCTGTTACCCCCTTTATATTAATTAGAATAGCTACCAACTAAATTTTTCTGTTTTTACCCTTGACCCTGTCTCCTTTTCGCCTCAGTTTGTTTGAGGATGTCAAGTGAGCATGGTATGTTTCGTGCACTTTTGCGTTTTTTCATTTAACTTTTATTAGTGAAGTTTTTAACTAATTTGTTTGAATGTTTTTAGTTTTAAAGTTTTACTTTTATCATGTGTTATTTTGTCATGTATATAATTTTTAATTTTTGTTTTTGGCTTATGCTTGTTTTACGCTTTTTAATTTTTATTCTTTAAGTGTTTTATTCTGTGCTATGAATTAGTTTGTTTTTGCATTCGTATATATTTTTTTTTTTGTCATGCATTAATTTTAGCTTTTTATTTTATTAGGCCTTGAAAATGGGTAGAGTTGCCCGAAACGTCGGCTGCAGCCAAATATAATGACTTTCTTGCTCTACGTCTTCGTTTTTATCCTAAATGTAAATTACGTCTCCTTAGGAGGGAACCTATTTCATATGTATATAATATTATATATAGAAACGACGTAATTATAGAGGAGCGTTCTGCACACGAGGAAGAGAATAACGAACAAATGAAAATGAGGTGAACCGCCCGGGAATCGAACACAGGATCTTCCGATTGCCGGTCAGATGCGCTATCCATTACACCGGGCCTCCTCAGTCATAAGTCGAAATTCTCCTACATAGGGCAGAAACCAATGCCCTGAAGGGCACCTTCGCAAATCGTGAATATGTTCATTTAACTGCAATGACCACGCAGTATATTATGTATAGAAACGACGTAAGTATAGAGAGTGTTCTGCACGCGAGGAAGAGAAATACGAACAAATGAAAAATGAGGTGAACCGCCCGGGAATCGAACCCAGATCTTCCGATTGCCGGTCAGAGATCGCTATCCATTACACCACGGGCCTCGATGAGTCATAAGTCTAAATTCTCCTCATAGGGCACCCTCGCAAATCGTGAATATGTACATTTAACTGCAATGACCACGCAGTATATTAATGTATAGAAACGACGTAAGTATAGAGGAGCGTTCTGCACATGGAGAAGAGAAATAACGAACAAATGACCGGCAATCGGAAGATCCTTGGTTCGATTCCCGGGCGGTTCACTCATTTTTCATTTGTTCGTTATTTCTCTTCCTCGTGTGCAAACGCTCCTCTATACTTACGTCGTTTCTATACATTAATATACTGCGTGGTCATTGCAGTTAACTGTACATATTCACGATTTGCGAGGGTGCCCTATGTAGGAGAATTTCGACTTATGACTCATCGAGGCCCGTGGTGTAATGGATAGCGCATCTGACCGGCAATCGGAAGATCCTCGGGTTCGATTCCCGGGCGGTTCACCTCATTTTTCATTTGTTCGTTATTTCTCTTCCTCGTGTGCAAGAACGCTCCTCTATACTTACGTCGTTTCTGATACATTAATATACTGCGTGGTCATTGCAGTTAAATGTGTGTTATATATATATATATATATATATATATATATATATATATATATATATATATATATATATATATATATATATTATATATATACATATATATATATATACATATACATATATATATATATATATATATATATATATATATATATATATATATATATATATATATATATATATATATATATGTGTATGTGTATTTCTACCTCGTGGTGTACGGACGTTTTGTTTCCGCTCTGTGTAATATCGAAATAACTAGTGTTTATAAGTTCAGCCGTAAATTCTATCTTATACCAGTGTGTGTATTTAATACCAGTGAATTCGCGATAATAAATTAGTAAATGAAAGCCGGTGGCATACAGCTTGCACAACGAAGAAACATCAAATTGAAATATAAATTTAAAACACTTCGAACGGAAAAACAGCTCTGAGATTGTACACTAGGCCTAAGAGGGAAAAAGGTCAGTGCCATAAAAACGAAGGTCGAGTGATCGAAAGAAATTTGAGAAGCGAGCTAAAAAAAAAAATAAAATAAAAGAGGAAATAAAGATTAAAATAAAGGAGAAAATGGCCAAACATTCGAAGAAATGTGTAAATTGCGGAAAAATCAGAAAACTGAATAAAGCCGGATTATGTGTAATGGAATGTGCCGCATATCAACTTTGCGATTGCAAAAACGAAGCAGACCAGACCTCGGGCTTAAACTGCATTCTGTGCAATACCTTTAAGCACTACGAATGCATGAACTTAGATAGAAAAGACAGGAAAATGGTAAATAGAATAAATAACAAAATCATAGGACTTTGTGGTTTCTTATGCGTCAAATGCATGGAAAACAATAGAAAATTAGTACAGAGGGGAACACAAAATGTTGAAATAGAAGAATCAAGTACAGCAGCTCTACCGACAGAAAAACATGAAACAGAAAACGCCTACACAACCGAGAAGGAAAAAGAAAAACACTACAGGGAGGGGCGAAAGCAGCCTCAGAAAAAGAGGTACCCACGGCAGAAGAGGGAGATACGAAATACACACCAAAGAAAACAACCCCACTGAGTAGGGAAGAAGTGGTGGCGAAGCAGAAGAAGGAAATCGAATCACATAAGACACAGAGGGAATTTAAACGACGGGCCATATGCGAATATTATAAAATAGGTGCGTGCAAATATGGCTCAAACTGCATATACAATCACCCTACAAAATGCTTCTATATGATGAGGAATGGGAAGTGCAAGTACGGACCAAACTGCAACTTTTTTCACCCTCGTATGTGCAGACAGTCAATTACTGAGAAAAAATGCCTGAACATAGAGTGCCCACTTTTTCACATAAAGGGTACGCAAAGAAGAGAACGGGAAAGAACAGATCATATTCGACATAGAAGAAATAGCAAGAGTAATGAAACATATTTTTTAGAAGAAATGAGAATAATAAAAGCTCAGCTTGCCCTTCTAACAAGGAGAGACAGAACGCCGCAAACATATGCACCACAACATTACGCACATCACCCCCCTATTCAACACCACCCACCAATAATACAACAACAACAGTGGTATCACGGGCCGCAACCCCAATACTCCCAAATGCAGCGGCCCAACCAATAACACCAAACAGGAACCGACATCGACCAGGAAACGACCATCATTTAAGAAATCGAACACGAAGATTAGAAGAAACCCGGTAAATGTATTATACACAAATATACAAGGCCTCTATACGGACCATGCAGACTGCAAATTACAATACTTGCAAAATTTAGCTACGGAAACCAGCATAGATATCATAGGCCTAACGGAAACACACTTACATAAGTGCGAAAAAGGCTGTGAAAACTGCATCGAGAATACTGAAATAGCATTGCTGGACTACAACATATACAGAGCAGATAGAGTGGCTAGACGAGGAGGAGGGTGTTGTATCTACGTGAAAAACACTTACACATGTGAAGTGAGGGTAAAGAAATCAAACAGCACAGTTGAAGTTATTATATTAGAAGTAAAAGAACTGAACCTAACCATTATGAACATCTACAGACCACCAAACACCACAAAAAGTGAATTCCAATTTGCTACAAATGAAATAGAAAACATATTAAAATTACTTGAAACTCCAGCAACAAATATTCTAATTTTCGGAGATTTTAATTTCCCATTCATATCATGGAAGAAAAATGACGAAGTTATATATGTTGAGAAGTTTCATGGCAACATTACTAAAGATGACAGAACCCAAGCAACAATGCTTTAGATATTATGGAACATTACGCCCTTACCCAGGAAATCTGTGAAGCCACGAGAAAGGAGAACGTTTTGGATTTAATGTGGACAAATAACAACGAGATAATAATAAATAAAAAAGTAAGCGCACACAAAGTTCTCCGACCATAACCTCATCGATATACAATTGAAGTTAGCACCCAGAGGTCCGAAAACGCATCCCAGAGAGGCAGATGGAATATTTGAAGGCTTAAACATAAATTCAAAGAAAGTAAATTGGGAAAACGTAAATAAAGATTTAAAGGAGGTAAATTGGGAATTGCTACTACACGAGAAGACTCCACAAGAAATACTATGTATAATAGAGACGGAAACCAAACCTATAATACTGAAACATATTCCAGAGAGACAGGAAAGAAAACGTAGCAAGCTCGAGAGGAAAATCAGGACTCTATTCAGGCAACGAAGACAAACCGTAAAACATCTCCACAGATGCAGAACTGATGCAAAGAGACTCAAACTAGAGAGGAAACTTGGCGAAATAGAAATGGACCTAAAGCAAACATTCATACATAAGACAAACGAGGAGGAAAACAAGGTAGCAGAAAACATAAAAAATAACCCAAAATACTTCTACACTTTTGCGAAAAGGAAAATGCAGTGTAAAGAGAGTATTGGACCGTTGATAGACGGGGAGGCCGAATACACAAATGACCCGAAAGAAATAAGTGAACTGCTTAGGGAACAATTTAAATCTGTGTTTAGCACCCCTAAGTCCGAGATGGAAGTGGAAAACCCAGACGAGTTTTTCGACATTGAAACAGATCAACCAAGAACAAATCCCGGCACAAACCTATTAATGGACTTCGAGTTCACGGAAGGAGATGTAATTACGGCCTTATCACAGATGCGAGACAATTCAGCGCCAGGGCCAGACACATGGAGTGCCACATTTCTGAAGAAATGCAAAGAGAGTATTGCAAAACCGCTATACTTACTATGGAGGAAATCACTCGACACAGGACAAATTCCACTCCCCTTAAAGAACGCGAATATTGCCCCCCTATTTAAAGGTGGTAACAGAGCAATGCCCAAAAATTATCGGCCAGTGGCTCTCACCTCACACCTTATAAAGTGTTTTGAACGCATAATTAGAGCCAAAATTACCTACTACCTACAAGAAAAAGACTTATACAACCCAAATCAACATGGCTTCAGGGCGGGTAGATCATGCCTGTCACAGCTACTAGACCACCAGGAGAAAATATTAGGAACATTGTGTCGAGGACAAAACATTGATGTAATATATACTGATTTTGCTAAAGCCTTCGATAAATGTGACCATGGAATCATAGCACACAAACTTAAGGATACAGGAATTACTGGAAAGCTAGGAAGGTGGATATTTAATTTCTTGACGCAAAGAACGCAAAGAGTGGTGGTAAACGGAGTTAAATCGGAAGTCTCGGAAGTCGTGAGCTCTGTCCCACAAGGGACAGTATTAGCTCCCTTGCTGTTCATAATAATGATTGCAGATATTGATGCAGATATTAAGGACAGTATTGTATCATGCTTCGCAGATGACACGAAGATATGTAAGGAAATATTGAACGAAGATGACATAAGAAAACTACAAAACGACATTGAAACATTATTCCAGTGGGCAGAAGACAACAATATGAAGTTCAACGAAGAAAAATTCCAACTTCTAAGATATGGTAATAACAAAGAGCTACAGAAAAAAGGTACAAAACTCCGCAAGCCAAACAGATAACACCAAATCCACAAGTCAGGGATCTTGGAGTAATAATGTCGTCGGATGCAGAATTCAGAGAGCACTATAAAATCAAAATCACAACGGCTAGAAAAATAATGGGAATCATCTGGAGGAGCTTCCGCAGCAGAAAAGCAAACATCATGCTCAAATTATGGAAGAGTCTAGTCCTACCAATAATTGAGTATTGCTCAGTACTCACAAGCCCACACAGAAAAAGAGACATTGCGAGCATTGAAGCTATACAAAGGACTTTTACGTCTAAGATAGAGGAAACGGAAGGTGAAGACTACTGGTCTCGACTACAATCCCTGGAACTCTACTCTCTTGAAAGAAGGCGAGAGCGGTACACAATAATATACATATGGAACATACTTGAGGGCTCTGTCCCTAACCTCAGAAATGAAATAGAAACAAACTGGAATGAGAGAAGAGGCAGATTTTGTACGGTCCCAGCTGCGGTGGGACAAGGAGCCATGAAAACGAGGATGGAAAATACCCTCAGAATACGGGGCCCAAAGCTTTTCAATGTCCTTCCAAAAGAAGTGAGGAATCTCCAGCACACCAACCTGAATAACTTCAAGAACCAGCTGGACAGATTCTTGTGCAAAGTCCCTGACCAGCCATGCGTGGGCTACGAGGGCAGGAGGCGATCAGAGAGCAATTCCCTCCTTCACCAAGTCCCGCAAATGAGGCGGGATGCTGCAGAGGGGTCGACCGCAGGTCGATCCTGAACCGTCGTTCAAACTCAACAAAAGTAAAAGTAGTATATACATATATATATATATAATATATATATAATATATATATATACAGATATATATATATATATATATACACATATATATATATACACATATATATATATATATATATATGTATATATATATATATACATATATATATATATATATATATACATATATATATATACATATATATACACACACACACATATATATATATATATATATATGGGGGAGAGGACCTACAATTTTACGTGGGTTCCGAACCACAAGAAATAAGAAATTTATGCAAAAACTGCCTGTACTTTGGCAACGACCAATTTTTGCATAACTAATTAATTATCAATTTAAAACTAATTAATTGTCGATTTAAAAATAATTAATTATCGATTTAAAACTAAAGATAGAATCTCTGGATCCAGAGGATCAAGTCATAATAGACTACTATCCACAAATATGTTACAATCTATATCTATTTATAACCAACATGCAAATATATCTGATCCAAAGAATCCAGTCAATTTCATTACGGTATCCATCAATACTAGTACCTTGCCAACGAAAAATAAGTCACGGTCCATATCGACTGCGGACAAAGTCATAATTTACATATACATTACAATATATATACTTACGAGGAAAAGTGTAGGTGTGGCTGTAAAGACTATACAGTAATATAGAAATGTGTGTGCACCCATTTTGGGTCTCCCATTTCAAGGTGTTTGTGGGGCAAGTGAAGATCATGAGTTTTTCAATACCTCACAGTACTATGGGGGGCACCGCTCGGCAGAGGAATCTCTTTAAATGGGGTGTATAAGGACAGAGAGTATCCCATAATCCAAGATGCTGCCTCCCTATATCCCACAACACTTGTGTTGAGCTGTGGGATTGATCACAACAAAGCCTTACTTTTACTACCTTAAACTATACCCATTCTATCAACATATTTGTCTAATCGATTTTTAAACATGTTTATAGAACTGCTACTAATTACTTCTACCGGCAAATTATTCCAGCTATTTAATATTCTATGCGTAAAAAAGTTTTTCGCAACTGCTGTCTCGAACCTTCTACTTGTCAACTTACACCCGTTATTTCTAGTCCTATTATATTGAGATATTTCGAAAAAGCTATCTCTATCAACGTTATCGAACCCATTCATAATTTTGAAAACCTGGATTAGATCACCCCTTAGCCTCCTAGTCTCGAGTGTTGTAAATTTTGACTCCTAAGCCTATCCTCGTACGACTTTGACCTAAGCGACGGAATCATCTTAGTTGCTCGTCTTCGAACTCTCTCGATTTTGTCTATATCTTTGCGCATATACGGATTCCAAAATTGGATCGCGTACTCCAAATGGGGTCTAACTAATGATTTATAAAGTGGAACTATAATATCGCGCGAATTGTACTCAAAATTTCGAGCTAAAAAACCTAACACTTTGTTCGCCTTATTGACCGCTGCTGTACTTGGATTCGCTACTTTTAAATCACCAGTGTCTATAACTCCTAAAACTTTTTCCTGCTCTACGCTTGTTAAATCTTTCCCTGACATACTATACGCAAAATTACCGTTACGCGAACGTATATGCAAAATTTTGCACTTACCAACGTTAAAACTCATTTGCCATGTGACTGACCAATCAACGATTTTATTCAGATCTTCCTGGATTTTACCTCTATCTTCGTCATTAATTGCCCTACCACCCAGCTTCGTGTCATCTGCAAACTTTGAAACTGTGCTGACTAGGCCGACATCTAATTCGTTAACATATATAAGAAAAAGCAAGGGGCCCAATACAGAACCCTGAGGAACGCCACTCGCTACATTAGCCCAAAACTACTCCGCTCCATGAACGACCACACTCTGTTTCCTACCTCGCAACCACTCTTCTAGCCAATTTATTACTACACCCCTAGTAGTAAATACACTACATCAAGCGCCCTATGTCTATCGTAAACGTCAACCACGCTTTGGAAAAATTCTAAAAGATTAGTTAAGCAAGATTTGTTTCGCCTAAAACCGTGCTGCGTATTTCTAACTAGTTTATGCAATTCTAAGTGTTCGACTATACGATCCCTAATTATTGATTCCAGTAGCTTACCTACAACAGACTTTAAACTGATTGGCCTATAATTTCCGGCCGCACCTTTATCGCCTCTCTTAAAGATAGGTGATACGTTTGCAAACTTGAAATTATCTGGTACGCACCCCTCAGAAATAGACGCATTAAAAATCTTTGTTAGCGGCACAACAATGCTATCTTTTAATTCTTTTAGTTGTATAGGATATATGGAATCCGGCCCCGGTGATTTACGCGTTTTCATTTTAGCAATATAGCGCATTACCTCCCCCACACTAACCACGATATTATCCAAAATATTACCATTATCAAAAGGTATTATGTCTATGACCGTAGGGATATTCGTTACATCTTCTATAGTAAAAACTGACTTAAATAATTCGTTCAGCAAGGTAGCCATTTCCTTGTTTTCGGAAACTATATCTCCGTTTACATTTTTCAAAGGCCCGAAGACACTTTTTACTGGATTTCTATTATTGACGTATTGAAAGAATCGCTTGGGATTTTCTTTACCGTCACGAGCTATGGAGATTTCAAATTCGCGCTTGGACTTTTTTATTACACTTTTCGCTTCACGCCTTAGAGATATGTAGTTGTTTCGTAACAACAGATTATCTTTATCGCACTTATATAGCCTATAAGCCCTATCTCTACTCTTTATAATGTCTCCTACTGTAGAAGTAAACCACAAGGGCTTGTTGTTTACTTTCGCACGCTTAATTTTGTACGGTACACATTCCTCATTTATAATCCTAAATACTGTTTCGAACGATTCCCACATTAGTTTTGCGTTGGAGTTCCCCATTACGTTTTCCCAATTGACGTGTGACAATTTATTTCGAAATTTACAAAAGTCTGCGTGCTGGAAGTTAGGAATTTTAGTCGAGTTAGTTGGTTTCGAGTGACTTATTGAGAGGACAAACTCTACCATATTGTGATCGCTATTGCTTAACGGTTCTATTACGTGGAGATCAGTAATTAGCCTATCATCCTTAGTTATTACTAAATCTAGAATACTGTCCAACCTCGTATGTTCCTCAACCTTTTGAATAAGAAAGCTATCCTCGAGAAAATTAACTAAACGATTACCTTCCGCGTCTCTCCGCATTGTATCGTAATTCACGTTGGCGCAATTAAAGTCACCCATAACTAAAGCCTGCTCACTACCGATTATTCTCTTTAGTTCACGATATAACGCTTCGTTCGTATCAGCTGTTTGATTAGGGGACCTATATATAACCGCAACAACAAGTTTGAAATCGTTCAATTTAAGTTCTGCTGTAGTCGAATCTATCGGTTCTGGAATTGTGTGCTTTACTTCTATAACGTTCGCAATATTATCTTTGATATATAACATAACACCGCCTCCTCGCTTACCTATTCTGTTTTTAACAAAAAGTCTATAACCTTTAACTTGATACTCCCCTACAAAGTCACGTGTTTCAGTGCTAAGCCACGATTCACTTATCGCAATTACATCATAGTCTTTAGAAGCAATTAAAGAAAAAAATTCGTTTATTTTATTTCGTAGGCTATGAGCATTTAAGGATAGAACCTTCAAATTGTTTGTAACTGCGACACCACCGCGAGCGCGGGAGAAATTTGTGGAATTTACGCTGTGACCGTTCGAGTTACGGCAGCCTGAAAAGAAGAGACAGTATTATGAAATAGACTTCCTAAACGCGCAGCTCCAACGTCATTAAGATGAAGTCCATCTTCGAGGAACAAGTCCCTCCTGCCGTACAAACTGTTCCAACAATTCGCAAAATGCACTCCTTCTTGTTGGCAAAGAGACTTTAGGTAATTGTTAATATAGGTCGCCTTGCTGTAGAAATCGTTTCGTTGGATAATTCGAGGAAGTATACCTGTTAAGACAATCTTATTAGTTTTCTCCTTTAGTCGCTCTAGTAAGTCCCTGTACCCAGTGATGGGCATTATCTAGATACATGTATCGCCGATACGTATCGATCGATACTTTTGTATCGGTATCGGTATCGCTTTAGCTACTTGACAAAAGTATCGATTTTCGGTATCGCTAAGGTCAATTTTCTTAAATGTATCGAAAAACATCGATACTTCGATACATCGATACATTCATAAGAATTTTTAAATATTTAAATAGATGTTATAATATGACACTACTGTTATATTTATGAATATACATAAATAATAATCTTATTAAATATTTATTTAATGACAGTACTACTCTACAGGTCACGTCACACAGTACGACGCAACGTTTAAACACGTTTGTACTTGTGTTATTGAGATTAATTAACCATAATATAGAAACGCTCATAATATAGAAACGCTCATATAATATAGAAACGCTCATTGGTGTTGCAACACTATTGGCCACGCCCACTCGGTGTTGAGTTTAAACAGGTTCATGTCTCTGCAACCCAAGATTCCACTGAGATGGAAGTTTTACAGTATCTGGGTGACGGAAGTCATTCTCTCCAATCTCTGAGGCAGTACACAGGAATTCTACGGGTCTTCCTGAAGTATAACACACCACTACCATCCTCTGCTCCAGTAGAACGGTTGTTTAGTATTGCTGGTCACATTCACGCTCCAAAAAGGAATAGATTGTCTGACCAGATGTTTAGCCAGCTTGTATTTTTCAAGGGTAATAGTAATTACTTTTAATTGTTAGTGTAATATTTTCAGTCATTCATGTATCCTACAAAATTAAAACACACTTTCATTAAATAAGGTAATTGTTTTTATTTACATCTGTTGGTTTACGTCGTCGTCGTCGTTGGCCTAGGCAAGCTACGGCTTGGGACCGTAGCGCATCTATCCGGTATAGGTTAACCTGGATTGATGTAGCCATAAGCACTGCCGCTAGTTAAGTGCCAACCAGTGATATCTCACTAGCCGTATTGAGTCCGTTAGGCGAAACTACGACAGTACCAAAGGTGGAAAATATAACCTTTGGTTTTCTATTATTTATTTGTAAAATGGACATGGCATTAGATTAAAATAAATATTTGAATATAAATAATTACTGACAATTGTGATATATAATTAATTATGTTTACATACAATAAAATAATATAGTATACATAAAATTAGTATTAATGTGGTTCACAATTGAATTATAATGGGGTACTAATTTAAAATGAATTTATACTATTCCGAAATTCAAGACGGTAAAATTAACATTTATCTTGAAACTAAAATAAGAGTATTCACTACACACTCCCCCACCAGAGAGGAAGTTCAAAGAGTTCCGAACGACACTGATTTCCTCTGGACCTTTTTGGTAGCTACATGTACCTCACTTAAGGTTGATTCCAAAAACGCAGGCTTAAGACGATCGATAGAAACCTTGTCGACCTTGGAACCGCGCTGTTGAGAAATGATTTCGCGTACGTCGGAGAACTTCATAGGGTCCGTCATATGGACATTGGAGAGGCCGTTTTGGGACAGGTACACGAACGAAAACGTGGGTGCAAGACTGGAGGGCTGGGGAAACAAGATGTTCTGTTGGCTAGTCAATCGAGGGGGAACAGGCTGAAGGGACTGCATGTGAGAGGAAAGTGTTTAGCGAATTCCGTAGGAATCGCATGACTTATCCCCTGCAGTGAAGTAGCCACCTGGTAGCCGCAGTGTTGTTCCATAGACTAGTTCAGCCGCTGTAGTCTTCAGATCATTTTTAAATGCAGAGCGAATACCAAGCAACACGAGTGGAAGCTTATCCATCCAATGGGAGTCTTCGTGACACATAAGGGATGACTTCAGCTGGCGATGGAAGCGTTCGACGAGGCCGTTAGCTTGCGGATGATACGCACAGGTATGCGCATGTACTGTACCCAACAAGCTGGTAAACTTCTTCCAAAGCGAAGACTCAAATTGGCGACCTTGGTCAGTGATGACTTTTGTCGGCAATCCAAATCTTGATACCCATCCATGAAGAAAGGCTCTTGCAACAGTGTCCGCTTGGATATCAGGAAGTGGGATGGCTTCAGGCCATCTGGAAAAGCGGTCGAGACAGGTGAGCAGATAACGTTGGCCTTGAATCACTGGAAGAGGGCCAACAATGTCTACATGAATTTACCTCAAATCGCTGGGATGGGGGCGGAAATGCGTCAAAGGGGGACCTGGTGTGCCTTTGGACTTTGGCACGCTGGCAGGCAAGGCACGTTTTGGTCCAATGTTTGACATCCTTCCGCATCGAGGGCCAACAAAGCGAGAGGTAACCAGGTGTTGCGAAGCACGGATACCAGGATGGGAGGGCTTATGAAGATCCATGAAGACTGCTTGTCTGTGACATGGAGGGACATATGGGCGAATAGCAGCTGTTGATACGTCGCAATAGAGGGGCACAGACAATCCTGGCATACTCATTTTCTTGAGGGAAAGTGAGTGGAGTCTTCTCTGAGCAGGTCTTGTAGTTCCGTATCCTTATCTTGATCCTGTGCAATAGCATTCCACAGTGTAGAGCTGAGGTAACAGAAGTAATCTCTATTCTTGAAAGTGCATCCGCTGGAGTGTTCAAGACACCTTTGATGTGGCGGATATCTGTGGTAAATTGCGAGATATAACGAGTTGCCTGATGACTCTGGGAGAGTGGTTACAGCTGTTTTTATTGAAGACAGTGACCAAAGGTTTGTGGTCGGTAAAAACACAAAACTCTCGGCCTTCAAGGAAATGTTGAAAATGCTTCACGTTTAAGTAATAGCAAGAAGTTCACGTCCGAAAGCACTATAACGCGTTTGGGCTGGCTGCAGCTTTTTCGAGTAAAACGCGATGGGTGCTTGTTGACCGTTTAATGGTTTGTTCCAACACTCCACCGATCGCAACATCTGATGCATCGACCGTCAGAGTTAGGGGGGCATCACTGATAGGAAATGACAGAGACAATGCACTATTGATAGCATTTTTGGCATTGTCGAACGCCTGTAAACTATCGCTACACCATACCAATTTTGTTACCTTGCGTTTGTGTGTGATCATAGCGTGTAGAGGAGCAAGAACACTGGCACAGTTTTTAATGAACTTGTGGTAATAATTTACCAAACCTAGAAACCGCCGTAACTCACGCTGATTACTGGCATAGGGTAATTTTTTATCACTTCACACTTGTCCTGAAGGGGGGTAATTCCGTGCTGCGAAATCGTGTGACCAAGAAATTCCAAGGTTGGCTGTGCAAACACACACTTAGATGCATTAATAGTAACACCGTATTGTTCTAAGCGTTGAAAGAGGAGTGAAAGATGTTCCTTATGTTCCTCTTCCGTTGAGCTGGCCACAAGCAAATCATCGATGTAGGCATAAACAAAGTCTAAGCCTCTGGTGACCTCATCTATAAACCTCTGAAAGGTTTGCGCAGCATTCCGTAGCCGAACGGCATCTTCAAAAATTCGAATAACCCAAATGGTGTACAAACTGCAGTCTTGGGAATATCCGAAGGCTCTACGGAATGTGGTGGAAAGCCTTAACAAGGTCTATTTTACTGAAGATAGATTTGCCGTGGAGAAGAGAAGTAAAGTCTTGGACATTTGGTACCGGATATCGGTCCGGGATGGTTGTCGAATTCAAAAACCGGTAATCCCCACATGGTCTCCAGTCTCCTGACTTCTTCTGGACCAGGTGTAGGGAGAGGACCAACTGCTTTTGGAAGGTCTTATTATCCCAAGATCCATCATAAGCTGGAATTCCGATTTGGCAGCTTTCAGTTTGTCCGGGGCAAGACGTCTGGGTTTTGCAAACACAGGGGGACCTTTTGTTGTGATGTGATGGGTAATGGTGTGCTTAATGGTATCACCCATCTGCATCGGTTGAAGAATTCCTGGATATCGCTGGAAAAGGCACTGGTACATGGAATTAGGGGGAACGAGGGAAAGTGCAGAGTTCGAGGCGTCCGGAAGGGCAACCTGTTTGGCAAGAACAGAAAGCAGTGTGGCCTGGTCGCATAAGCGTCGCTTGTCAAGATCCACCAGGAGTTTGAAATGCTGGAGGAAGTCAGCGCCGATTATGGGATGCCGCGCTTGAGCACAGATGAAAATCCACTTGAAGGATCGGTGAAGGCCCAAGTTTAGTTCACGCGACTGAGTACCGTACGTGGGTATGCGTGAACCGTTAGCAGCGTATAGAGGCGGAGATTCCGAGTGCGTATGACCAGATTTTTGAGGGAATACACTGACTGACGCTCCGGTATCGACCAAGAAATTGATACCAGAGTTCCTGTCCTTTATGAATAACAGGTTGGCAGTGCGAGTACTAGACGCCATTAGGACTCGCTGCTGGGGTTTCCCGACGAAAAATTGCAAGGGAGATGCACTTCCTAGCCTTTTTTCCAAATTTCGAGTGGTAGAAGCAGATCTTCCCGGAACTCGAACGATACCTCTTCGTAAATCTTGACCGAGAATGGCTTCTTTGCCGTTGATTTTGGAGCAGAGAACAAACGTGGTTGAGTTGTTGACTTAACTCTTTCACTTTCAACTCCAGTTCCGATTGTGTGTTCACGTTGTTGACCGGAGCTGTGTCAATCTCCACTACTTTGTCGGCAGTTTCTGCTAGTTTATCAACTGGAGTAGCAGGATCCATAGTGGCCAAGACACGCTGAGCTGATGGAGGAAGTTTCTGCAAGAACAACTGTCTAAAGATGTCCTTATCGAAGGTTTGTGCGCGTTCGCCTAGAGCGCACTGCATAGCCCTCAGCATTTGAGTGGGCTTACGGTCTCCAAGTTCTTCTTTTGAGATTAACTGATGTAGTTTCTCACGCTCGGAGACAGTGGTGCGGCGCAGGATGGCAGACTTCAGATCGTTGTACGGGTCCTCACTCGTGGAAGGAGATACGATGACGTCACGGACTTCAGAGATGATGCTCGCTGGTAGAGAGGACAAAACATGATCGTATTTTGTCCTGCTAGCGGTGATCCTTCCCAAGTTGAATTGTGATTCCACTTGGTGGAACCAAATAATGGATCACCCGGCCAGAAGACGGGGAGCTTTACGCTCAAGTGGGAGATGGCACCAGCGTCGTCAGGCATCTTCTCCTATGCTTGCTGACGTACAAGCAAGACGACAAGTTCCCAACGAAGGAGTGGAGGTTGAGACGAGCGCAGGCACAGAGCGCACGGGCAGGGGTGAGGGGCAGAGGGCACGAGCGACATTACAGTCTGGTCCTAGTCGCTCGGGTGAAGGGGGTGATGGGCAGAGGGCACGAGCGACGTTACAGTCTGGTCCTAGTCGCTCGGGTGAAGGGGGTGGTGGGCACGAACGACGTTACAGTCTAGTCCTAGTCGTTCGGGTGAAGGGGGTGATGGGCACGAACGACATTACAGTCTAGTCCTAGTCGTTCGGGTAAAAGGGGTAATCCAGCTCCGGGGTCATCAATTGTTGGTTTACGTCGTCGTCGTCGTTGGCCTAGGCAAGCTACGGCTTGGGACCGTAGCGCATCTATCCGGTATAGGTTAACCTGGATGATGTAGCCATAAGCACTGCCGCTAGTTAAGTGCCAACCAGTGATTATCTCACTAGCCGTATTGAGTCCGTTAGGCGAAACTACGACAGTACCAAAGGTGGAAAATATAACCTTTGGTTTTCTATTATTTATTTGTAAAATGGACATGGCATTAGATTAAATAAATATTTGAATATAAATAATTAACTGACAATTGTGATATATAATTAATTATGTTTACATACAATAAAATAATATAGTATACATAAAATTAGTATTAATGTGGTTCACAATTGAATTATAATGGGGTAACTAATTTAAAATGAATTTATACTATTCCGAAATTCAAGACGGTAAAATTAACATTTATCTTGAAACTAAAATAAGAGTATTCACTACACATCTATAAAACCCATTAAAATGTCGTTGATTTTACTTACAGTGCGTACAAATTACTAGTATAAACAATAATATCTAATACCTACATATTAAATGAATAATTATAAAATTGTACCGGCGATACATGTATCGGCGATGCATGTATCGGTATCGGTATCGCTTAAGACATCTAGAAAGTATCGGCGTATCGGTATCGCCTAAGACGTTCTTCATGTATCGATGTATCGGTATCGCTTTAGCGATTTTCATGTATCGATGCCCATCACTGCCTATACCTAGCCAGCAGTTCTTCCGATCTAGAATTTAAAAAGTTATTAGTACCGACATGAATAACATACGTTGTGTCCTCGGCGGTACCGTCTGTAAAATGGTCAACACTATTAGTTATATCCTCCACCCTTGCACCAGGGTAGCAGTAACGGCGCATACGACGAGGGTTTCTCCCACAGAATTCCTCGAGCTGCCCTCGAACAATGGAATCGCCAACGAGCCGTATTTCCGGTTCATCAGCATCATCGAAACCTAAAACAGAAAAAATATTGCTTGTTATTACTGGTAGACAAGTCTTAGGTTTTCTCAATGGGGCTCCATTACGGACTCGAACGAAGGGTTCGGAACTAGGGGAAGAGAGAGGGTTATTAATACTATTTATATTATTAGTAGAAACTGAGGCAGGAGGGGTCGTAACTGGAGTCTCAAGGGATTCTACTTTTGCCGTCAGGAGCATCACGCTTTCTTCAAGCCTCACCCTGGCCTCCCTCTCACGTTCGAACTCGTTCCTCAGGACTTCCATGCTTGAGCATCACCTGGAAACTAACTGTTCATTATTATTTGCCCATTTAAATGCGTAAGCGGCAAATTTCCTTTCACAGCGACTGCAAACACACCCACACACACACACA
>JAJOZX010006651.1:52500-57500 GCA_023014485.1 Bathynomus jamesi | reverse complement strand
TATACATATATATATAATGTTATAATGTTTCCCACCAACAAAGACCCTAGGATCCACTCATGGCTGGTCTACCGAACTGTGTTCGTAATTGTGTATTCTGTATGTCCTCCGTGGTGGCGAAAGGAGCCTACTTTACGTGATTTCCGAACCACAAGAACATAAGAAATTTATGTAAAAACTGCCTGTACATTGACAACGACCAATTTTTACAGAACTAAATAATTATCAATTTAAAACTAATTAATTATCGATTTAAAACCAAAGATAGAATCTCTCGATCCAGAGGATCAAATCAAGTCATAATAGACTACTATCCACAAATATATTACACTCTATATCTACAGTATTTATAACCGACTTGCAAATATATCAGATCCAAAGAATCCAATCAATTTCATTACGGTATCAAACAATACTAGTACCTTGCCAACCAAAAATAAGTCACGGTCCATATCGATTGCGGACAATTCAAAATTTACAAACATATACATTACAATATATATACTTAAGAGTAAAAGTGTAGGTGTGGCTGTAAATACTGTACAGTAATGTAGAAATGTGTGTGCACCCATTTTGGGTCTCCCATTTCAAGGTGTTTGTGGGGCAAGTGAAGATCATGAGTTTTTCAATACCTCACAATACTATGGGGGGGCACCGCTCGGCAGACGAATCTCTTTAAATGGGGTGTGTATGGAAAGAGAGTATCCCCTAACCCAAGATTCTGCCTTACCCCTGTTATTTCTAGTCCTACTGTATTGAGATATTTCGAAAAAGCTATCTCTATCTACGTTATCGAACCCATTCATAATTTTGAAAACCTGGATTAGATCATCCCTTAGCCTCCTAGTCTCGAGTGTAGTCAATTTTAACTCTTTAAGCCTACCCTCGTACGACTTTGACTTAAGCGACGGAATCATCTTAGTTGCTCGTCTTTGAACTCTTTCGATTTTGTCTATATCTTTGCGCATATGCGGATTCCAAAATTGGACCGCGTACTCCAAATGCGGTCTGACTAATGATTTATAAAGAGGAACTATAATATCGCGCGATTTGTACTCAAAATTTCGAGCTATAAAACCTAACACTTTGTTCGCCTTATTGACCGCTGCTGTACTTTGTTTCGCTACTTTTAAATCACCAGTGACTATAACTCCTAAACCTTTTTCCTGCTCTACGCTTGTTAAATCTTTCCCTGACATACTATACGCAAAATTACAGTTACGCGAACCTATATGCAAAGTTTTGCACTTATCAACGTTAAATCTCATTTGCCATATGACTGACCAATCAACGATTTTATTCAGATCTTCCTGGATTTTACCTCTACCTTCGTCATTAATCGTCCTACCACCTAGCTTCGTTTCATCCGCAAACTTTGAAACTGTACTGAATAGGCCGACATCTAAATCGTTAATATATATAAGATAAAGCAAGGGGCCCTATACGGAACCCTGAGGAACGCCACTCGCTACATTAGCCCAACACGACTCCGCTCCATCAACGACCACCCTTTGTTTCCTACCTCTCAACCACTCTTCTAGCCAATTTATTACTACACCCCTGATTCCATGAGCCTTAGTTTTTTGCAATGAGTCTTTTGTGCGGCACGGTGTCAAACGCTTTTTGAAAATCTAAATAAACTACATCAACCTCCCGATGTCTATCGTAAACGTCAACCACGGTACTGATTAGCCTATAACTTCCCACCGCACCTTTATCGCCTTTCTTAAAGATAGGTGTTACGTTTGCTAACATGAAATTATCTGGTTCGTACCCCTCAGAAATAGAGGCATTAAAACTCTTTGTTAACGGCATATCAACGCTATCTTTTAATTCTTTTAGTTGTATGGGATATGTGGAATCCTGCCCAGGTGATTTACGCTTTTTCATTTTATCAATATAGCGCATTACCTCCCCTTCACGAACCACGATATTATCCAAAATATTACCATTATCAAAAGGTATTATGTCTATGACCGTAGGGATATTCGTTACATTTTCTATAGTAAAAACTGACGTAAAAAATTCGTTCAGCAAGGTAGCCATTTCCTTGTTTTCAGAAACTAGATCTCCGTTTACATTTTTCAAAGGGCCCCAACACACGTTTTACTGGATTTCTATTGTTGACGTATTGAAAGAATCGCTTGGGGTTTTCTTTACCGTCACGAGCTATGGAGATTTCAAATTCGCGCTTGGACTTTTTTATTACACTTTTCGCTTCACGCCTTAGAGATATGTAGTTGTTTCGTAACAACTGATTATCTTTATCGCACTTATATAGCCTATAAGCCCTATCTCTACTCTTTATAATGTCTCCTACTGTAGAAGTAAACCACAATGGCTTGTTGTTTAGTTTCGCACGCTTAATTTTGTACGGTGCACATTCCTCATTTATAGTCCTAAATACTGTTTCGAACGATTCCCACATTAGTTTTGTGTTGGAGTTCCCCATTACGTTTTCCCAATTGACGTGTGACAATTTATTTCGAAATTTACAAAAGTCTGCGTGCTGGAAGTTAGGAATTTTAGTCGAGTTAGTTGGTTTCGAGTGACTTATTGAGAGGACAAACTCTACCATATTGTGATCGCTATTGCTTAACGGTTCTATTACTTGAAGATCAGTAATTAGCCTATCATCCTTAGTTATTACTAAATCTAGAATACTGTCCAACCTCGTATGTTCCCCAACCTTTTGAATAAGAAAGCTATCCTCGAGAAAATTAACTAAACGATTACCTTCCGCGTCTCCCTGCATTGTATCGTAATTCACGTTGGCGCAATTAAAGTCACCCATAACTAAAGCCTGCTCACTACCGATTATTCTCTTTAGTTCACGATATAACGCTTCGTTCGTATCAGCTGTTTGATTAGGGGACCTATATATAACCGCAACAACAAGTTTGAAATCGTTCAATTTAAGTTCTGCTATAGTCGAATCTATCGGTTCTGGAATTGTGTGCTTTACTTCTATAATGTTCGCAATATTATCTTTGATGTACAACATAACACCGCCTCCTCGCCTACCTATTCTGTTTTTAACAAAAAGTCTATAACCTTTAATTTGATACTCCCCTACAAAGTCACGTGTTTCAGTGCTAAGCCACGATTCACTTATCGCAATTACATCATAGTCTTTAGAAGCAATTAAAGAAAAAAATTCGTTTATTTTATTTCGTAGGCTATGAGCATTTAAGGATAGAACCTTCAAATTGTTTGTAACTGCGACACCACCGCGAGCGCGGGAGAAATTTGTGGAATTTACGCTGTGACCGTTCGAGTTACGGCAGCCTGAAAAGAAGAGACAGTATTATGAAACAGTCTTCCTAAACGCGCAGCTCCAACGTCATTAAGATGAAGTCCATCTTCGAGGAACAAGTCCCTCCTGCCGTACAAACTGTTCCAACAATTCGCAAAATGCACTCCTTCTTGTTGGCAAAGAGACTTTAGGTAATTGTTAATATAGGTCGCCTTGCTGTAGAAATCGTTTCGTTGGATAATTCGAGGAAGTATACCTGTTAAGACAATCTTATTAGTTTTCTCCTTTAGTCGCTCTAGTAAGTCCCTGTACCCAGTGATGGGCATTATCTAGATACATGTATCGCCGATACGTATCGATCGATACTTTTGTATCGGTATCGGTATCGCTTTAGCTACTTGACAAAAGTATCGATTTATCGGTATCGCTAAGGTCAATTTTCTTAAATGTATCGAAAAACATCGATACTTCGATACATCGATACATTCATAAGAATTTTTAAATATTTAAATAGATGTTATAATATGACACTACTGAGTTATATTTATGAATATACATAAATAATAATCTTATTAAATATTTATTTAATGACAGTACTACTCTACAGGTCACGTCACACAGTACGACGCAACGTTTAAACACGTTTGTACTTGTGTTATTGAGATTAATTAACCATAATATAGAAACGCTCATAATATAGAAACGCTCATATAATATAGAAACGCTCATTGGTGTTGCAACAATATTGGCAACGCCCACTCGGTGTTGAGTTTAAACAGGTTCATGTCTCTGCAACCCAAGATTCCACTGAGATGGAAGTTTTACAGTATCTGGGTGACGGAAGTCATTCTCTCCAATCTCTGAGGCAGTACACAGGAATTCTACGGGTCTTCCTGAAGTATAACACACCACTACCATCCTCTGCTCCTGTAGAACGGTTGTTTAGTATGGCTGGTCAAATTCACGCTCCAAAAAGGAATAGACTGTCTGACCAGATGTTTAGCCAGCCTGTATTTTTGAAGGGTAATAGTAATTACTTTTAATTGTTAGTGTAATATTTTCAGTCATTCATGTATCCTACAAAATTAAAACACACTTTCATTAAATAAGGCAATTGTTTTTATTTACATCAATAAAAACCATTAAAATGTCGTTGATTTTACTTACAGTGCGTACAAATTACTAGTATAAACAATAATATCTAATACCTACATATTAAATGAATAATTATAAAAATGTACCGGCGATACATGTATCGGCGATGCATGTATCGGTATCGGTATCGCTTAAGACATCTAGAAAGTATCGGCTTATCGGTATCGCCTAAGACGTTCTTCATGTATCGATGTATCGGTATCGCTTTAGCGATTTTCATGTATCGATGCCCATCACTGCCTATACCTAGCCAGCAGTTCTTCCGATCTAGAATTTAAAAAGTTATTAGTACCGACATGAATAACATACGTTGTGTCCTCGGCGGTACCGTCTGTAAAATGGTCAACACTATTAGTTATATCCTCCACCCTTGCACCAGGGTAGCAGTAACGGAGCATACGACGAGGGTTTCTCCCACAGAATTCCTCGAGCTGCCCTCGAACAATGGAATCGCCAACGAGTCGTATTTCCGGTTCATCAGCATCATCGAAACCTAAAACAGAAAAAATATTGCTTGTTATTACTGGTAGACAAGTCTTAGGTTTTCTCAATGGGGCTCCATTACGGACTCGAACGAAGAGTTCGGAAC
>JAJOZX010006651.1:32500-45000 GCA_023014485.1 Bathynomus jamesi | reverse complement strand
AGTAATTAGCCTATCATCCTTAGTTATTACTAAATCTAGAATACTGTCCAACCTCGTATGTTCCCCAACCTTTAGAATAAGAAAGCTATCCTCGAGAAAATTAACTAAACGATTGCCTTCCGCGTCTCCATGCATTGTATCGTAATTCACGTTGGCGCAATTAAAGTCACCCATAACTAAAGCCTGCTCACTACCGTTTATTCTCTTTAGTTCACGATATAACGCTTCGTTCGTATCAGCTGTTTGATTAGGGGACCTATATATAACCGCAACAAGTTTGAAATCGTTCAATTTAAGTTCTGCTGTAGTCGAATCTATCGGTTCTGGAATTGTGTGCTTTACTTCTATAACGTTCGCAGTATTATCTTTGATATACAACATAACACCGCCTCCTCGCCTACCTATTCTGTTTTTAACAAAAAGTCTAACCCAGAGCCATAGACGGAGGATTCAAAAAGTGGCGACCCTGCCAGGATCTTATAACATTGGTGACCCTTTGCCCAGGAAAAGAAACTGACGACCCAAGCACATAGAAGATATTTCCATAACAGTCTGGCGAGTCTTTAGCCAAGAGTTTGACATGTGGCGACCCACATTTGACCGGCCTGTGACGACTTCTAGTTCGTAACATCCACCCTTGAACCGGTGTTTCACGACTCCAAGTTCTCCACGCCTAGTTTTCATCCAAGAAGAAGTAGCCAGCAAGACACGTCTTCAGGACACGTCTCTAAAGATTTCGCCGTAGAAATTTTGTTAAGTACAGAGTTGGGTTTTTTTAAGAAAATTTGTAAACATTTGAAAAGTCAGCATTATTAACAGTTAATAATGATTATCAAGTCAGAATTTACAAGAAACACAGTGAACATTTCAGACACTAGTGATACATTTTTTGATTGAAACAGTAATTGTCACAGAGGTTTATTGTCACAGAGTTAAAGTCACAGAGTTAAAGTCACAGAAGTTGATTTTCACAGTTAATTTCAGAGTTAATTTCAGTTATTTTCAGTATTATAGTCAGTATAGAATAATTTTATTTTATGTACCAAACATAATAGTACCGTAACTTCGCGTACATTCGAGTGAAATGTTGTTTACATTTTTTATTTTTGTTTACAATTTTTTCAAATTACTGAATTGAATTGACTTGCAAATTAAGAAAGAGAGAGTTTATAGAGAGTTTATCGTTTATAGAGATACTTGATAGCAGTTCAAGTAAGTCGGTTGTACCAAGAGGGACAACCAAACCCCAGAGGTTAATTGTCTCCACTTGATAGAGATCAAGTGCAGTCATTTTCCGTTTACAGTTAGTTTCAGTTAATTGGTTGCATCCAACAGGGACAACCAAACCCAGAGAATAGTAGACTCCACTGATAGCAGTTCAGTGCAGTCCATTTCAGTTAGTTCAAGTCAATAGGTTGCATCCAAGAGGGACAACCGCCCAGAGATTTATAGAAATACTTGATAAGAGTTCAAGTCAGAAGGTTGCATCCAGAGGGACAACCGCCCCAGAGATTTATAGAAATACTTGATAGCAGTTCAAGTCAGAAGGTTGCATCCAGAGGGACAACCGCCCCAGAGATTACAGAAGTACTTGATAGCAGTTCAAGTCATTTTCAGTCAGTTTTGAAGTAGGTTTCAGTCAGTTTTGAAGTCAGTTTCAATCAGTTTTGAAGTTAGTTTCAAGTCTCAGTTTCAAGTCCCAAGTCAGTTTTCAAATCCCCTGTCAGTTTTCAAGTCCCAAGTCAGTTTTCAAGTCCCAAGTCATTTCAATGCAGTCAATTGAATTCAACTTTTTCTTTGTAGTTTAAGAGAATTTAATTTAAGAAAATTTAATTTAAGAATTTAATTTAACCTTTTTTTTGGTTGCAAAAGAGAATTAAATTCAACCAGAAGTGACTGGTTTGCGTCTTTAGTTTAACCTTTTTTTTTGTTTGTAAGAAGGAAATTGACCGATTTGTCTTTTCTTTTCCCCTTGTTGCGTATATAAATATATAATTAATCAATCATGTCCAATCACACTTTTTAAATTACTATAGGGAGGAACATGCCGTTCCCCCGTTTTGTTTGAACTCTTTAAATTTTGTTCTAAGTAGTGTGACAAGCAATCTCTCTTTAAAAAAAAAACGCAAAGACGTAATTGTCAATTTCAGACTTATACCCCCCGCTTAGTCACTCAATTCCCCCGAATGTAGAACTCCAAACTTTGTTTTTTTAATTTTTATTTTATTGTAACACCCCAACCCCGGTTGAACCGTGTCAACCAGAGAAATGGTTCAACCATGGTTAATTCCTCTTTGGTACTATGGAACATAACCTCAATTTAGGTTGTGTTTTTTGTTATTTTTAATAATATTATATGTTTAGTTCATTATAGTTTATAATTGATTTTTATTTTCAATTTTTATTTTATTTATTTTTTTTAATTCGATTAATACTGAGTAATTGTCGTAGTCGAATTTAATTATTTTTGTGTCAAAATTCAATTTTAAAACCGTGAGATTTACTTTCATCAATTGTAAGTTCTTCTAAGTGCGTTTTGTTTATTTCCTTAATACGTGTAACTGATTTAATTAAATACTTAAATACTACCTTGAACTTAAAGGATTTTATAATAATAATAATAATAATAATAACCCTTACACACAAACACACACACACACACCCACACACACACACCCACACACACACACCCACACACACACGTATGCGCACTATATATACTCTATATACACAAACCTTATGCAAAAATCATTGGATATCACCAACTATTTCATTGCGTGTAAGTGCTAACTATGCTATTTAGTCTTAAGCATTTTTGATTACTACATATAAATTTTTGCTCATGCATTTATTCAGTAAATTTAACAATCCTCTCAGCTAATCTGTCCCTCAAAATTGTAAGATTCACACTTTGTACCTAGTACACACAAATACACACTAAACCACAGGTCTATACATCATCCACTACGTAATTCGATTTTTAACTACAATAGTCAATAAAGCTAATTTATAGATTGTACGATCATGGTAACTTTGAAAATTCATGAACTTTAAAATTTATATTTTTCCCTTTTACCCACTATTCATTATGTATGTAATTCTTCCCACAGAAAAATAAAAAAATTGTTAACAATTTTACAATATCATTGGTTGTCTAACTTAATTGTTTGTCTAAATTAGCGTATTTATTCTGTTTGCATAAAATTAAAGTTTTGATCTTTGTATTTTTATATTTTATAATAGCCCTCTAAGCAAGTGTCATGTTAAAAAATTTGATTACTCTTCATTGTACTTGATCACCCGACCTCACTTGTTCTGTATAAAATTTGTAACGTAAAGAAAAATTCATCATCTAGTTCGAATTAGTTGGGATGTTATATTAATTGTATTGTAGTGTATTAACTGTATTATATTATTGTGTTAATATCATTTTAAAAGGGGGAGCACTGTAAAAATGAAAAATGAACAATTCCTACACCATCATTATATGGATTCATTGTCTTCATGCAGTACTTATGTTCGTATGGTTTTTATGTTGAATGTTCATTTTTACATAAGAAACCAAAATCGCCTGAGTTTTGGATAGAATTTCGATTTGTACTTCTTTATTCATTACTGTACTTCTCTAATTCATCTTTTCTAATAATGAATTATACTGTACGTATGACATAATGTGAATAACTATGACGTCATAAAGTAACTTAATTCACTTCATGTTTTCCATACCGCGAATACTGAATCACCCATTTGGTATGTGGATATCTTTCATGTACAATGTATGGAAATTCTTTAACATAATAATAAAAACTGTACACCCTATACGTCATTATTTATATGTTGTTCATTCATACATCCATGCCCTATCTTGACCATTATACTATGTCAATTTTATTAAATATTCCTTTTGCTCGTGAAATGCAAAACTTTATGTATTCGTTCGAAAACGCGCAAATACGTTCTCGTATTATTTTTTTTATTATTTTTTATCAAGTGCGTTCACCCCTCGCAAGATATTCATAAATGCTTATGCAATTGTACGGAATTCGCAAATCAGCATAAATCGAACATCTGAAAAGGTGAAACCTCCTGTCCCTCTTATTTCAAATTTATAATATGTTATAACATATAGCATATTATGTTGTATATAAATTATCTCGTAAGTGCCCATGTACTTTGTATTATATTTCTAACATCTTAATTGTCTATTAATATGAAACACTGTAAAAACAAAACAAAAGTTATAGTAACTGTTTAATTGTAATTACTGTAATACTTTAATTTAATATAACTTAATGTACTTTAATGAAATTGTAATTAATAATAACTTGTAATATACTTTAATAGAACTGTAATCTTTCAAACATCTGATCATGTGTTTAAAAGGGGGGAAACTTAACCTTCAACTGCATTCCCCCAACATTTAGACTTATATGATACATGTAATTGTAAAATTAACTTCACTTCACTACGGCTCTCTTCTTTGGTCAATACTACGAGACTCCCTTGTTAGCAGCCTCGCTACGAGGAGGGGGCAGAGGCCCCTTGCCTCCTTAACTTTTTAGATTCCGGCTTGAGCCATGGTCGAAAGAGGTCGAACCTCTACCCCTGTAAATTCAGAGCACTACCTGTACATTTTTTAGAAGGAAATTACAGTAAGAGAAACTTTTTATTTTCCTGTTGGAGTAGGGCTCTCTTCAGAAGAATTTAGTCAGTAAAGTCGATAACGTTAGTACCAAGAGAAAGTATCAGAGTATTATAGAAAGAGAAGAATTAACAACTCTTGACCCCATAGCGAGAGAAAAGAATTAGAATGTTATAGAAGAAAAGTATCTCGAGAAAACATCCGTTGCTGCCTCCCAACCAGAAACCCCGTATATATATATATATATATATATATATACACATACATATATATATTATATATATATATATATCTCTCTATATATTATATATACACACACACACATATATTATATATATATATACACATATATATACCTTACCTTATGAACCTTATGTTGTTTCATGCGTTAGTCTCTCTTCACACGGAGGTCAAGCTGGTGGCCCCGCCTCTAGGTCTGGCCTGGTGGAGGAGCGAGTTGCTTTCTTGCGCTCTCCACCGTACATAGCCAGGCACGCCCGGCTCATCTGGTACTGTCCTGAGCCAGGCACCCAGTCTTTTCTTGAAGACTTCAACTTTGAACCCCGTTACGTTTCTGAGGTCCTTAGGAAGCTGGTTGAAAAGTCTTGGCCCCCTGACAACCAAGCTATTTTCCTTTAGGGTTGAGGAGGTCCCTTGTCGTGCCTTAATTTGGGAACACTACACATTCTGCCTTTCCTATTTTCCAGTGTTGTTTGAATGGTAATTGGGTTTAGTTTTAGGTTTCGTACCAGTTTTTCGATCATTTTCCATATGTAGATTATGATGTACCTCTCTCTTCTTTCCAGTGAGTAAAGATTTAGTTTACGTAGTCTTTCCCAGTAGTTGAGTTCTTTGCAGCCATCAATCTTGGCTGTGAAATGCCTTTGCGTTTCTTCTAGTTTATTAGTTTCTTCCTTTTTATATGGGGACGTCAAAACTGAGCAGTATTCAAGTTTTGGAATAATCAGTGTTTTTAGCATGGGAATCATTACTGTCCTGTCCCTTCTCTTGAACGTTCTTAGAACCTGTTCGGCGACTCTTTTTGCTTTATTTATCGCTATCTGATTTTGTGTTTCGAATTTCGCATCATCTGTCATTATTATCCCGAGATCAATCGCTTTCATGCTTCTCTGAATTTCCTGTCTATCTGGAGCATAATATGCAGTCTGTTTAAGTTCTTCTTTTCTACCATATCTCAAGAGCTGAAATTTCTCGGCGTTGAATGACATGTTTTTGTCTTCTGACCATTTGTATATTTTGTTCGTGTCCCTCTGCAAGGCCTCCACGTCATGTGCATCGCTGATTTTTCTGCTGATCTTTGTATCGTCTGCAAAGGATGTTACTATACTATTGCTGTTTACTCCGCTGTCTATGTCTGTTAGCATGATAATGAACAGGAGTGGGGCCAGTAATATCCCTTGTGGTACTGAGCTGCGTACTTCCGATTCTGATGATGATATACCTTGAATTTTGACGACCTGCAGACGATCACTAAGGAAGTTGTAGATCAATTTTCCCACTTTGCCTGTTATTCCCATGTCTTTAATTTTATGTGCTATTATACCATGGTCACATTTATCGAAAGCTTTAGCAAAATCTGTGTATGTAACATCGTAGTTGTCATTGCCTTCCAATGCATCTAGGATATTGTTGTAGTGCTCTATTAGTTGCGATAGGCATGATCTACCTGATCGGAATCCATGCTGATTTTCGTTGAATCTTTCCCGTGTCTCCAGGAAATCATAAATTTTCTCTCTAACTATTCTTTCAAATACTTTGGTGAGGTGGGACGTCAATGACACTGGTCTATAGTTCTTTGCTTGAGATCTGTCCCCTCCTTTATATATAGGACAATGTTTGCTCTTTTCAAGATGCTCGGTATTTCCCCAGTGTCTAGGGATCTTCTCCATATCAGTATAAAGGTGTAGCTATTTCATTTTTACAGTTTTTAATCATAATGCGTTCCAATTGTCCGGACCTGCAGCTGAATGTAGTTTCTTTTGTCCTATAGCTCTCGCTACATCTTCTGGCGTAAACTCAAAGTCTGTTATATACTCTCCTTGCAATTCCTCTTCAAAGAATGCATTTATGTCAGGTATCGCTTTGTCACTTTTTGGGGTACTGAAAACTGATTCATATTGAGCTCTCAATGTATCAGATATTTCTTTTGGATCGTCGGTTAGTTCATTATTTCCCGTCCTTAAGGGCCCAATAGCGGCGCGCGTTTTTGTTTTCCTTTTTGCATAGCTATAGAAGTAGTTTGGATTTTCCTTTATTGCTTCTACCGCCTTTTCCTCTTCCCTCTCTGTATGGTCCTTAATCAGGGCTTGTATTTCCCTATCGATACCCTCCAGTTTTTCTTTTATTGTTTTCTTGTCATTATCTCCGCAGTTTCCTAACTTCGCCTCCACTCTCTTTTGCGGAATAGTCTTCTCTTTTGCCTTTCTAGCCAGCTCCTCTTTCCTTTTGGCTGTGATTTCGGAGCATATTTTTCTAACATTCTCAGCGTTTTTTCCTCCAAGATTGTTAGCATTTCTTCAGTTGTTTTATTCTCGAAAATTGTTCTCCATTCTATTTGGGCCATGTGCGATCTGATTGCTTCCCAATTTATAGTCATCGAGTTTAAGTTAAAGGCCCCGAATTTACTTCTTTCCACAATATGGTTATTATCTTCTAATGCTGCCATCATATTTGTTGATATCTCGATTAAGTTGTGGTCTGAGATAATGGTTGGGGTTATTTTTATATCAGCAATCAAGTTCGTGTTATTCGTGAATACCAGATCCAGGCAGTTATTTTTTCTGGTATTTTCTGTTATCTCCTGTATATATATATTATATATATATATATATATATACAGGTCGTCCGATAAGTGAGTGGCGATTCGGGAACAATTTATAAATAAAAGATAAAGGGTAATAAAAATTTTATTAGAAGGAATTTTATTATTAGTAAACTTACAATTAATTTGATAATTAATTGTTATAGGGATCAACCTGATCGCCATTTACACGAACAGCAAGCTGTATGAGTCTCCATGTCCTGTCTGACATTTTTTGTAAAAGTTCTTTATCCTCATTGATGTCACTTAACACAACTTCTGCGATTTTTGTCAGATCAGATTCACTTTGATTTTCACGGCCATTAATCTGTATCTTAAGGATTCCCCAGAGGGTATTATCCGGGGTAGTCAAGTCCGGAATCCGCGGAGGCCAAGGTACAGGACCATACTTTCCGATCCATCTGCCAGGAAAATTTCTGTCTTGGAACTCACGCGCAGCGAAAGCGGTGTCCTGGAGCACCATCTTGCTGAAAAATAGGGTTGCGAATATTCGTATTTCATAAAGCGGGTAGAAATCTGTTCTCCAACATGTCGATATAACTTCCTAAAGGAATTCGACCAGTGCACACAAATGGACCAATTAAACAATGCGCTGACATTGCACACCATATCATGATTCGAGAGGGATACTGTTTTACTTGATCATAATAATGAGGATTTTCTTTCGACCAAAAAAATGAAAATTTGCTTTTGCCATCGCCATAAAGGGCACATTCATCACTGAAGAACGTACGATCTCTCTCGGCTTTACTTGGAAAAGCTTCAAGAATTTGTTGACAAGCATTAACTCTGACAATTTTATCTTGTGGCGATAAAAACTGAACGGAGGTTGGGCGGAAAGCTTTAAAATGCAAGTCTTTTTTCATCAAATCATGCAGTGTTGATTTCGGAACATTTAAAGCAGATGCACGCCTACGAATACTTTTGGTTGGCGATTGTCGAATTGACACTTCAACATCGTCTTCCAATCTTTCTCTTGCTTTGGGGCGACCACGGCGTTTTTTATCAATTATCATCCCAGTTGTGAATAATTTGTGTTCCCATTTTCTAATAATTTCGCCCTTTGGCGGCACATCATTAAAGCTTTGTTCAAACATTTCGCGTACTACCTTCATGCAATGCTTGGTTTTTCCAGATTCATGCCACCATGTTGCTGCTAATATCCGTGCTTCATATGTGTAGGGACTTTGATCACAAATTTTATCAACATGAGCGTCTACCTCAGCCATTGCAACGCCAATAATTAGAAATAATAAAAATAAAACAATGAAAAACCAGAACAAACAGGAATAAACATGAATTACTGCAAAATTAAAAATTTGGATTTCATGTGAAGCTAGCTTAATTGAAAAAAGCATAGACATTTATTAGATATCAAAGTTATTAGTACACTATGCTAACTGACATAGAATCGCCACTCACTTATCGGACGACCATGAGATATATATATATACACTCACATATATATGTATATATATATATACAAACACAGTATCACAACACACATATATATATATATATATACACACACACATATATATTATATATATATATATATATAATATATATATATATAATATATTATATATATATATATACATATATGTATATATATAAATATAAATATATATATATATATATATATATATATATATATATATATTATATATATACATATATATATATATATATATATCTATATATATATATATATCATTTTACCTGCAAACACGCAGTATAATTAACGTAAAGAACGACGCTTGTATAGGAGAATATTCCGCGCAAGATGAGGAGAGAGAACGAAACAAATGAAAAAATGAGGTAACCACCCGGGAATCGAACCCGGGATCTTCCGATTGCCGGTCAGATATGATAACCATTACACCACGGACCTCACTCGAACAAATGCCGTAATTCTCCTACATACGCGCAGAAACCAATGCCCCAAGAGGGCACCTCCCTCTTGCCGTACATTATATACATTTAAACTGCAAACACGCAGTATAATTAACGTAAACAACGACGCCTGTATAGGAGAATATTCCGCGCAAGATGAGGAGACAGAACGAAACAAATGAAAAAATGAGGTAACCACCCGGGAATCGAACCCGGGATTTTTCGATTGCCGGTCAGATATGATAACCATTACACCACGTTAATTTACGTTAATTATACTGCGTGTTTGCCGTTAAAATGAATATAATGTACGGCAAGCGGGAGGTGCCCTCTTGGGGCATTGGTTTCTGCACGTATGTAGGAGAATTACGGCATTTGTTCGAGTGAGGCCCGTGGTGTAATGGTTATCATATCTGACCGGCAATCGGAAGATCCCGGGTTCGATTCCCGGGTGGTTACCTCATTTTTTCATTTGTTTCGTTCTTTCTCCTCATCTGGCGCGGAATATTCTCCTATACAAGCGTCGTTCTTTACGTTAATTATACTGCGTGTTTGCAGTTAAATGTATATAATGTACGGCAAGAGGGAGGTGCCCTCTTGGGGCATTGGTTTCTGCGCGTATGTAGGAGAATTACGGCATTTGTTCGAGTGAGGCCCATGGTGTAATGGTTATCATATCTGACCGGCAATCGGAAGATCCCGGGTTCGATTCACGGGTGGTTACCTCATTTTTTCATTTGTTTCGTTCGCTCTCCTCATCTTGCGCGGGATATTCTTCTATACAAGCGTCGTTCTTTACGATATATATATACATACACACATATATATATATATATATACATATATATATATATTATATATACACATTTAACTGCAATGACCACGCAGTATATTAATGTATAGAAACGACGTAAGTATAGAGGAGCGTTCTGCACACGAGGAAGAGAAATAACGAACAAATGAAAAATGAGGTGAACCGCCCGGGAATCGAACCCAGGATCTTCCGATTGCCGGTCAGATGCGCTATCCATTACACCACGGGCCTCGATCAGTCATAAGTCGAAATTCTCCTACATAGGGCAGAAACCAATGCCTTGAGAGGGCACCCTCGCAAATCGTGAATATATACATTTAACTGCAATGACCACGCACTATATTAATGTATAGAAACGACGTAAGTATAGATGAGCGTTCTGCACACGAGGAAGAGAAATAACGAACAAATGAAAAATGAGGTGAACCGCCCGGGAATCGAAACCTGGATCTTCCGATTGCCGGTCAGATGCGCTATGTGACTGCCCAATCAACGATTTTATTCAGATCTTCCTGGATTTTACTTCTATCTTCGTCATTAATCGCTCTACCACCCAGCTTCGTGTCATCCGCAAACTTTGAAACTAT
The DNA here is from genome assembly GCA_023014485.1 of Bathynomus jamesi. Classification (NCBI taxonomy): domain Eukaryota; kingdom Metazoa; phylum Arthropoda; class Malacostraca; order Isopoda; family Cirolanidae; genus Bathynomus; species Bathynomus jamesi. The sequence continues at coordinate 34,219 of JAJOZX010006651.1, read as the reverse complement.
ACTGACTAGGCCGACATCTAAATCGTTGATATATATAAGAAAAAGCAAAGGGCCCAATACAGAATCCTGAGAAACGCCGCTCTATACATTAGCCCAACACGACTCCGCTTCATGAACGACCACCATCTGTTTCCTACCTCGCAACCACTCTTCTAGCCAATTTATTACTACAACCCTGATTCCATGAGCCTTAGTTTTTTCAATGAGTCTTTTGTGCGGCACTGTGTCAAACGCTTTTTGAAAATCTAAATACACTACATCAACCGCCCGATGTCTATCGTAAACGTCAAACACGCTTTGGATAATTTCTAAAAGATTAGTTAAGCAAGATTTTTCGCCTAAAACCGTGATGCGTATTTCTAAATAGTTTATACAATTCTAAGTGTTCGACTATACGATCCCTAATTATTGATTCCAGTAGCTTACCTACAACAGACGTTAAACTGATTGGCCTATAATTTCCCGCAGCACCTTTATCGCCTTTCTTAAAGAGAGGTGTTACGTTTGCTAACTTGAATTACTGGTATGCACCCCTCAGAAATAGACGCATTAATAAATCTTTGTTAATGGCACAACAATGCTATCTTTTAATTCTTTAGTTGTATGGGATATATGGAATCCGGCACCGGTGATTTACGCGTTTTCATTTTATCAATATATCGCATTACCTCCCCTTCACTAACCACGATATTATCAATATATTACCATTATCAAAAGGTATTATGTCTATAACCGTAGGGATATTCGTTACATGTTCTATTGTAAAAACTGACGAAAAAAATTCGTTTAGCAAGGTAGCCATTTCCTTGTTCTCAGAACTAGATCTCCGTTTACATTTTTCAAAGGCCCCAAGACACTTTTTACTGGATTTCTATTATTGACGTATGGAAAGAATTGCTTGGGGTTTTCTTTACCGTCACGAGCTATGAAGATTTCAAATTCGCGGTTGGACTTTTTTATTACACTTTTCGCTTCACGCCTTAGAGATATGTAGTTGTTTCGTAACCACAAATTGTCTTTATCGCACTTATGTAGCCTATCAAGCCCTATCTCTAATCTTTATAATATCTCCTACTCTAGAAGTAAACCAAAAGGGCTTGTTGTTTACTTAAGCACGCTTAATTTTGTACGGTACACATTCCTCATTTATAGTCCTAAATACTGTTTCGAACGATTCCCACATTAGTTTTGCGCTTGTGTTCCCCATTACGTTTTCCCAATTTGCCTGTGACAATTTATTTCGAAATTTACAAAAGTCTGCGTGCTGGAAGTTAGGAATTTTAGTCGAGTTAGTTGGTTTCGAGTGACTTATTGAGAGGACAAACTCCACCATATGGTGATCGCTATTGCTTAACGGTTCTATTACTTGAAGATCAGTAATTAGCCTGTCATCAGTAGTTATTACTAAATGAAAAATACTGTCCAACCTCGTAGGTTCCCCAACCTTTTGAATAAGAAAGCTATCCTCGAGAAAATTAACTAAACGATTACCTTCCGCGTCTCCCTGCAATGTATCGTAATTCACGTTGGCGCAATTAAAGTCACCCATAACTAAAGCCTGCTCACTACCGATTATTCTCTTTAGTTCACGATATAACGCTTCGTCCGTATCAGCTGTTTGATTAGGGGGCCTATATATAACCGCAACAAGTTTGAAATCGTTCAATTTAACTTCTGCTATTGTCGAATCTATCGGTTCTGGAATTGTGTGCTTTACTT
>JAJOZX010006651.1:15000-27500 GCA_023014485.1 Bathynomus jamesi | reverse complement strand
ATAAGGGCAAAACGAACTTTCTATCGTGTCAATAATAACACTCGTACTTTGTCAAAAAATATTTTAGTACTTCCATTTTTCCCGGGCTTTTTAGGCATTGTTAATGTACTTAAACTTTTGGATATTAATGTAGTATTTTCATATAACAATATTGTGAAAAATATCTTAGTAAAAAATAGCCCTACCAATAATTCAGGCATTATCTATAAAATTGGGTGTAAACAATGTGATTCCTTTTACATTGGTCAGACGGGAAAGGATTTGCACACACGTATAAAACAGCATCAATATTCCGTTAGAACAGGACAGTTGTCCAGTGCTCTTTTTGTCCATTTGTCAGAGTTATCCCACTGTATTGATTGGAATAATGCTTCAGTTTTATTTCACTCTAGCAACATTGTTAATAGAAATATTCTTGAGTCTGCCATTATCCAACTTTCAAATAACTTCAATATAAGCAAAGGTCTTTTTCAACTCGATCCTGTTGTTTTGAATTCCTTCAAAACAGATTTAGATAAAAAGGGTAGTACGCTAAATCTTTGGTAAACTTGTATGCTACTTTATTAACTTTTAATCTTCATTTTATTTTTATATATATCGAAACTTGACTATAAAAGGCAAAGTGTTAAAACCTGGGCAGATTTCCAGTATAAATTTGTATTTTTATAATTCATTTGATCTTGTGCTAAAAATCGATATTTTTCCTTACAAATCTGCATGCCTCTTTGTTAATCCTTTAATTTTTATTTTTTATTTTTACTTCTGTTTATTGCATATATATATATATATATATATATATATATGTGTGTAGATATGTATATATATATATATATGTTTGTGTGTATGTATGTTATTTATTTATTTATTTTTTTTTTTTTCTGTAACCTATATATAGGCCGTAACCTTTTTTGTACTTCAGTGTTCCTGAGGATGTCATTAGATGAAAGCGCTTGAGCACCTTTTTGTGTTTCCTTTCCTTCGTGGTTTGATTCATCATAAATATTTTTCACGTGTTACCTTCGTGAAATAATTTTCATATATATATATATATATATATATATATATATATATATATATATATATATGAAAATTATTTCACGAAAGTAACACGTGAAAAATATTTATGATGAATCAAACCACGAAGGAAAGGAATATATATATATTCACATATATATATACATACATATATATATTACACATATATAATAAATATACAAACACACATATATATATATATATATATATTATATATATATATATATATAGAGGGTGATCAGTCTTTCCTTGTGAACAGACGTGTTTTATCGAGTGTCCAGTGTTATCAATTGAATAAGTGGTTTTCGTTGAAGTGTTTTAAGAAAAAATAATTTCGGTGCATTCTAAACTAAATTACTTCGTGCTACTAATCATTCATTAACGAATATATTTCATTTATTGACATTATTCTTTACTATATTTTTGATCAAACCAAGGCTACTGCACGTGGCTTGCCTTGTTTGTTTTTCAAATCTATCAGAAAAAGTTACAGGGTTCATTTTTCCTTCTTTCGAGAGGTCAGATAGAGTGTGGTCCACAAAACATAGTAAAAAAAGGAAAAAGGTCGGGTCGAATCGCAGAGAGATAAATATTATAAATACACTTCTTCTACAGATCTTTTGTCGGTAGCTTAATTCTATATTCATTTAGTATAAATTTGTGTTACAACTGCCTGTTTCTGTGTTTCAAGAACGTGGTAGACCTACGTTGTAATTTATTAATTTCGAAACGCTCCTTTTTTTTGTTTTTGTTTTTTTTTGCGTTTTTGGGTTTTTAACTAATTAAAAGCATGGCACCCCCGTCAACTACTTGCAGTCGCTGTGAAGGGAAATTTGCCGGTTACGCGTTTGCAATGACTAATAATAATGAGCAGATAGTTTGCAGGTGGTGCTCAAGCATGGAAGTGCTGAGGAACGAGTTAGAACGTGAGAGGGAGGCCAGGGTGAGGCTTGAAGAAAGCGTGATGCTCCTGACGGCAAAATTAGAATCCCTTGAGACTCCAATTAAAACCCCTCCCACCTCAGTTTCAACTAATTGTTAATGTACTTAAACTTTTGGATATTAATGTAGTATTTTCATATAACAATATTGTGAAAAATATCTTAGTAAAAAATAGCCCTACCAATAATTCAGGCATTATCTATAAAATTGGGTGTAAACAATGTGATTCCTTTTACATTGGTCAGACGGGAAAGGATTTGCACACACGTATAAAACAGCATCAATATTCCGTTAGAACAGGACAGTTGTCCAGTGCTCTTTTTGTCCATTTGTCAGAGTTATCCCACTGTATTGATTGGAATAATGCTTCAGTTTTATTTCACTCTAGCAACATTGTTAATAGAAATATTCTTGAGTCTGCCATTATCCAACTTTCAAATAACTTCAATATAAGCAAAGGTCTTTTTCAACTCGATCCTGTTGTTTTGAATTCCTTCAAAACAGATTTAGATAAAAAGGGTAGTACGCTAAATCTTTGGTAAACTTGTATGCTACTTTATTAACTTTTAATCTTCATTTTATTTTTTATATATCGAAACTTGACTATAAAAGGCAAAGTGTTAAAACCTGGGCAGATTTCCAGTATAAATTTGTATTTTTATAATTCATTTGATCTTGTGCTAAAATCGATATTTTTCCTTACAAATCTGCATGCCTCTTTGTTAATCCTTTATTTTTATTTTTTATTTTTACTTTCTGTTTATTGCATATATATATATATATATATATATATATATGTGTGTAGATATGTATATATATATATATATATGTTTGTGTGTATGTATGTTATTTATTTATTTATTTATTTTTTTTTTCTGTAACCTATATATAGGCCGTAACCTTTTTTGTACTTCAGTGTTCCTGAGGATGTCATTAGATGAAAGCGCTTGAGCACCTTTTTGTGTTTCCTTTCCTTCGTGGTTTGATTCATCATAAATATTTTTCACGTGTTACTTTCGTGAAATAATTTTCATATATATTATATATATATATATATATATATATATATATATGAAAATTATTTCACGAAAGTAACACGTGAAAATATTTATGATGAATCAAACCACGAAGGAAAGGAATAATATATTCACTATATATATACATACATATATATATATACACATATATATATAAATATACAAACACACATATATATATATATATATTATATATATATATATATATAGAGGGTGATCAGTCTTTCCTTGTGAACAGACGTGTTTTATCGAGTGTCCAGTGTTATCAATTGAATAAGTGGTTTTCGTTGAAGTGTTTTAAGAAAAATAATGTTCGGTGCATTCTAAACTAAATTACTTCGTGCTACTAATCATTCATTAACGAATATATTTCATTTATTGACATTATTCTTTACTATATTATTTGATCAAACCAAGGCTACTGCACGTGGCTTGCCTTGTTTGTTTTTCAAATCTATCAGAAAAAGTTACAGGGTTCATTTTTCCTTCTTTCGAGAGGTCAGATAGAGTGTGGTCACAACATAGTAAAAAAAGGAAAAAGGTCGGGTCGAATCGCAGAGAGATAAATATTATAAATACACTTCTTCTACAGATCTTTTGTCGGTAGCTTAATTCTATATTCATTTAGTATAAATTTGTGTTACAACTGCCTGTTTCTGTGTTTCAAGAACGTGGTAGACCTACGTTGTAATTTATTAATTTCGAAACGCTCCTTTTTTTGTTTTTGTTTTTTTTTGCGTTTTTGGGTTTTTAACTAATTAAAAGCATGGCACCCCCGTCAACTACTTGCAGTCGCTGTGAAGGGAAATTTGCCGGTTACGCGTTTGCAATGACTAATAATAATGAGCAGATAGTTTGCAGGTGGTGCTCAAGCATGGAAGTGCTGAGGAACGAGTTAGAACGTGAGAGGGAGGCCAGGGTGAGGCTTGAAGAAAGCGTGATGCTCCTGACGGCAAAATTAGAATCCCTTGAGACTCCAATTAAAACCCCTCCCACCTCAGTTTCAACTAATAATATAAATAGTATTAATAGCCCTCTCTGTTCCCCTAGTTCCTATCCCTTCGTTCGAGTGCGTATTGGAGCCCATTGAGAAAACCTAAGACATGTCTACCAGTAATAACAAACAATAAGTTTATTGTTTTAGGTTTCGATGATGCTGATGAACCGGAAATACGATTCGTTGGCGATTCCATTGTTCGAGGGCAGCTCGAGGAATTTTGTGGGAGAAACCATCGTCGTAGACGCCGTTCCTGCTACCCTGGTGCAAGGGTGGAGGATATAACTAATAGTGTTGACCAATTTACAGAGGGTACCTCCGAGGAGACAACGTATGTTTTTCATGTCGGTAGTAATAACGTTTTAAATTCTAGATCGGAAGAACTGCTGGCTAGGTACAGGGACTTATTAGAGCGATTAAAGGAAAAAACTAATAAGATTGTTTTAACAGGTATAATTCCTCGAATTATCCAACGTACCGATTTCAACAGCAAGGCGACCTATATTAACAATAACCTAGTCTCTTTGCCAACAGGAAGGAGTGCATTTTGCGAATTTTTGGAACAGTTTCTACGGCAGGAGGGACTTATTCCTCGGAGATGAACTTCATCTTAATGACGTTGGAGCTGCTCGTTTAGGAAGAATATTTCATAATTCTCTCTCTTCTTTTAAGGCTGCCGCAACTCGAACGGTCCCAGCGTAAATAGTAATAACGTTTTAAATTCTAGATCGGAAGAACTGCTGGCTAGGTACAGGGACTTATTAGAGCGATTAAAGGAAAAACTAATAAGATTGTTTTAACAGGTATACTTCCTCGAATTATCCAACGTAACGATTTCTACAGCAAGGCGACCTATATTAACAATAACCTAAAGTCTCTTTGCCAACAGGAAGGAGTGCATTTTGCGAATTTTTGGAACAGTTTCTACGGCAGGAGGGACTTGTTCCTCGAGATGGACTTCATCTTAATGACGTTGGAGCTGCGCGTTTAGGAAGACTATTTCATAATACTGTCTCTTCTTTTCAGGCTGCCGTAACTCGAACGGTCCCAGCGTAAATTCCACAAATTTCCCCTGCGCTCGCGAAGGTGTCGCAATTACAAACAATTTGAAGGTTCTATCCTTAAATGCTCGTAGCCTACGATAATAAAACGAATTTTTTTTTTAATTGCTTGTAAAGACTATGATATAATTGCGATAAATGAATCGTGGCTTAGCACTGAAACTCGTGACTTTGTAGGGGAGTATCAAATTAAAGGTTATAGACTTTTTGTTAAAAACAGAATAGGTAGGCGAGGAGGCGGTGTTATGTTGTATATCAAAGATAATATTGCGAACGTTATAGAAGTAAAGCACACAATTCCAGAACCGATAGATTCGACTATAGCAGAACTTAAATTGAACGATTTCAAACTTGTTGTTGCGGTTATATATAGGCCCCCTAATCAAACAGCTGATACGGACGAAGCGTTATATCGTGAACTAAAGAGAATAATCGGTAGTGAGCAGGCTTTAGTTATGGGTGACTTTAATTGCGCCAACGTGAATTACGATACAATGCAGGGAGACGCGGAAGGTAATCGTTTAGTTAATTTTCTCGAGGATAGCTTTCTTATTCAAAAGGTTGGGGAACCTACGAGGTTGGACAGTATTTTAGATTTAGTAATAACTACGGATGATAGGCTAATTACTGATCTTCAAGTAATAGAACCGTTAAGCAATAGCGATCACAATATGGTAGAGTTTGTCCTCTCAGTAAGTCACTCGAAACCAACTAACTCGACTAAAATTCCTAACTTCCAGCACGCAGACTTTAGTAAATTTCGAAATAAATTGTCACACGTCAATTGGGAAAACGTAATGGGGAACTCCAACGCAAAACTAATGTGGGAATCGTTCGAAATATTTAGGACTATAAATGAGGAATGTGTACCGTACAAAATTAAGCGTGCGAAAGTAAACAACAAGCCCTTGTGGTTTACTTCTAGAGTAGGAGACATTATAAAGAGTAGAGATAGGGCTTATAGGCTACATAAGTGCGATAAAGACAATTTGTGGTTACGAAACAACTACATATCTCTAAGGCGTGAAGCGAAAAGTGTAATAAAAAAGTCCAAGCGCGAATTTGAAATCTCCATAGCTCGTGACGGTAAAGAAAACCCCAAGCGATTCTTTCAATACGTCAATAATAGAAATCCAGTAAAAAGTGTCTTGGGGCCTTTGAAAAATGTAAACGGAGATCTAGTTTCTGAAAACAAGGAAATGGCTACCTTGCTAAACGAATTTTTTACGTCAGTTTTTACTATAGAAGATGTAACGAATATCCCTACGGTCATAGACATAATACCTTTTGATAATGGTAATATTTTGGATAATATCGTGGTTAGTGAAGGGAGGTAATGCGCTATATTGATAAAATGAAAACGCGTAAATCACCGGGGCCGGATTCCATATATCCCATACAACTAAAAGAATTAAAAGATAGCATTGTTGTGCCGCTAACAAAGATTTTTAATGCGTCTATTTCTGAGGGGTGCGTACCAGATAATTTCAAGTTAGCAAACGTAACACCTATCTTTAAGAAAGGCGATAAAGGTGCGGCGGGAAATTATAGGCCAATCAGTTTAACGTCTGTTGTAGGTAAGCTACTGGAATCAATAATTAGGGATCGTATAGTCGAACACTTAGAATTGCATAAACTAGTTAGAAATACGCAGCACGGTTTTAGGCGAAACAAATCTTGCTTAACTAATCTTTTAGAATTTTTCCAAAGCGTGGTTGACGTTTACGATAGACATCGGGCGGTTGATGTAGTGTATTTAGATTTTCAAAAAGCGTTTGACACCGTGCCGCACAAAAGACTCATTGAAAAAACTAAGGCTCATGGAATCAGGGGTTAAAAATTGGCTAGAAGAGTGGTTGCGAGGTAGGAAACAGAGGGTGGTCGTTGATGGAGCGGAGTCGTGTTGGGCTAATGTAGCGAGTGGCGTTCCTCAGGGTTCTGTATTGGGCCCCTTGCTTTTTCTTATATATATTAACGATTTAGATGTCGGCCTAGTCAGTACAGTTTCAAAGTTTGCGGATGACACGAAGCTGGGTGGTAGGGCGATTAATGACGAAGATAGAGGTAAAATCCAGGAAGATCTGAATAAAATCGTTGATTGGTCAGTCACATGGCAAATGAGATTTAACGTTGATAAGTGCAAAATTTTGCATATAGGTTCGCGTAACGGTAATTTTGCGTATAGTATGTCAGGGAAAGATTTAACAAGCGTAGAGCAGGAAAAAGATTTAGGAGTTATAGTCACTGGTGATTTAAAAGTAGCGAAACAAAGTACAGCAGCGGTCAATAAGGCGAACAAAGTGTTAGGTTTTATAGCTCGAAATTTTGAGTACAAATCGCGCGATATTATAGTTCCTCTTTATAAATCATTAGTTAGACCCCATTTGGAGTACGCGGTCCAATTTTGGAATCCGCATATGCGCAAAGATATAGACAAAATCGAAAGAGTTCAAAGACGAGCAACTAAGATGATTCCGTCGCTTAGGTCAAAGTCGTACGAGGATAGGCTTAAGGAGTTAAAATTGACTACACTCGAGACAGGAGGCTAAGGGTGATCTAATCCAGGTTTTCAAAATTATGAATGGGTTCGATAACGTAGATAGAGATAGCTTTTTCGAAATATCTCAATATAATAGGACTAGAAATAACGGGTGTAAGTTGACAAGTAGAAGGTTCGAGACAGCAGTTGCCAAAAACTTTTTTACGCATAGAATAGTAAATAGCTGGAATAGTTTGCCGGTAGAAGTAATTAGTAGCACGTCTATAAACATGTTTAAAAATCGATTAGACGCATATGTTGATAGATTGGGTATAGTTTAAGGTAGTAAAATTAAGGCTTTGTGGTGATAGATCCCACAGCTCAACACAAGTGTTGTGGGATATAGGGAGGCAGCATCTTGGGTTAGGGGATACTCTCTGTCCTTACACACCCCATTTAAAGAGATTCCTCTGCCGAGCGGTGCCCCCCATAGTACTGTGAGGTATTGAAAAACTCATGATCTTCACTTGCCCCACAAACACCTTGAAATGGGAGACCCAAAATGGGTGCACACACATTTCTACATTACTGTACAGTCTTTACAGCCACACCTACACTTTTCCTCCTAAGTATATATATTGTAATGTATATGGTTGTAAATTTTGACTTGGTCCGCAATCGATATGGACCGTGACTTATTTTTGGTTGGCAAGGTACTAGTATTGATGGATACCGTAATGAAATTGACTGGATTCTTTGGATCTGATATATTTGCATGTCGGTTATAAATAGATATAGAGTGTAACATATTTGTGGATAGTAGTCTATTATGACTTGATCCTCTGGATCCAGAGATTCTATCTTTAGTTTTAAATCGATAATTAATTAGTTTTAAATTGATAATTATTTAGTTTGTAAAAATTGGTCGTTGCCAATGTACAGGCAGTTTTACATAAATTTCTTATGTTCTTGTGGTTCGGAACCCACGTAAAATTGTAGGTCCCCTCCGCCACCACGGAGGACATACACAATACACATTAGGTACCACACACTCATGATATATATATATATATAAATATATATATATAATATATTATATATATATATATATAATATATATATTATATATATATATATATATATACATATATATATATATATATATATATATATATATATATATATATATATATATATATATATATATATACTGTATATACATTATACACACACACATATATATATATATATATATATATGAAAATTATTTTCACTGTAAGAGCCCTTAGAAGCAAAGAAAGGCCTCATCCGGCGGCTTAGGGCTTTGGCCAGAATGTGTTTGTGCTTGATTCGAGTCCATAAACAGTATGGGAAGCTTCAGATGTCAGCTTCATGGCCCTTTCAACACTCTGAGAATGTGAAGGCAGATCAGGCAGCTCCAGCTTGGTGCCATTCATCAATGCTTCTTGAAGCTCCTGGTCAGAAAAGTCTTCTGTGAGAGCAGGTTCACAGATGCCACTTTGAGAAAGGTTGATTAGGTCTGACCAGTGGGTAGCTTCAATGTTGATGGCTGTGATCTTCAGCCTCTTCTTTGCTGGCTTCCCACTTCTGAAAGAATAATAATTAATTTATTTTTTATTCCAGTTTAAGATTTAATCCCTATTAGTCTCAGAATTGCTGATTTAATTTAACTTAAATTAAAAAAACAAACAAACCCGAGTTCTAGAAATCCCCATAATCGAATTTTTTTTCAGAAAGAAGGTAAGATTATTTCCATTATCAGAGGGGAGGTGGAGAATTGGGATAAGGAAATGTGGAAAAAAATTCGATTATGGGGATTTATAGAACTCGGGCCTTTTTTTCATTAAATAAATCCCCATAATAAAAAAAAAAATTTCACATTTTTTAAAATTAATAAATGCTTACCTGATGGACAGAATTTTCTTGAGAGCAGCTTCTCTCACTTCCAAGTAATCAGACTTCATCATGGAGTACAGCACATTCTCGGGCAGCAAGGCAAAAGCATTGTACCTCAGGTTCTTGAAAGCAACACCCTGGATTTCTTAAGACTGCTGCTTGATCCTCTGGATCATGTTGAAGATGTACAGCTGCTGATTGTGGAACTTGCTGTCCCTTTTGATCTCAAACCAAGTGACTGCATACACTTCCACAATGAACTTGATGGCCTGGTAAAGCTTATCCTGTAGTTCTGGAGGGTAAGCACCTCTGGTCCACAGACACATCAATCTAATTGCCAAAGTCAACCATCTTGCATGGTTTAATGGTCCAATTTTCCAGGCAGCAAATCTTGGGTTGACTTTGCCCCTGGAAATTGCAAGCACATACTCCAAAAGAAGCCTCTGGTCGCTACTGAGATCATTCAGTTTCTCCTCAGCAAATTCCATGTCATCCAGGGGGCCACTGAGTTTGGTGAATTCCACTTGTGGCAGATCTTGGTAGTCAATTTCACAGAGTTTTCCCAGCGGACCAGTGAAAGCAGTGGGACTTTTGGTACTGCCATCAAGATGCTTGAAAACAGCTCTGAAAGGAAGCTCAGTCTGATGGAGTGAACAGCAAATGGTGTGCAATTTCCGTTCATTTTTATTTTCCAGAGCTGTTACAAGGCCTCCCTCCCAGCCAGTGTTTGTATTTGTGTTGTCAAGGAGGACAGCTTTCAGGGTATGAACACTGTTAAACTCCTCCAAGACACTAGCAACTTCTTCACCAAGAAGAACTCCAGTCGCACCTTTAATTGGGATGACTCTGTGAGTAAGATATGTTCCACTTTCAGTTCCCGGCTCCTTTGTGAAAGTCAAATGGTGCTCTTGTCCCTTTCCTTTCTTCAGCTTAGTCTCCCCATTTTCATCCTTAACTTCTCTGTACAGCATAGTGTCCTTGTCAACTTTCCCATCAACCCCAATACAGACTAACTTTTCCAGACCCTCATTGTGCTTTTCATCACTTTTCACTTTCATTCTAGCTTTTTCCCCTGTCCATTTTCGATTTATCAACTATTATCTGTTTCACATCAAGGCCAGGCTTAAGCACGTCCATAGCTTGTAAGTCCAGGAGGAAGGCATTAGCAATTCTTGCCCCAAGATTGGAAGAAAAATCACCGCTGATCAGTTCCATGGCATATCTGGGGTTTTTCAAAAAGCTGTAACCTCCACTTGGATGCCTCCTTGGCTTGAACTCTTGAGCTTCACCACCAGATGGCTGAAATGAAAATAAAAAATAAATTACCAAAGCGAAAATGGGGGAAAATAGGGGAAAAAGTAGGAAAAAATATGGGTAAAAATCGACGAAAATGGGCGGAAATAAGAATAAATTACTTAAACGAAAATGGGGGGAAAAGTGGGAAAATAGGGGGGAAAATGGGTAAAAATTCAGGTAAAAAGTCGTCGAAAATGGGCGAAAAAAAGAATAAATTACTAAAGCGAAAATGGGGGAAAAAGGGGGGAAATAGGGACAAAAAGTAGGGATAAATTTGGGTAAAAATGGGATAAGATATAAGAAAAAATATATATTACCTCTCCTGATTCTCCTGAGCTGGATTCAAAAGAAATATCTTGTGAAGGTGTGGAGGCAAAAGTGGCCAAATCCACTTCCTGCTGCTGTTCAATCTGGCTCTGTAATCTTTCTGCTTCAGCTGCAGCCCTCTGTTCTCTCTTCACAGCAGCTTTATCCACAGATCCCAGCTGGAAAGAGCCCTTGGGTCCTATTTTGGCCCTCTGATCTCTCAAGTATTCCCTCTCCTCTACTGGAACCTGAAATATTAAAGTATATTAAATAGCGGATCTAAAATAAGAGATAAAATCCTGAAAAAAAATTGATTATTAATTTCTATTACCAGGGGGGTGGAAAGGAAGATTACAGGAGGAAAATGCGGATATTTTTCAATTACAAGCATTGAATTTCCTTCATTTATAAGGCAACTAATCGCACTAAGTTAGGCCAGTTAAAAGTTAAAAAAATAATAGCATTACCTTCTTACTGGGAGGACAAGTGCAGATTATGTGCTATGTTTGAGAATTTTCTTTCTTGCACTTCACAGCATTGTCATCACAGGGACGAACAGGTAGCTTACAGGTGCAAGCAGAAATGTGAAAAAGTTTATCCAGCTTTTCCTCCAGATTCTGCTCCTGGACTGTAGAAAGAGATTTCCTGTTTATCTCTTTTGCTTTCTTGAAGCACACTTTATCCACAAATTTCACTACATCATATTCCTCATACAGGGGCAGCCGCGGGTTCACTGCCTGCCAGATCTCAATCACATCCTTTGCTATCATTTTAGCAATATCATAGTCTTTCAAGTCCGGGTGGCTGTTTTGGAGGAAATAACTGTACTGAATAACTTGGCGGGGGGTAGGAGGCTCTGTTTTATCCAAAGGGGAAGGCTGGCCACTGAATTTTTTGGCACTATCACTTCGAGTTAACACTGCAGACTTTCGTTTTTTACCCATTTTTATGAAATATCTGAAAATAACACAAATAAATGAACGCATCATAAAATAACTTAATTTAATACACATTTTATAGGTAAATATCATTAAAAAATACAAAATAATACACTAATAAACATGTATAATGCATTTACAATAAGTTTCAAGCATCGTTTTGTTAAAAAAGCCGAATTTTAATTGATTATTTTGATGAAATAAGGTCCGATATTTTGTTTGTTTACATTGAGCGAATGTCGCGCGCGCGATTTTACGCGTAAAATTCGTCAATTTTACAACTTCAAAATAATTAACAATCCTCAAAAAATACAATCATTTTCACAAATATGAGTTGGTGCAACGTTTTTTATACATTAATACCTTTCTATCTAGACTAGTCCAAGATCACAGTTCCAAAATCAACCTACCTTTATATACAGTATATATACACACACACATATATATATATATATATATATATATATATATATATATACACACACATATATA
>JAJOZX010006651.1:0-10000 GCA_023014485.1 Bathynomus jamesi | reverse complement strand
TCCAAATGCCGTAATTCTTCTACATACTCGCAGAAACCAATGCCCCAAGGGGGCACCTCCCGCATGCCGTAACATTATATACATTCAACTGCAAAGAACACGCAGTATAAATAACGTAAAGAACGACGCTTGTATAGGAGATATTCCGCGCAAGACAGAGAGAGAAAACGGAACAAATGAAAAAATGAAGTAACCACCTGGGAATCGAACCCGGGATCTTCCGATTGCCGGTCAGACGCGATACCATTACACCATGGACTTCACTCTTCCAAATGCCGTAATTCTTCTACATACTCGCAGAAACCAATGCCCCAAGGGGGCACCTCCCGCATGCCGTAACATTATATACATTCAACTGCAAAGAACACGCAGTATAAATAACGTAAAGAACGACGCTTGTATAGGAGATATTCCGCGCAAGACAGAGAGAGAAAACGGAACAAATGAAAAAATGAAGTAACCACCTGGGAATCGAACCCGGGATCTTCCGATTGCCGGTCAGACGCGATACCATTACACCATGGACTTCACTCTTCCAAATGCCGTAATTCTTCTACATACTCGCAGAAACCAATGCCCCAAGGGGGCACCTCCCGCATGCCGTAACATTATATACATTCAACTGCAAAGAACACGCAGTATAAATAACGTAAAGAACGACGCTTGTATAGGAGATATTCCGCGCAAGACGAGAGAGAGAAAACGGAACAAATGAAAAAATGAAGTAACCACCTGGGAATCGAACCCGGGATCTTCCGATTGCCGGTCAGACGCGATACCATTACACCATGGACTTCACTCTTCCAAATGCCGTAATTCTTCTACATACTCGCAGAAACCAATGCCCCAAGGGGGCACCTCCCGCATGCCGTAACATTATATACATTCAACTGCAAAGAACACGCAGTATAAATAACGTAAAGAACGACGCTTGTATAGGAGATATTCCGCGCAAGACGAGAGAGAGAAACGGAACAAATGAAAAAATGAAGTAACCACCTGGGAATCGAACCCGGGATCTTCCGATTGCCGGTCAGACGCGATACCATTACACCATGGACTTCACTCTTCCAAATGCCGTAATTCTTCTACATACTCGCAGAAACCAATGCCCCAAGGGGGCACCTCCCGCATGCCGTAACATTATATACATTCAACTGCAAAGAACACGCAGTATAAATAACGTAAAGAACGACGCTTGTATAGGAGATATTCCGCGCAAGACGAGAGAGAGAAAACGGAACAAATGAAAAAATGAAGTAACCACCTGGGAATCGAACCCGGGATCTTCCGATTGCCGGTCAGACGCGATACCATTACACCATGGACTTCACTCTTCCAAATGCCGTAATTCTTCTACATACTCGCAGAAACCAATGCCCCAAGGGGGCACCTCCCGCATGCCGTAACATTATATACATTCAACTGCAAAGAACACGCAGTATAAATAACGTAAAGAACGACGCTTGTATAGGAGATATTCCGCGCAAGACGAGAGAGAGAAAACGGAACAAATGAAAAAATGAAGTAACCACCTGGGAATCGAACCCGGGATCTTCCGATTGCCGGTCAGACGCGATACCATTACACCATGGACTTCACTCTTCCAAATGCCGTAATTCTTCTACATACTCGCAGAAACCAATGCCCCAAGGGGGCACCTCCCGCATGCCGTAACATTATATACATTCAACTGCAAAGAACACGCAGTATAAATAACGTAAAGAACGACGCTTGTATAGGAGATATTCCGCGCAAGACGAGAGAGAGAAAACGGAACAAATGAAAAAATGAAGTAACCACCTGGGAATCGAACCCGGGATCTTCCGATTGCCGTCAGACGCGATACCATTACACCATGGACTTCACTCTTCCAAATGCCGTAATTCTTCTACATACTCGCAGAAACCAATGCCCCAAGGGGGCACCTCCCGCATGCCGTAACATTATATACATTCAACTGCAAAGAACACGCAGTATAAATAACGTAAAGAACGACGCTTGTATAGGAGATATTCCGCGCAAGACGAGAGAGAGAAAACGGAACAAATGAAAAAATGAAGTAACCACCTGGGAATCGAACCCGGGATCTTCCGATTGCCGGTCAGACGCGATACCATTACACCATGGACTTCACTCTTCCAAATGCCGTAATTCTTCTACATACTCGCAGAAACCAATGCCCCAAGGGGGCACCTCCCGCATGCCGTAACATTATATACATTCAACTGCAAAGAACACGCAGTATAAATAACGTAAAGAACGACGCTTGTATAGGAGATATTCCGCGCAAGACGAGAGAGAGAAAACGGAACAAATGAAAAAATGAAGTAACCACCTGGGAATCGAACCCGGGATCTTCCGATTGCCGGTCAGACGCGATACCATTACACCATGGACTTCACTCTTCCAAATGCCGTAATTCTTCTACATACTCGCAGAAACCAATGCCCCAAGGGGGCACCTCCCGCATGCCGTAACATTATATACATTCAACTGCAAAGAACACGCAGTATAAATAACGTAAAGAACGACGCTTGTATAGGAGATATTCCGCGCAAGACGAGAGAGAGAAAACGGAACAAATGAAAAAATGAAGTAACCACCTGGGAATCGAACCCGGGATCTTCCGATTGCCGGTCAGACGCGATACCATTACACCATGGACTTCACTCTTCCAAATGCCGTAATTCTTCTACATACTCGCAGAAACCAATGCCCCAAGGGGGCACCTCCCGCATGCCGTAACATTATATACATTCAACTGCAAAGAACACGCAGTATAAATAACGTAAAGAACGACGCTTGTATAGGAGATATTCCGCGCAAGACGAGAGAGAGAAAACGGAACAAATGAAAAAATGAAGTAACCACCTGGGAATCGAACCCGGGATCTTCCGATTGCCGGTCAGACGCGATACCATTACACCATGGACTTCACTCTTCCAAATGCCGTAATTCTTCTACATACTCGCAGAAACCAATGCCCAAGGGGGCACCTCCCGCATGCCGTAACATTATATACATTCAACTGCAAAGAACACGCAGTATAAATAACGTAAAGAACGACGCTTGTATAGGAGATATTCCGCGCAAGACGAGAGAGAGAAAACGGAACAAATGAAAAAATGAAGTAACCACCTGGGAATCGAACCCGGGATCTTCCGATTGCCGGTCAGACGCGATACCATTACACCATGGACTTCACTCTTCCAAATGCCGTAATTCTTCTACATACTCGCAGAAACCAATGCCCCAAGGGGCACCTCCCGCATGCCGTAACATTATATACATTCAACTGCAAAGAACACGCAGTATAAATAACGTAAAGAACGACGCTTGTATAGGAGATATTCCGCGCAAGACGAGAGAGAGAAAACGGAACAAATGAAAAAATGAAGTAACCACCTGGGAATCGAACCCGGGATCTTCCGATTGCCGGTCAGACGCGATACCATTACACCATGGACTTCACTCTTCCAAATGCCGTAATTCTTCTACATACTCGCAGAAACCAATGCCCAAGGGGGCACCTCCCGCATGCCGTAACATTATATACATTCAACTGCAAAGAACACGCAGTATAAATAACGTAAAGAACGACGCTTGTATAGGAGATATTCCGCGCAAGACGAGAGAGAGAAAACGGAACAAATGAAAAAATGAAGTAACCACCTGGGAATCGAACCCGGGATCTTCCGATTGCCGGTCAGACGCGATACCATTACACCATGGACTTCACTCTTCCAAATGCCGTAATTCTTCTACATACTCGCAGAAACCAATGCCCCAAGGGGGCACCTCCCGCATG
The DNA here is from genome assembly GCA_023014485.1 of Bathynomus jamesi. NCBI lineage: Eukaryota > Metazoa > Arthropoda > Malacostraca > Isopoda > Cirolanidae > Bathynomus > Bathynomus jamesi. The sequence continues at coordinate 6,189 of JAJOZX010006651.1, read as the reverse complement.
CCGTAACATTATATACATTCAACTGCAAAGAACACGCAGTATAAATAACGTAAAGAACGACGCTTGTATAGGAGATATTCCGCGCAAGACGAGAGAGAGAAAACGGAACAAATGAAAAAATGAAGTAACCACCTGGGAATCGAACCCGGGATCTTCCGATTGCCGGTCAGACGCGATACCATTACACCATGGACTTCACTCTTCCAAATGCCGTAATTCTTCTACATACTCGCAGAAACCAATGCCCCAAGGGGCAGCACCTCCCGCATGCCGTAACATTATATACATTCAACTGCAAAGAACACGCAGTATAAATAACGTAAAGAACGACGCTTGTATAGGAGATATTCCGCGCAAGACGAGAGAGAGAAAAACGGAACAAATGAAAAAATGAAGTAACCACAAGCGTCGTTCTTTACGTTATTTATACTGCGTGTTCTTTGCAGTTGAATGTATATAATGTTACGGCATGCGGGAGGTGCCCCCTTGGGGCATTGGTTTCTGCGAGTATGTAGAAGAATTACGGCATTTGGAAAGTGAAGTCCATGGTGTAATGGTATCGCGTCTGACCGGCAATCGGAAGATCCCGGGTTCGATTCCCAGGTGGTTACTTCATTTTTTCATTTGTTCCGTTTTCTCTCTCTCGTCTTGCGCGGAATATCTCCTATACAAGCGTCGTTCTTTACGTTATTTATACTGCGTGTTCTTTGCAGTTGAATGTATATAATGTTACGGCATGCGGGAGGTGCCCCCTTGGGGCATTGGTTTCTGCGAGTATGTAGAAGAATTACGGCATTTGGAAGAGTGAAGTCCATGGTGTAATGGTATCGCGTCTGACCGGCAATCGGAAGATCCCGGGTTCGATTCCCAGGTGGTTACTTCATTTTTTCATTTGTTCCGTTTTCTCTCTCGTCTTGCGCGGAATATCTCCTATACAAGCGTCGTTCTTTACGTTATTTATACTGCGTGTTCTTTGCAGTTGAATGTATATAATGTTACGGCATGCGGGAGGTGCCCCTTGGGGCATTGGTTTCTGCGAGTATGTAGAAGAATTACGGCATTTGGAAGAGTGAAGTCCATGGGGTAATGGTATCGCGTCTGACCGGCAATCGGAAGATCCCGGGTTCGATTCCCAGGTGGTTACTTCATTTTTTCATTTGTTCCGTTTTCTCTCTCTCGTCTTGCGCGGAATATCTCCTATACAAGCGTCGTTCTTTACGATATATATAATATAAACACATATATATATATATATATATATATATATATATTTATATACACACATATATATATATATATATATGTTAAACACAAACCGTGCATGGAACAAGGAACTCTTCTGGGAAAATTAAATCCACTATAGTCCGAATAAGTAATGGTAAATGACAAATACCATAGTTTTTTCTTTTTCATGATTTTAGCCCGACGTGGGCAACGGGTCTCTCGCAAAGAGATCCCATAAATATAGCTTCCCTCACCAGCTATCTGCAAAGCAGACACGACGACGTGAATGCAACGAGTCTTTTACTTACAGTATATAGAGGTTCTGAATGTAGGGATCTAGGCTTGCTTTAAACCCTAGATCCATGTCCCAAAGCTGGATCCTGTCTGCTTTGCAGATAGCTGGTGAGGGAAGCTATATTTATGGGATCTCTTTGCGAGAGACCCGTTGCCCACGTCGGGCTAAAATCATGAAAAAGAAAAACTATGGTATTTGTCATTTACCATTACTTATTCGGACTATAGTGGATTTAATTTTCCCAGAAGAGTTCCTTGTTCCATGCACGGTTTGTGTTTAACATATAAATTTCTCAGGGAACCATTCTGAGTTTGTGTATAATATATTATATATATATATATTATATATATATGTTAACCCCTCCGTCTATGGCCCGGGTGGTTCGAAGTCGACGGGGGTTCTAGTTAGGTGGCAGCAACGGATGTGTGACTTGCAGTAGTTTTCTTCTATATTACTCTCCGAGTTCTTCTATAGTGGCTCGGAGGACTCTGATAGACTTACTAAAAATGCTGAAGGTTCCGGATTCTTCTTATAGCGTATCCGGAAAGTTTAATGACTAAGTTCTTCTGAAGAGAGCAAGGCTCGAAGGATAAGATAAAAACTATCTTCAACTGTAATTTACTGCTAAAATGTACAGGTAGTGCTCAGCCTCTGAATTAGCTTCTGAATGACAATGGAATTTTTAGTGGGTTTATATACCCAAAAACTGCTAACATCATTATTATTAAATGCTAAAAGGCTGTATTATTTTTGCACAATATTCGAAAATAAAGTAAATTTTTAGCTGTGGTAAGGCTTGAACGAGTAAACAAAATATTTGAAGACGAAACCATATTTTTATCTTAAACCGCGACTTTTCAGATCTGATGTTATCATGATCTGCCAAGTTAACTAAAAGTGGAAATCGGACTATGCATCTTTACACTAAAATATGCATATGAGTAAAATTTTAAGGTTTAAGATGTACAATTTTAATGCTTAGGCAAGACATGATCTCATCTTTTATAACGAAAGAGAATGTATACAAAATATGAACATTGCAAAGCTTAAGCAGGATTCCTTATTAAGCGAAATCTAAAAAAATGATTATGAGATTTTAAAAAAACAGGTCACCAATTATTTGCAAAGTAGAAAGCAAATCAAAAATTTTATCCAAACTCGCGTTGGGCGATTTTGGTCCTTATGTAAAAATGAATACACACACGTACATACATATGAGTATAGGCATTATATAAAGTTAAATATATAAGAATATACAGGATTATATAAATACATGAACCATATAACACATGAATTTTTAAAATGGATACTTTTTCTTAAAATGGATACAAGAACTATATAAATGAATACAAGAATTACATGAAGAATAAGATAATATAGGAATATGGGAATTATTTATGGTTCATTTTTACAGGGCTCTTCCCTCTAGAATGATATTAATATAATAATGTAACATCCTAACTAATGCTAACTAGATGATAACTATGGGTTTTATAATACAGATTTATATATACAACATAAGTCGGGTGGTTAAGTCTAGTTCACGTGGTCTGGGTACGCACTCTTGGTCGTGCATAAATAGTTTCATGTTCCGTGTCACTTGGTTTTCTTTGTTCCCAGAATGATCTTTTCACCACAAATATACCGAGGATAATAGCACATACAATAATGATACTAACGGCAGATGTTGAGAAAATGGTTACCGGTTGTAGTATTTGTAAGAGGTTATTTTGGTTATCATCCGAAATTTTAAACCGGCTCAATTGATCATTCCATTCAGGGGCATGTAGTTCGGGTAGGATGGTTACAGGTTTTATGGAGAGATTTAAGATCTCTATGACGGGTTTAAATTTAATTTGCGACGGGAATGGGTATGAGTTATTAAGGGTAACCTTATACGGGTTGTATATTTGGAGGGCTTTTGAACGCAAGGAGCAACCAATTGGTAGCCGAATAACCATAGGGATTGTAATGAGGGAATAATTCGATGGACACTCGAGAGTAGCGGCAGTCCTGTTCGCGAAGGAAACCCAGATGTCTGGTCCAATTCGTAGTTGGATGGTTTTAGGGGAATGAAATTTTTTAAATGAACATACGGGGGCATGCCGGTCACGAATTAAATCGATAAAGCAAGACCTAGTAGTTGGAAGAATAACTGGTTTGAGTGGAGGGCAGACGAGTTGTTTATTTGGTTGCGGGAATCGGCAATGCCGGACGTCGCTATCTGACATCATAGAATAAGCTGATAGATCTTTGGTGAGGAAAAGGTAAGGTGGTACGGTGGGTAAATACAATCGATAGACATTAGAGTTATTTTGGTAGGGTGTTGGGAAAGGGTGAAATTTATATACGTCATAAGTGAGGACATCGAAAAATGGTATAATTATGAGGTATGTGTAGGGGCGTGGTCCATGTACAGTCCAGGTGTATTCTAGAAATTGAGGGTAATTAGTGTGGTTGAGTGGGAATATGGGTGATAATTTTAATTGTGACTGGGCGGTGTGAATCAAGGACTGAAGTATTTCCCATGGTATTAGGGTGGAAAGAGTGATTTTTCCATGGGCTAGCTGGGTTGCACGCAAAACCTTGGAATGAATCGTAGTTATTCGTTGTAAGTATTTATCGATTAGGGTTACTTGTAGGTTCATTATCTCTATTAATTCTAGATATCTTTTGTGTTCTTTGTATTGAGCTAACATGGATTCAAGGTATGTGAATCTGTCCGAAAGGGAGTGGAGGAAGCGATTGTTTTCGTGTAATGACCTAATAGTTTGTTCTAACATGTGTCCATTATATTGTCGATTTCGCGCGAAGAGATTCAATTTAAGTTCAATTCTTTTAATATCTTCTTCGGTTGCTAATCCGAATAAACCTTTGAACAGTTTCCCTCCTATATCTATCAGTCCCCTTTTACTTCTTTGGTTAAAGTTTTCTGAATTTTTAGTTTCAGTTTGTATCCATGGTAAGGCTAATATTTCTGATAGGGCGCGTGCTGTAGTTTGAATATTTTCGAGGGTATTTTCTAACAGAACGCGACTAATCTGATCTTTTCCTTGGAAAGAATTCTGGACTTTACTTTCAAACGTTTTTAATTGGGTTTGTATCTGAAGGAGATTGATTTTAATTCTAGCAGGGGGTTGCAAATTTATATAAAGGTCTGCGTGCCCTTTCAAAAATTTACCTTCTGCAAGTTTTTCTATAACAACTCCGGTAGAAATTTTAATGCTAGGTCTACAAGAGTAAATAATTTGGAAAATTATAAGGGGGACAATTTTATTCATTTCTACGCCTTAAGTTATACGGAGCTGGGGGTAGTTGTGTGGATACTTGTGTGGATACTTGTGTTGTGGGCGAAGGGGTCGGCCTCGTTTTGGTGGCAATGGGGGTCGACCGTTGAGCTCGGATTCTGAGCGGGTTCGTTTCTTATGTGAAGGTTCTAGTTCACGTGGGTGATGCATTTGCGGGCGGTATGTAGGGTCCGTGCGTCGATCATCAATCGGCGAGGGTGGTGACAGAGGAGATGGTGGAGTTGGAGGAGATGGTGGAGTTCCACTGAGTGATCCTCTCGAAGGGGTTTCTCCAGGGTCTGGGTCCGATGGGACGCTTGGCTCTGGGGCCTCCTCTTGTTCAGAGATTGCCTCGAGTAATGGTGGTATTACGAGGTACCAATCTTCGTCATGGGTAGCGGTTCCCGCGGTGACCACTTCAGTTTTTTTATCCCTGCCCGATTTGTTAATATCTTGACCTTTTGAAGGATAGGCGGCTCGAACGCCTGGCAGCTGTTTTTTGGGAAGGTGTTGTTCGGAAGCTATCTTCAAATTGTCAGCGTGAATGATCTTTAGTTTGGAATGATCCCGGAGGTCGAGGATTTCATAACGATTTTTTCCGAGGTTTTTCATAATCCTATATGGGCCATCCCATTTTGGGTATAATTTGCGATGAGCACCTGGCGGTTTCACGCTCTTCAGATAACATCGCATACCGACGATTATAGTCCGTTGACGGGGATGACGCCTATGTTGCTCTTGCTCCATCTGTTGGTTTCGTTGGTCGAGGGCATAGCGGATTATGTCAAAAATCTTGAAAGATCGTTCAGCTAGTTGCTGATTTGCTTCTGCCATTTCGGAAGATGTTAGAACTGCCGGGTCGGTTTGGTCGGGCAAATCAAAAGGTAGACGCTTGTCGTAGTGATAGAGACGAAATGAGGGGTGTCCCCGATGGACACATTATAGCCATTGTTGATGGCTGTTTGTACCATGGGAAGGGAATCATCCCATGTACGGGAGGATGCATCGACAACGTGGCGCAGGGCTTCCAAGATCTTTCGATTGTGCCTTTCCACTAAGCCGTTTGCCTGCGGATGGTATGCCACAATGTGTGTATTTTTAATTTTACACATGTTACAGAGTGACTCGAACAGTTTGGAAGTGAAACTAAGGGCGTTATCCGAGATTAGGATGGAAGGAGTGGTATGATTTTGGATGACGCGTTCCACTAGGGCTCTTGCCACAGTTTCCGAGGTCTGGTCTGGAATGGCGGCTACTTCGCTGTAACGCGAGAAGTGGTCCGTAAACACAATGATGTACTGATTTCCCTTTGATGTTTTGGGAAATGGTCCCAGTATATCCATTCCAGTTCTTTGCCAGGGCCTTTGGCATACTGGATATTTA
>JAJOZX010006650.1:0-240000 GCA_023014485.1 Bathynomus jamesi | reverse complement strand
CATTAGTTGCCAAGCATTCCAGTGTTCTCCCTTGTAAGTTCTGCATCACTTTTGCAAGTGTGCGCGGTGGTATGGCCTGTATCTCATTTGTGATGGCGGCCTTCAATTCTTGCAAGGTCGTTGGGTTATTTCTGTAGACCCTACTCTTTAAATATCCCCAGAGATAATAATCTAAGGGAGAAAAATCCGGAGACCTTGCGGGCCATTCAACGTCTCCAAATCTTGAGATTAACTCGCCTGGAAACGTTTGACGCAAAACTGCATGCAGTTCCTCGTGGTATGGCAGGTAGCTCCGTCTTGTTGGAACCAGTGGTTTTCTAGACAAAGATCTCTTAATTTAGGAATAAGGAAATCGGTCAACATTTTTTCGTAGCGATCACCATTTACAGTGACCGTGTTTCCGGTGGAATCCTCGAAGAGTACGGCCCTATGATCTGAGATGCAGTAAGACCACACCAAACAGTTACACGCTGACTATGCAACGGGACTTCGGTTATATCCAATGGATTTTCTGTTGTCCAGAAAAGACAATTTTGTTTGTTTACAGTTCCATTCAAGTGAAATGGGCTTCGTCTGACATAATCAAAGTTGCTAGAAATTGGTGGTGTCATTTACCTTCTGTTGGATCCATTGACAGAATTGTTGTCTTCGTGCGAAATCTCCATCGTTTAGTTGTTGCACTGTTTGAATTTTATATGGAAAGAGCATTAAATTTTGCTTGAATATAGAGTGTGTTGTTCCATATCCAACTCCTAACAGCCTGAGAAGCACGTCTGATGCATATGTTAGGATTATCCTGTACAATTTCATGAGTTCTGTAATGATCTCGTCTATCCTTGCTGTGCGCACTCTTCCAGTTGGTTTTCTTTTTCCAATGCTGCCAGTTAGGGAAGAATTACTGACACAACGACGGATTACTTTCTTAGAAGGTGATTTTGACATCTGAAAATTTGTCTTGAAGATCTTTGAGCTGAAACTACACTTCTTCCATGCTCATATATTGCTCAGTTATGAAACGCAGCTGTTCCACAGTCCATGCAGTCATCTTGAAGGTTAGTTTTAACTAACACTTTTATTTTGTTTTGTATCTTATCTTGTCTTGTATTGTCAAAACCTATACAATCCTGTACAAACTTGTAACTATCCTCTTCGAATGATGCGTATGATTTTATAAAAGGACTTATACTTTAAGAGTTACAGGGGTTTCTTTTGGGTCCCATTTCTCTGGATCACCCTTTATATATATATATATATATATATATATATATATATATATATATATATATAGATATAAATATATGTTAACCCCCCTTTTATGGCCCTGAGTCGGTTCGGATCGACGGGGGTTCTAGTTTGGAGGCTGCAACAGATATTTCTTCTATAACATTCTAATTCTTTTCGGTCGCCACTCTGTTAAACTCTTGGCTACAGACTCGCCAGACTGTTATGCCGATATCTTCTATGGTGCTTGGGTTGTCTCTTAATTTGGGCAAAGTGTCGCCAATTTTTAATTCTTCTCTTTTTATAATACTCTGATACTTTCTCTGATACTAAAATTATCGACTTTTCTTTTATAACTTGTCGACTTACTGACTGAGTTCTGAAGAGAACAAGGCTCGAAGGAAAAAGATAAAAAAAAACTTCTTTTACTGTGGTTTACTTCTCAAAAATTACAGTTTGTACTCTGAATTTTACAGGGGTAGAGGTTCGACCTCTTTCGACCATGGCTCAGGCCGGAATCTAAAAATATTAGAAGGCAAGGCCTCTGCCCCTCCCCGCAGCGAGGCTGCTAACAAAGGAGTCCTAATGAAATGCTAATCTGAAGTCTAATGCAGAAGTGCAATGAAGAAGTGCAATGAAGAAGTGCAATGAAGAAGTGCTGTAATTTTACAAATACATGTATAATATAGCTGAACTTAAATGTTTTGGGGGAGGACAGTTGAAGGTTAAATTTCCCCCCTTTTTAAACACATGATCAAATGTTTTAAAAGATTGCAAAATAAAAATTTAAAAAAATAAAAATAAAATAAAAACTAATTTGTATTTTTCGCCGAAGGCGATATTATTTCGTAATAGTACATATAAGTACAAATTAAGTACACGACTGAGTACGTATTAATTTTGGTTCATTACAATTACGATTACAATTATGGATTACTTCACATTTACTTATTGTTTAATTACACTTCCATTTTAAAGTACATTCTTACATTATAAATTAAATCATTACATTTAATTACAGTTCCAATGAAGTACATTACAAGTTATTACCAATTACAGCTTCATTAAAGTACATTACGTTATATTAAATTAAAGTATTACAGCTAATTACAATTAAACAGTTACTATAACTTTGTTTTTGTTTTTTTTCAGTGCATCACATTAATAGACAATTAAGATGTTAAATATAATACAACGTACATGGCACTTACGAGATAATTTATTTACGAAAAATAGCTATAATATGTTATGAATTTGAAATCAAGCGAACGGAGGTATTTTATCTTTGAGGCGCTCGATTCTGTCGTAGTGAGTGGAATTTTATAACTTAACTCAGCATTTTTTAGTTCAATGCGGGAGGTGAAATAATAAAAGAAAATAAAACGTAAAAAGAATACATGTACGTAATCATGATCGTCAATAGACATGTACGACTGCACACAGTAGTGTACACATATCACTCGTCACACAATAGGTTGTGTGCGTAATATAGACACGAGTAAACATAGACTGATAGTTGATAGGGCATAAGTAGACAATAGGTAGATGAATACGTAATAAAATTAATAAAGGATAGCGGTCAAGAAAGAACATGAATGTAAGAATGAGTATGGTTGAATATAATGTTTATACTACATAACACCACAACATTATTACTAAAGAATTTACCATACATTGAATACGGAAGATGTCCAAACTACTAAGAACGTGATTCAGTGTACAAAGTATGGGAACGTAGAGAGAATAAGTTATTTTATGACGTCATAGTGTATAAGTCATTATTTAGAAAAGATGAATTAGGGAAATACAGTAATGAATAAAGAAGTATAAATCGAAATTCTATCCAAAATTCGCTTAGGGCGATTTTGGTTTCTTATGTAAAAATGGACATTCGAACATAAACTATACGAACATAAGTTCTGCATGAAGACAATGAATCCATATAATGATGGTGTAGGAATTGTTCATTGTTCACTTTTTACATATATATATATATATATATATACATAAGTTGATATTCATTTAAGTATTTACCATTTGTTGTAATTTATGTATTAAAATAAATATTTTCCTATGGATCCAGACTTTCGGCCCACCCTATATATATATATATATATATATATATATATGGTGCATATATATATATATATATGTGTGTGTGTACACACACATATATATATATGTGTGTGTGTGTACACACACACACACACACTATATATATATATATATATATATATGTATATATGTGTGTTGTGGTGTACACCCACACACTATATATATATTGTGTGTCACCACACACTATATATATATATATATGCACACTATATATATATATATATATATATATATATATATAGGGTGGGCCGAAGTCTGGATCCATAGGAAAATATTTATTTTAATACATAAATTACAACAAATGGTAAATACTTAAAATGAATATCAACTTTAACTCGTAAAAGCGTATCCGTGATACTGTACAGTGGTTCGTACTCCAGTATAAACAACAAATTATAACAAATGCTCAAATTGGCGGCCTCTGACATCGAGACAGGGATGGAATTTATGATTTTTAATAATTCTTCGAATTGACGTTTCTCGAGGTGGGTGTTTCATTTGATAATCTTCTGGTTGACTTTACTGGACTATTCGTTAAAGTTTCACATACCATTGCAGAGGTATTTTCATCAGTTGCAGTTTTGGACGACCAGAACGCCGTCGATCATGTACACTTCCTGTTTCTTGAAACGTTTAAACAACTTGCCAACAGTCGCATGTGTTACTGGATGCTTATCAGGATGATTTCTATTGAATTCGGTAGCAACTTCTCTGTGTGTAGCGCCCTATCTTGCGTACATGAGCACAAGTTCTACCCGGTCTTCTGTTGTTAGATTCGAAGCATTTCTGGGCTGAAATAAAAAGTATTTGAGTATTTATACTGGAGTACGAACTACTGTACAGTATCACGGATACGCATTTACGAGTTAAAGTTGATATTCATTTTAAGTATTACCATTTGTTGTAATTTATGTATTAAAATAAATATTTTCCTATGGATCCAGACTTTCGGCCCACCCTGTATATTTGTACACACACACACACACACACACACTCTATATATATATATATATTATATATATATATATATTTGTACACACACACACACTATATATATATATCTATATATATATATATAGTGTGTGTGTGTACACACACACTGTATATATATATATATATTGTAACACACACATATATATATATATATATATATATATATTATACATATATATATATACACACACACTATATATATATATATATATATATATATATATATATATGTGTGTGTGTGTGTGTACACACACACACTACATTTCTACATTACTGTACAGTCTTTACAGTCACACCTACACTTTTCCTCCTAAGTATGTATATTGTAATGTATATGGTTGTAAATTTTGACTTGGTCCGCAATCGATATGGACCGTGACTTATTTTTCGTTGGGCAAGGTACTAGTATTGATGGATACCGTAATGAAATTGACTGGCTTCTTTGGATCTGATATATTTGCATGTCAGTTATAAATAGATATAGAGTGTAACATATTTGTGGATAGTAGTCTCTTATGACTTGATCCTCTGGATCCAGAGATTCTATCTTTAGTTTTAAATCGATAATTAATTAGTTTTTAATTGATAATTATTTACTTTTGCAAAAATTGGTCGTTGCGAATGTACAGGCAGTTGTTACATAAATTTCTTATGTTCTTGTGGTTCGGAACCCACGTAAAATTGTAGGTTCCCTCCGCCACCACGGAGGACATACACAATACACAATTACGAACACATTTAGGTAGACCAGCCACGAGTGGATCCTAGGGTCTTTGTTGGTTTGAAACATTATAACATTGTAACATATATGTACACACAACACACACACACACACACACACACACACACACACACACTATATATATATATATATATGCACAGGGTGGCCCAAAACAAATGGCACCAACTTTGAGAAGTGATATCTCAATAACCGTTGCAGCTAGGGACTTAACAAAACAACCAAATGAAAGATAATTCTTTTCTCTTTAAATACTTATTTTATGGCTTGATGGTTATAAGCCCATATAATGCCCAAAATTGGCTTCCAAAACAATATACAAAAAAAGTTGCGCATTTATATTTATTCCTTGATCCTAATTTTAAATGAAATTTTTCTATTCCAGACCCTCAAGATGGGATTGAGAGAATCTGATAAGAACATTATACAAGCACTACGTGAAGAAAAGGGATTTCATTAAACAGAATCCTTTACGAATTTCCAAATAGAAATTGGAAAAAAAGAACTGTGGCACATTTTTTAAAAAAACTTAAGAAACCGGCAGCAGTCAACGGCGTCCGGGAAGTGGTCGACCAAAAAGTATTAGAACGCCAGAAAATATTGAAAAAGTAAATGAAATGGTTTTAAGTCAAGAGGAACAACCGGGAACAAGTAAAAGTGAACGTGAAGTTGCGAAAGAAACCGGATTTCACGTTCATCAGTACAGCAAATAATTCGAAAAGACCTTGGGTTGAAACATTTAAGAGGGTGAAGGTACTGCTTTATCGGAGCCTGTGAAAGAAAGACGCTTCCATCGATGTAAAAATCTATTGCGAAGATTTCGGTCAAATGAGTCTGTGAAAAAAAATTGGTTTTCTGATGAGAAACGATTTACGGTCGAAACACCACGAAATACCCAAAATGATCGGGTTCGTGCAGCAGTGGCGACAAAAACTCTGTTGACCCAAAACGACTTTTGCGTGAAAAAAACACTTTTCAGATTCGATAATGGTTTCCCTTGCAGCGTCATCTGAGAACAAAACATCCATCATTTTTATTCAGCGAGGCGTTAAAATTAACTCAATTTACTACTGTAATGACATTTTGTCTCCAATGTTGTCAGAGATCAAGGAGACGAGCACTGATTTTGTGTTCATGCAAGATGGAGCCCCATCTCATACAGCCAAGGAAACAATAACATTTCTCAATAATAATCGTCCTGGTTTTATCGAACCAAATAATTGGCCACCATGCAGCCCAGATCTAAACCCCATTGACTACTTTGTGTGGTCTGCCTTAGAGAGAGGTCTACCATGGTCAGAAAATCCGTGATGTGAACCATCTTCGTGAACGAATTCAGGCTGCATGGGAAAATCTCTCACAAGTGACGATCTCAAAGGCAATTTCAAAATGGAGAGCGAGATTACAGGCTGTGGTTGACCATAATGGAGTGCAGATTGAGCCATTTATTGAAAATTAGGTTTAACTTAAAACCACAGAACTTCGTTTAAAGACCGTAAATTAGAAGATAATTAATTAGAAAAAATAAAAGGAATAAATATAAATGCGCAACTTTTTTTGGTATATTTTTTTTGGAAGCTAATTTTGGGCATTATATGGGCTTATAACCATCAAGCCATAGGATACGTATTTAAAGAGAAAAGAATTATCTTTCATTTGGTTGTTTTTTTAAGCCCCTAGCTGCAATGGTTATTGAGATATCACTTCTGAAAATTGGTGCCATTTTTTTTTGGGCCATCCTGTATATATGTGTTGGTGTGTGTACACACATATATATATATAGTGTGTTGGTACACACACACACACTATGTATATATATATATGTGTGTGTGTACACACACGCACACTATATATATATGTGTGTGTGTGTGTACACACACGCACACTATATATATATGTGTGTGTGTGTGTGTACACACACACACACACTATATATATATATATATATATATGTGTGTGTGTGTGTGTACACCACACTATATATATATATATATATATGTGTGTGTGTGTACACACACTATATATATATATATATATGTGTGTGTGTGTGTGTGTACACACTATATATATATATATATATATATGTGTGTGTGTGTGTACACACACTATATATATATGTACACACACACACACACTATATATAGATATGTTACACACACACACACTATATTATATATATATATATATAATATATATGTTGTCCCCGCAGGGGGTTCTAAGCTCGTGCTCTTGAGTGCTCTTTGTGCTCGTTTGTACGCTTGTTCCTGGAGGTTTCACGTGCGCCCTCCCGGCCCTAGCACCCAAGGATGATGGGGCTCGACCCTGCAGTCCTTGTCATTCTTGGTCTTTTTCCACTTCGACTGTCCCCTCCACCCTTTCTTTTTCCTCTGTCTTTCCTCTCACTTTTTCTTTGTTTTTCCGCTGAGATATGCCCTTTAAATTAGAGGCGAATCGGCTTTCTGAACTAAAAAAAAAAAAAAAAAATATATGTGTGTGTGTGTGTGGTACACCACACACACCTATATATATATGTGTGTGTGTGTTACACACACACACTATATATATATATATGTGTGTGTGTGTACACACACACACACTATATATATATATATGTGTCTGTTGTGTGTGTACACACACCCACACTATATATTATATATGTGTGTGTACAAACACACACAACTGTATATATATATGTACACACAACCACACACAATATATATATATATACCTTATGAAACCTTATGTTGTTTCGTGCGTTGGTCTCTCTTCACAGGAGGTCAAGCTGGTGGCGCCTTAGGTCTGGTCTGGTGGTGGGTCGGTCTGGGGTGGAGGAGCGAGTTGCTTTCTTGCGCTCTCCACCGTACATAGCCAGGCACGCCCGGCTCATCTGGTACTGTCCTGAGCCAGGCATCCAGTCTTTTCTTGAAGACTTCAACTTTGACCCCCGTTACGTTTCTGAGGTCCTTAGGAAGCTGGTTGAAAAGTCTTGGCCCCCTGACAACCAAGCTATTTTCCTTCAGGGTTGAGGAGGTCCCTTGTCGTGCTTTAATTTGGGAACACTACACATTCTGCCTTTCCTATTTTCCAGTGTTGTTTGAATGGTAATTGGGTTTAGTTTTAGGTTTGGTACCAGTTTTTCGATCATTTTCCATATGTAGATTATGATGTACCTCTCTCTTCTTCTTTCCAGTGAGTACAGATTTAGTTTACGTAGTCTTTCCCAGTAGTTGAGTTCTTTGCAGCCATCAATCTTGGCTGTGAAATGCCTTTGCGTTTCTTCTAGTTTATTAGTTTCTTCCTTTTTATATGGGGACGTCAAAACTGAGCAGTATTCAAGTTTTGGTATAATCAGTGTTTTTAGCAGGGGAATCATTACTGTCCTGTCCCTTCTCTTGAACGTTCTTAGAACCTGTCCGGCGACTCTTTTTGCTTTATTTATCGCTATCTGATTTTGTGTTTCGAATTTCGCATCATCTGTCATTATTATCCCGAGATCAATCGCTTTCATGCTTCTCTGAATTTCCTGTCTATCTGGAGCATAATATGCAGTCTGTTTAAGTTCTTCTTTTCTACCATATCTCAAGAGCTGAAATTTCTCGGCGTTGAATGACATGTTGTTGTCTTCTGACCATTTGTATATTTTGTTCGTGTCCCTCTGCAAGGCCTCCACGTCATGTACATCGCTGATTTTTCTGCTGATCTTTGTATCGTCTGCAAAGGATGTTACTATACTATTGCTGTTTACTCCGCTGTCTATGTCTGTTAGCATGATAATGAACAGGAGTGGGGCCAGTACTGTCCCTTGTGGTACTGAGCTGCGTACTTCCGATTCTGATGATGATATACCTTGAATTTTGACGACCTGCAGACGATCACTAAGGAAGTTGTAGATCCATTTTCCCACTTTGCCTGTTATTCCCATGTCTTTAATTTTATGTGCTATTATACCATGGTCACATTTATCGAAAGCTTTAGCAAAATCTGTGTATATAACATCGTAGTTGTCATTGCCTTCCAATGCATCTAGGATATTGTTGTAGTGCTCTATTAGTTGTGATAGGCATGATCTACCTGATCGGAATCCATGCTGATTTTCGTTGAATCTTTCCCGTGTCTCCAGGAAATCATAAATTTTCTCTCTAACTATTCTTTCAAATACTTTGGTGAGGTGGGACGTCAATGACACTGGTCTATAGTTCTTTGCTTGAGATCTGTCCCCTCCTTTATATATAGGGACAATGTTTGCTCTTTTCAAGATGCTCGGTATTTCCCCAGTGTCTAGGGATCTTCTCCATATCCAGTATAAAGGTGTAGCTATTTCATTTTTACAGTTTTTAATCAATAATGCGTTCCAATTGTCCGGACCTGCAGCTGAATGTAGTTTCATTTGTCTATAGCTCTCGCTACATCTTCTGGTGTAAACTCAAAGTCTGTTATATACTCTCCTTGCAATTCCTCTTCAAAGAATGCATTTATGTCAGGTATCGCTTTGTCACTTTTTGGGGTACTGAAAACTGATTCATATTGAGCTCTCAATGTATCAGATATTTCTTTTGGATCGTCGGTTAGTTCATTATTTCCCGTCCTTAAGGGCCCAATAGCGGCGCGCGTTTTTGTTTTCCTTTTTGCATAGCTATAGAAGTATTTTGGATTTTCCTTTATTGCTTCTACCGCCTTTTCCTCTTCCCTCTCTGTATGGTCCTTAATCAGGGCTTGTATTTCCCTATCGATACCCTCCAGTTTTTCTTTTATTGTTTTCCTCATTATCTCCGCAGTTTCCTAACTTCGCCTCCACTCTCTTTCTTTTGCGGAATAGTCTTCTCTTTTGCCTTTCTAGCCAGCTCCTCTTTCCTTTTGGCTGTGATTTCGGAGCATATTTTTCTAAAATTCTCAGCGTTTTTTCCTCCAAGTTGTTAGCATTTCTTCAGTTGTTTTATTCTCGAAAATTGTTCTCCATTCTATTTGGGCCATGTGCGATCTGATTGCTTCCCAATTTATAGTCTTCGAGTTTAAGTTAAAGGCCCCGAATTTACTTCTTTCCACAATATGTGTATTGTCTTCTAATGCTGCCATCATATTTGTTGATATCTCGATTAAGTTGTGGTCTGAGATAATGGTTGGGGTTATTTTTATATCAGCAATCAAGTTCGTGTTATTCGTGAATACCAGATCCAGGCAGTTATTTTTTCTGGTATTTTCTGTTATCTCCTGTGTCAGCATAAACTCGTTTGTGAGAGCCATCAACATTTTTGCTTGTTCCTGATCTTCTCTTGTGCCCCCCTTGTCCTGGTGAATATATATATTCCTATTCACCTTTTTGTATTTTATAAATGGGAAGTTAAAGTCTCCGCAGATCATTATATTGGGGGATGGAGGGTTTATGGCCTTTATTAGCTTTCTAATGTCATCAATGGCCTCCGAGAATTTTTCGGTTGGGGTGCTTGGAGGTCTATAGATGACTATTACTATCAAGTTTAGTTTTTCTATTTTCACTGCTAGGAGTTCCACATAGCTGTTTGATTTACTTATTATCGTCTCTGTCATATGACCTTCCTGTACATATATAGCACAGCCACCTTTCCGTCTCGTCGTTCTATCCGCTCTTAGTAAGTTGAAGCCCTCTATATTTATCTCTTTCTTATCAATACAATGTTCGCAGTTTTCACAATTTCCTTGGCAATCTTTAAGATGAGTTTCTGTGAGGCATGCGATGTCCGCCCTTGTTTCGTCCATAAATCCTTTCAGGTACGAAACCTTATTGAGTGATTGGTTTGGTCTTATTCCTTGAATATTAGCCAGGACAATTTTTATGTTCTCTGTTTTTCGTTGCCCCTTGTGCATTTCAAGTTCGTTTTCCTTCGATATCGCTTGATTCGTTGCTCTATGATCCTCCGAAAGAGATCCGTTTCCTCCTACTTGTATTGGTAGCTTCTTGCCCGGTAGCGATTTGGCTCGGGGGTTTCCAGCTGTGTCAACTGCATGTGGATGACATTTAGCATTCGTAAGGTGTCTGAGATGTTGAAAAAATTTTCTTGTTCGCTTATTGTGTTCCTATTGTTGTTCCTATTGTTATTTTTATTCCTATTGTCATTTAAACTTTTTCCTTTGTTCGTTGAGTCCGTCGGGAGATGTTGATAGTAGCATTTATTCCCGAATTTGCAGGTTCCATATTTTGCGTAAGTTCTGCAAATGTCCGGGTGGTAGAATTTACATCCGTCTCCAAATTTACAATGACCATTATTATAGAAGAAATTGCATATTGGGGGATGTTCATATATACATTGTCCTCTTTTAAATCTGCAATTATCTTTTATATAATACCTGCATATAATTCCTTCCCCATATTTACTCTTGGCTTTTGTTTTTTGCTCCTTATTGGGGGACAGTTTTACTTCGTTTACTTGACTGCCCTCTTGTCTTGTCCTATTTGTGCTAGTTGTGTTTGTGTCCTTCGTTGCCCTTATGCTGTGTGTTGTCTTTACACTCTTTGTCGCCTGTGTGTTTTCGGCCTCATTTTGTGACGGTATTTGAATTCTTTCTATTTCGCCTTTCTCCGTTTCTTCCGTTTTCCACTGTTCTTTGTTTCCACTTTCCTCTTTCATTCTCTTCTCGTAGTCTCTTTCTGCTTTAAATACCGTAAAAGAGTTTAATTCGGTCAAGCAGTTCTCGCAGAAAAATTTTATCCATTAAACTGCTTTGCGTTCGTTATAAGGGAGATTTTTTCATCTCCCCATTCTAGGCATTTAAAATCAAAAAGTAGCTGACAAAAATCGCACCTGATCGCCTCTGTCTCAGCTGTTGCAGCTTTACAGATCCACAGAGTTGCAGGTATGCATTAATTTCCATGTTGGTGAAGTGACTCAAAAAGGGGGTATTATGGGAGGTATTGGGTGGGGGATGACTCAAGCTGTGTGAGGGAAAGAATTTTCCGTTACTCCAGGGTAGGGGATGTGGCACGCTGTATACTTCTCACTGATTGGTCCTCTCGACTGGCTGCGGGGGATAATGGGGGATATTTGCGGGCACTTCAAAAAACAAAACTTTCCTCACAAAGAGACTCGGAAAAAAAAAAAAAAACAAATGCTGTATATATTAATTCACTTTGATTTTATTACTTTTTTGGTATACGCCGCGATTTTTACTTTTTTAAAAAGAAATACCGCTATGCACTATCAATTAACTCACAATATCGGCACCGTTTAAAACTGATTAACTGCAGGATTTTTACTGTAATACCGCTTTTATTCGGACTTCGATCGAAACACGTGTAACCGCCACAACAGCAAAAACACACATATATATATATATATATATATATATATATATTATATATACACACAACACACACACACTATATATATATATATATATATATATATATATGTGGTGTGTACATATATATATATGTATGTACACACACACACACACACACATATATATATGTGTGCGTGTACACACACACATATATATATATATATATATAATATATATATATATGTGTGTGTGTGTGTGCACACACACCACACACACATATATACATGAATATGTGTGCACACACACACATATATACATATATATGCGTGCACACACACATATATATATATATACACATATATATGTTTGCACATACACATATATATATATATGTGCGCACACACGCATATATATATATATGTGTGTGTGGTGTGCGCACACACACATATATATATATATGTGTGTGTGTACACATACATATATATATATACACATCCACTACATATACACATACAATGTATATGCACACACACACACACACACACTATATATATGTGTATATATACACACACATACACTATATATATATATACACACACACACACACACACTATACAGGGTGTACATAAAGTCAGGATCTATTTTTGTGAAGCACTTGGAAATTATATGGAATTCAATCATAAAATGATAAAGTGGTAACATTTATTAAATAATTAAGAGTAGGATTCGACGTGACGCCCATCAGTATCCCTGCACAGCTCAAATCGTTCCGCAGCATTTCTAAACACATTCTGGAGCATTTGCGGGGTTATGTTATCTGCAGTAGTTCGTACACATGTACGTAAGTTTTCAAGACTCGTAATCTTCGTCTGATAGACGTGCGATTTGATAAAGCCCCATGCAAAGAAATCTAAATGGGTTAAATCTTTTGATCTCGCTGGCCAAGGTCTGTTGCCTCCGCGTCCTATCCAGCGATTTGGAAAACGTCCATTTATATAACCCTGAACAATTTTGGCATTGTGACAAGGAGCACCATCATGTTGATAGACGACGGTACTAACAATCCTATCCCCAATCAGCTGAGGTTCAAGGAATTGCTGCAACATGTCTAGATAAATAAGCCCCGTAACTGTAGCTTCAGCAAAGAAAAAAGGACCATAAACCTTAGATTTTGTTAAACCCATCCAGACATTAACTTTAGATGAGTCTCTTTCCCAATTTTGGACGAAATCATTCGGTCTTTCATCTGCCCAAATTCGACAGTTATGGTGATTTACTTTTCCACACGTATGGAAAGTGGCTTCATCACTAAAGAGAATGTTGTCCATTAAATTATCACTCCAGATTTGTTCTACGAGATCAGCACACACAGCACTTCGTCGAGGGAAATCTTCCTCATGTAAATCATGTAAAACCTGCAAATGATAGCTTTCTTCTGCAAATTAACTTTCAGAATTTTGTGCACAGATGACATCGGGAGGCCGAGTCTGTGTGATGCAGCACGAACGGATGTACGTGGCTCCTCAGTGATAATTCCGCGTACTGCATTCACGGTACGATCTGACATACACGGTCGTTCTGATCTTGCTTCATCATTTACAGATCCCGTTCGTTTAAATTTGTTCACCAATTTTCGTATTGTCTTGTCTATTGGCCCCGGCTTATGAAATCTCCTTCTAAACTTCTCTCTGATGTCATTGTATTTCTTTCCCTCGATTCGCCAAATTACTATTGCCATACGCTCTTCTGTATTCATTCTAAGGGCTTCTGAAAAGAAAAATAGAAAAAAATAATTATTTCACAAAATAGATCCTGACTTTATGTACACCCTGTATATACACACACACAACACACACACACTATATATATACACACACATACACTCTATATATATATATATATATATATATATATAATATATACACACACACACACACGTTTGCTTCTACCTTGTAGTTAGACATGCTGTATCTCTGTATTTAACACTCAAATATGTAGGGAATAAACTACTCTGTGGTTTATTTTGTTTACACGCGAATGTGTATAAAGTATCAATGAATCCATGCATATAATATATAAAGTGAAATTCATTAAAACAAAGAAAAGGCAATTCAGTTTACATAATTTATCACCAGTTTTTAACGTATATATTCAAAACGAAATATGGTTGGCATTCGAGAATGTTTAGAACAAGGCAGGAAAAAGGTCATAAAACGCAAAGGTCAGAAAACCCTCGACCATCGAAAGGAAAGAAATAAAAATAAAAATAAATAAATATAGAATTTGTGTGGGTATTTCTTTTTACGCAAATTAAGGAATAGCAATGGCTATGGGTCCAAATTCTCAGTTAATCTGTACTTTGTGTAATCTGGAAACAACGGAAAACTCGGCTATTCGGTGTGATTTCTGTCAACGACTGCAAGACTTTATCTGCATGAATTGGGATGATAGGGAAATAACTCTTGTCTCGAACGCGAAACACGTCGTGGGGATCAAATTTCTATGTGGCGCATGTACACAGACCGTAAATTCTTTCGCGGTATTTAAAGAAATGGAGATAGGATACTCGAATGTTACAAAAAAGAATGAAATAATGGGGACACAAGGGTCCGGAAATGTCCCAACGAAAAACCGGGTGGATGAAAGAGAGGACGAAATAACGAACAACAGCATAATAACGAACAACAACTTAATAACGAATAACAATATAAACAATATAAATCGGAAGGAAGACAGATGAAAGAAAAGAAATAAGTAAAAGTTGCGAAGTAGTCAAACTGTCCAACGAGCGAAATGATAAAAAGATAAATAAAAACGTAGAAAATAAACAGCCAAAGAAAAATAATACCAAAATTAAGAACTTTGAAAATAATAAGAAAACAAGAAGTAAAAGCGTAGAAAATATCGTATGTAAATACTACGCGAAAGGGAACTGCAGATATCGGGATTGGAAATGCATATATGCACATCCCACATTATACAACATGCATTACACAGGTGGGTACTGCAAATTTGATAAGAAATGCAAGTTCCACCATCTTATGGTCTGCAACGCAAGATATGGGAGTTGCAAATACGGAAAAAAAATGCCGTTACCACCACCCTCAAAGGAACGCAACGCGTGAACAGGAAAAACAAACATCAAAGAAGCAGCTGACAAATATAGGAATCCGAGAGCCGGACAGAAGGCACGCACAAAGGCACTTCATGCGTTGTCGGGACAACTGGTACCGACAAAGATAAAAAGAGGTAAATTCTCGGAGGACCACAAGGCAACGAAACTGGCACCCCAAATTGGAAAACAAATCGGAACCACCTGTATGCGAAAAAGAAAGAGAAAAAATAAAAATAATCCTAGCCAACATACAGGGTGTTAAATCAAACCATCCCACGAACAAAGTTGTATACCTGAAAGGACTTGTGCAAGAAGACGGAGCAGACTTTGCCAGCCTCACGGAAACTCATCTAAAGGACTACCAGGCGAACTGTAAAAATTGTGAGTCCTGTATTGACAAAAAAGAAATACAAATTGACAACTATGACATCCTCCGAGCCGACAGAACAGTGAGACGTAAAGGAGGATGTGCTATTTACACATGCGAAAGGCATATAGCAGAAATGACTACAAGTACCTCAAACAGCTACGTAGAATGTGTAGCAGCAAAAATTTAAAAATTAAATATGGTACTAATTGTAATGTACAGACCCCGAAACACGCCAACCTCAAAATTTTAAGATTCCATTACAGAGGTAAGAAACTTAGTTAAAGATCTACACTCTCCAACCCCATATATTTTTCTGTGGTGATTTTAATTTTCCATTCATGAAATATAAAAGGATAGGAAAAAATATATGTATACACCAGGAGCAGGTAAAAATGCTACTAGCTCTAGCTGATGAATTTATGTTAACGCAAGAAATAACAGAAAACACAAGAAAAACCAACTGCCTAGATTTGGTTTTCACAAACAACAGTAATCTAATTGATAATGTAGAAATATCCCCAACTATGATATCAGACCACATCATCATTGAAATAACAACTAATATAAACGCAACAGGAAAGGAAAGAACACGCACAAGAGAAAGAAGCAAATTAAAAAATTTTAATTTTCACTTCAAAGCTATAAACTGGAAAGATGTGACATCCAGCACGGAAGTAATAGATTGGAAAACCATTATAATTGTAGAAAAACATGCCCCAAAAATACAGCAAAGAGGAAAGAGAAGCAGGTTCGAGAGACAAAAGAGGTCATTGTTCCGAAAGAGAAAAAGAGTGACTGCAAAATTAAGTAACTGTAAAGATAACATCAGAAAAATATTAAATGATAAACTGCAAAGTATCGATGACGTCATACAGGAACTAATTGAAAAGCAGACAGAAAAGGAAGACGACGACGCTTAGAAGCGATAAAAGCTAACTCAAAGTACTTCTATAATTTCGCATAAAGAAAGTCGAAAAAACATGCGACTATCGGACCTTTAAAAAAGGAGAACAGTGCTTTATCTGGTGATCTAACAGAAGTATCTGAAATATTAAGAGCTC
Organism: Bathynomus jamesi; assembly: GCA_023014485.1. Taxonomy (NCBI): domain Eukaryota; kingdom Metazoa; phylum Arthropoda; class Malacostraca; order Isopoda; family Cirolanidae; genus Bathynomus; species Bathynomus jamesi. Next base: position 223,132 of record JAJOZX010006650.1, on the reverse strand, counting down.
AGTACGAATCATCTTTCAGTATCCCAAAAACTGACAAATTGATATGCGATAGAAAAGCGTTCTTTGAAGAACTACAAAGGGAAAGTACAACGGACTTCGACTTTACGATGGATGATATTACACAAGCCATAGGGAAGCTGAAAACACTCAGCGGCAGGACCGGATAAATGGAATGCTACACTGATCAAAAACTGCAAAAATGCAATCGCTGAGCCCCTATGCTGGATATGGAGATGATCACTAGACACGGGAGAAATACCGGGCATCCTGAAGAGCGCGAACATAGCCCCAATACTGTATATAAAGGAGATAGATCCGAGGCCAAAAACTATAGGCCAGTGTCGCTTAACATCTCATTTCACTAAAATATTTGAAAGAATAGTTTGACAGAAAATCTATGACTTTTTGGAAACTCAGAAAAAATTCAATGATAACCAACATGGGTTTCGGTCAGGCAGATCATGCCTATCACAACTAATGGAACACTCCACCCTAGTGACCATGGAATCATAATACATAAACTGAAATATATAGGAATAACAGGAAAAGTAGGGAAATGGACATGTAATTTCCTTAGTGAGCGGCGGCAAGTCGTTACAGTACAAGGAGTATCTTCATCAGAATCAGAGGTCCTCAGCTCAGTACCACAAGGAACAGTATTAGCTCCACTACTCTCATAAACATAGTAACTGACATAGATGAGGACGTTCCCAGAGACATCATAGTAACATCCTTTGCAGATGACACAAAGATCAGTAGAAAAATAAGAAACCCAAAAGATATAGGATCTCTACAAACCGACATAAACAGAATCTACAAGTGGACGGAAGACAACAATATGAAGTTTAACACCGAGAAATTTCAGCTGTTACGGTACGGAAAAAGAGAAGACCTAAAATCCATGGAATATTATACCCCAAATGGACAGGAAATTCAGAGAAATTCTAGAGCAAAAGATTTAGGGGTTGTAATGAAATTTGATGCGAAATTTGAAACACAAAATAAGATAGGAGTAAACAGAGCAAAGAGAATAACGGGGCAGATATCGAGAACCTTTAAACGAAGGGATAGGAATGTAATGATTCCTCTACTGAAAACCCTGATCATACCCAAATTGGAATATTGCTCGGTTCTAACATCTCCATATAAAAAAAAAGACATTATACAGCTGGAAGAGATCTAGAGAAGCTTCACAACCAAGATCAACTGGTGCAAAGAACTAAATTACTGGGAAAAGTTACGCGAACTAGACCTATATTCACTGGAAAGGAGGAGAGAGATATACACCATTATTTACACTTGGAAAATAATGGAGAAACTAGTCCCAATCTTACTCTGAACCCTATAACTCCCCAAACAACGGTGGAAAGTAGAAACGGCAGACTGTCATATTCCCAAATTAAAGGCGAGACAGAGAACATCCTTAACCCTGAAAGAAGATAGTTTTGTGGTGAGAGGACCAAAACTGTTTAATCAGCTCAGAACAATTTCCGATGAGCCCGGCGTACCTGGCTATGTAATGTGGAGAGCACAAGAAACCAACTCACTACTTCACCAGGCCAATTCGAGAGGAGGGAGGGGTGACAAGCTTGACCTTCGCGAAATGAGGAATCATCGCGCGGAACCTTTGTAAGATTGTAAGGTAAGGTTATACACATATATATATTTACATACACACACACTAATATATATATACACACACATACACACACACACACTATGAGGGGTCCCGCGTCTTAAGGTACCTAGGCGCCAAAATTAAAATTCGTCAGAAATTCCCTCCAAAGTTCAGCAATATTCAGGCAATAGTATCTGTTATTAATTGAGCTAGAACGTTCATTTTTGGCTAATCTAGAGTTCTAAGTATGCTAATGAAGATGTTGATGAGTTTTTGGAATAGATTTTCATATTTTATATTTATATTTTTTAATTTTTTTATTTTCTTATTATGCCGAACTTTGGGTGAACTTTTGGGTGGCGATAGAGGTGAAAAAAGTACTTCGCTTCATAAGGTTTTCAACCATACTTCTAGGGTCGTAAGGTCATCATAACCCAAACCACGCGATAGAGGAAGGGTGAAAATAGTGATATCCATCAAAAACACGTTTTCGCCTGCGGTGGCGCTTAGGTATCTTAAGACGCGCGACCCCTCATTTTATATATATATATATGGGATGAATTTCACAATTAAACACGTGAAATGAATGAATGCTGTAAACCCACAAGGAAAAAAAAACGATTCCAAGGCCTTTCGTGTATTCAGAGCTACACCTCGTCAGAGAATGAAGAGAGAAGGCAAGAAGCCCATAAATATATACAACGTAGCGGAAACTAAAGCAATTAGCACATACTTAACAAGAGTTAATGAGAGGCAAAAGGAATTTTAACAAGATATTGTCAATTTTATACATTCCTGCACTGTTATTGAAATTGTTTTTAAAATGAATAAATGCACATTCTAGAATATTTCTTTATTATATATCTGTTTTTAACAAGCGCTTTAGAACTATCCCACTTGATGCTATGATTACATCTATACATATGGTTAAACAAAGCATTGGAATTATTAGCTGTTCTACACGCATATTTATGCTGTTTTACCCTAATATCTAACATTTTACCCGTTTCGCCTATATATACTGAGTTACATTGTGTACATCCAATCGAATACACACAACCAGCAACATTTTCCGGGCTATTCTTTATTAGGCATGATTTAACAGTATTATTATACTTAAAGACTACATTGATGGCAATTGCTTTAAGTAAAGTTGGGAGATATTGAAAATTAACATGGTAAGGTAGGCTAAGGATATTTTTGCGCTCAAATTCCTTTACAGTTACATTATTATAATAGCTATTCGTGGCTTTCCTAAGACAGTTATCTAAAAATGAAATAGGATAACATAATTTAGTACCAATATTCATGATATTGCAGAACTCGGAATCTAAAAATTCAGGACTGACAACTCTCAATGTTCTAAGAAATATAGCAGAGAAAATAGAGGATTTAATCGAGGGATGATGGTCAGAATAAAAATGCACATGAGAGTTATTATTAGTAGGCTTGCGATAGACTTCAAATTTAAACTGGTTAGAGTATCTCCAAATTTTTAGATCCAGAAAAGATAGGCTTCCATCATTTTCTTTTTCAACTGTAAACTTAATAGATGGGACTAAATTGTTGAGCCTACCAAGAAATAAGTCAACATCCAAATTATTAGGCCAAAGGCATAAAATATCATCTATATACCTGTACCAAACCAGGTTAAAATTAACAATCGAAGGCAAAATTCTCCTTTCAAAAAATTCCATATATATATATATATGTTAACCCCTCGTCTATGGCCCTGGGGTGATTCGGAATCGACGGGGGGGGTTCTGGTTAGGAGGCAGCAACGGATATTTCTTCTATAACATTCTAATTCTTTTCTCTCGCTTTATGGTCGACAGTTGTTAATTCTTCTCTTTGTATAATACTCTGATACTTTCTCTGAGACTAAAATTATCGGCTTTTCTTTTATAACTTATCGACTTTACTGACTAAATTCCTGAAGAGAACAAGGCTCGAAGGAAAAAATAAAAACTTCTTTTACTCTAGTTTACTTCTCAAAATGTACAGGTAGTGCTCTGAATTTACAGGGGTAGAGGTTCGACCTCTTTCGACCATGGCTCAGGCCGGAATCTAAAAATTAAGAAGGCAAGGGGCCTCTGCCTCCTCCCCGCAGCGAAGCTGCTAACAAGGGAGTCTCGTAATGAAGTGCCGTTCATTTTACAAATACATGTATAATATAAGCCTAAATGTTGGGGGACGGCAGTTGAAGGTTAAGTTCCCCCCCTTTTAAACACATGATCAGATGTTTGAAAAATTCAAAAAAAAAAAAAAAACTAATTTGTATTTTTCGCCGTCTACATTTATGAAGGCGATATAATTTCATAGTAGTACATAAGTACAATTTAGGTACACGACTGAGCAAATTTTCGTTTTGGTCTATTACAATAATGATTGCGATTATGGATTACTTCACATTCACTTATTGTTGTTTAATTACACTTCCATTTAAAGTACATTCTTACATTATATATTAAATCATTACATTCAATTACAGTTTCATTGAAGTACATTACAAGTTATTATTAATTACAGTTTCATTAAAGTACATTACGTTATATTAAATTAAAGTATTACAGTTAATTACAATTAAACAGTTACTATAACTTTGTTTTGTTTTTTACAGTGTTTCATATTAATAGACAATTAAGATGTTAGAAATATAATACAAAGTACATGGGCACATACGGTATGGATTTATATACAACATAATATGTTATAATATGTTATAACATGTTATAAATTTGAAATCAGAGCGAGAGGAGATATTTTTTATCTTTGAAGCGTTCACTTATGCTATAGTTCGCGGAATTTGATCACCTAACCTCAGCGTTTTCGAGTTCATCTCGGGAGTGATATAATTAAAAATAAAAATGAAAAAAATAATACGAGAACGTATTTTTGCGTTTTCGAACGAATGCATGAAGTTTTGCGTTTCATAGATTGACACGAGTAAAAACGAATATTTAATAAAATTTATATAGGATAATGATCAAGGGAAATTAATGACGTATATGAGAATAAAAACCCACTCTAATAGACAGAGTTTATTTCCACGACAGTTTCGACGCCCACTGGCATCCTCCTCGGGTGGATACAGAAACACAAATGAAACAAAACAAGAGGGAAAAACAGTTCAGGGATCGACCGTTAAGAAATTCGCACCTAGGTTGGATTCCATTCTCTCGAGACAGGAGGGGCAATTTTCATTAAGTACATTCGCACAAATTTTAAAACTATCTTCCTGTTCTAAACATACAGATTCTATTATTTACATAATTATTACATTTATAATTAAATTTATTACATTTAATATTGCATAATTATTATTACAGAAATTATAAATTTATTATTACATTGGTTATTACATTGTTGTTTATTATACAGAAATTAAACCGAAAAACGAATGAAAAAGGCGATTAGGAAATAATCCAGAGACCATTGAGAAATTCGCACCTAGGTTAGATATCGTCTCCCGAAACCAGAAGGCATTTTATTACAGGTCAGCTATAACTACATTTCCACAAATTAAAAATATCTTCTTGTTCTATACATACAGATCCTAAGGTTTTGACATAATTACTGCATATATTTATTTCCACATTATAAGCTGACCCTGTAATAAAAATGCCCTTCTGGTTTCGGGAGAACGATATCTAACCTAGGTGCGAATTTCTCAATGGTCTCTGGATTATTTCCTAATCGCCTTTTTTCATTCGTTTTTCGGTTTATAATTTCTGTATAATAAACAACAATGTAATAACCAATGTAATAATAAATTTATAATTTCTGTAATTAATAATTATGCAATATTAAATGTAATAAATTTAATTATAAATGTAATAATTATGTAAATAATAGAATCTGTATGTTTAGAACAGGAAGATAGTTTTAAAAATTTGTGCGAATGTACTTAATGAAAATTGCCCCTCCTGTCTCGAGAGAATGGAATCCAACCTAGGTGCGAATTTCTTAACGGTCGATCCCTGAACTGTTTTTCCCTCTTGTTTTGTTTCATTTGTGTTTCTGTATCCACCCGAGGAGGATGCCAGTGGGCGTCGAAACTGTCGTGGAAATAAACTCTGTCTATTAGAGTGGGTTTTTATTCTCATATTTTGACCTTCACGTAAAAAAGTGAAGTTTTTTGCATTTATAATGACGTATAGATGAATATGGTTGAATAATAATATTTATACTACATAACACCACAACATTATTATTAAAGAATTTACCATACATTGAATACGGAAGATGTCCAAATACTAAGCACATGATTCAGTGTACAAGGTATGGGAAACGTAAAGAGAATTAAGTTATTTTATGACGTCATAGTGTATAAGTCATTATTAGAAAAGATGAATTAGAGAAATACAGTAATGAATAAAGAAGTACAAATCGAAATTCTATCCAAAACTCGCTTAGGCGATTTTGGTTTCTTATGTAAAAATGAATATGGATTATTCATTGTTCATTTTTACATATATATTAGCTAGTACAGGTGAAAGGGGATTTCCCATCGCCAATCCAAACGACATAGCATAAAACTTATTTTCAAACTGTAATTTACAATCTTTGACACAAAGCCTAATTAACTCAATAACAGTGTTGTGTTGAATAGGTAAAGAATATTCAGAGATCTTATCTTTTAAAAAATCAAGTAGGTCATCAACAGGGACTTTTGTGAATAACGAGCATACATCAAAGCTTACCAATTTGAAATTAGGGTCATTAGGGAACTTCAGTTTGTCAATAAGATCCATGTTATTTACAATATGTGACTTAGAAATAGAACCAACTAACGGCGTTAATAAACTAACCAACCATTTAAATAGCTTATAGGTTGAAGCCTACTGAGCTAACAATAGGCATCATGGGATTATTAACTTTGTGTGTTTTTACTAAGCCATACAGATATGGTAGTGACGGATTGATACTAAGAAACTGCTGCGAAAACCCATTATAGTTATTTTTTAATATTTCTCTTAATTTTCTGTTAAACATTTTATTAACATCCTCCAATGGGTCTCTATTTAGAGGTTTGTACGTGTCGCGATCACTCAGTAACGTATTCATCTTTTCAACATAGCCGTTTTTGTCCATGATGATCGAATTAGATTTGTCCGCCTTAGTAATATGTATATAATGGTACGTTGAACTCTTTCAGTAAAGAGGCCTTATGTATAAAATTGGTAGTGTAGTAGCTGATATTAAACTGTCAGCATGTTCTGAAAAGCTCGGCCTATAAATTCTTTCCCCACATCCGTACTAAAATAGCCAGGAACCCTGTTTTCTTTCAACATCAACATTTTGGTGACTTTAGCAACGGTTTCAGGCGATTATTTTTCAGGGGAATTAGCCACAGTTATCTAGAGAATACATCTATTATGAGTAGGATGTAGCGGTAACCATCGTTATACACAATATCTTTGCATGTGTGTTAAATCTACTTTCCAAAGAGAGTCAATCGATGCCGCTGTTGTCTTGGCTGTTTTAAACCTTTTTCTCACAGGTTTATGAAGTGTATGAGAGTCCTGCTTCCTCAAAAACCTCAACATCTTTTTTCTCTACTCCATCATTGTAAACACTTCTGTACAGTCTATCTACGCCTCCGTAGGAGGTTTGGCTAGAAATGTCATAATAACGTCTTAATATGTTAGCCATTTGCATATTTTAGAGGCATATGGGTAGGGTTCACCGTTGTTTAACCGCTTCTTTATCCTCTTCAGAGGTGTTACCGCTGGGGGTGATGGCGTTCTTAGTTCTGGCAAGTGCGATGCATGTTCCAAGTCTTTTAACCTGTTCAGATTTCCTATTATTGCTTTGGGGATATTTATCTGTTGTAGTCTTGCTTTAATATGCTTCCATCCTGATGGTGAGGGCCTATCCCACTTTCTCACCAGATCATAGACGATGTCTACGATATTCGATCGCTGTACCTTTGCTCCTTCCACAATTATCTCACCTGTATCGGCCCAATGTATGTTGGGATCCTCATTCAATAGATTATAAAGACTTAAGCCTTTATTCCTTAATGTATGTGGGAGGGTGCTTTTTAATACATGCTCGATATGTTGTTGCCGACCCGTTAATCTTTGGTTGGTCAGTTCTATCGTTGGACACAGGTCCTATATCACCATGCCCATTGTTGTCCGTGTTTCGTACTCGTGAAGAAATTTGTGCAGAGCTTCTTGGTATAAGTTTCTTTTCTCATCAGGTGTTTTTTCACTGTATACTAGGGCTAACAATTCGCTTCCTATTCTTTTAAGCCTGCTTTTACGGGGTTCTAGAACCGTGTATGGATTCTTTGAACTTTGCAGTGAAGCATACACCTCGTGTGGAATCACTACCACTTTCTTTATAATATTAATCTAGTCAGTAAAGGACCCAAAAATGAAAATAAGATGGAGAGGAATGACCCTCCTCTTTGTACAATAATTCGTTTTTTCTTCCCCACAGTCTGACTTTTACGAGCGAGTGTACGTATTATGTTCTTGTAACGGCGTAGGCGAGCTTTCTGAGGGGTTTCATTGATACATTGCAATTTATAACGTTAAGACAAATTTCACAGATGCATTTTAAAAAGTTGGAGTCGATATGATATTTTTAGCAAACATCTATTGCATTGTCCGGGGCAGTCGATGATAGATTTTTATTAATTCATGATATTTTTTTAGCCTCTGTCATTCTGGAATATACACCGTTTCAGGCTCATTTGGAAATATATTCGTTCTTAAAAGCACCCTAAACGTGTTTCGCGAATGAATAACGCAAAGCAAAGATCCGTAACGTTGGCTTGTAGCTTCTTTGTAAACTTCCAAAAACTCCTTACGCTGATTCGGTTGCATATGATTGGCTAAAACCCAACTTGTGATACAGCTCTACGTTGTGCGAATAAGACTAGATATTGTGTATTTAACGAAACATCGCGCATGTATCTCTTTTTGAAAAATAGATTCTGATTGATGAAGAACACGCTTATGTTAAGATGGTGGGAGAATAGTGTAAATGTCTCGGCAAACGTTCTATCCATCTCCAACATGAGATCGCCAATTACAATGACTGGATGTTCATTTCCCTTTAACGAATTAACGTCATATACACACCTTTGTGGAACAAAATATCATCTTGGTACTCGTTGAACACTGATTGATACGTCGAATAGCACCATATAACTTTATGCACAAATTTTGAGAACATCTCTCGCTTTTCTTTAATGATTTTAAGCATAAACATAGTTTTACCACATCCTGTAGAGCCAGATATAATACATGTGGATGGGCTCGTGAACCTGAATTTTTCTACAGAATCCATTTCTAACACGTCACACTCCTAAGTGGGTCATTTACAAAATATAATAAATATTTAAGTGCTAATCCTTATATTCTACAGTCCTGTAGCACGCGACATTTCAAAGCGGAGTCATGATGAAGAACCCTCCACGTCAGATATAAAGCGTGTCAGGATTGCGCCGGTTGTTAGACCCCCAGTAATAGAGCCCCAACCCTCTACGTTTTACGGTACAACCCCAACAATCGTACCTTCCTCAAATATACCCCCTTATTCCTGTTCAATTCCGGGTACATCCTCCACAGCAGCAGCAGCTTCTCGTTCTGTAGAGGATGGCATAACATTCGAGTTGGTGTGCACCGCTACCCGCACCCCAGCGTTGACTAGAAATCGGTATATAAACAGGGTTGATCCTAGATCCATGTATAGCAATGGTGTTGAACACGGACTGCGACGCATAGTTGACGTATTGTAGAGTTTTGCCCTTCAGAACCGCGATGAACGTCAAGTCAGAACGCGGCTGTCCTTCGGGTTCGGGTCAGATGACGGAGATGTAGATGATTTTTGGGTAGTAATACCATTCAGACGCTTGGCAGCTGTAGATATAGAGTATATATTAGGCAGTATAATGCAGGCCTCTCAAAGTAGTATAGCCTTCAATATGGATAACTTCACGGTAAATATTGACCGTGTATTCCGCGTTGCGGGTCATAGTGTCACACCTTATACTCTTAACTTCAATTCTCAGGCTATTTACAGGCGGCATATAAACGTCGATCGTGGTTACGGTTTTATAGCAGTTGTCTTAGCTCGTATGTTTACTGTACTAAATACACGGACCACAAATATTTGGTTGCCTACGGTAGTGGAGCATGCCCACATGATTTGTGTAAGGCGTGTATGGAGTTTGCGGATGATATAGTGAAACATTGTAAAGATTGCCACATGGTATGTGAACAGTGTAAATAAAAACTCCAACTGTGAAAGCCGTGTAGTTGAAGCTGAGAAGAGGGATTGTGATGTGTGTAGACGCACATTTTTCAATAATAATTGTTTTGAGCTCCATAAGTGCAGAAAAATGATAATCTGTGAATGTGGTATGTTTCACATGATTGAAATTGGGGAAAATTCACACATAAATGTGATTAAATTCACTGTTCTACATGCCATGATATATAAGGCGGTTGGAGTAAAGCATGTATGTTATATAAAAGACGCTAAGCCTAAAATAGCCCTTGTATAAGTGTACTACGATACAGAAACATACACGAACGCTGAAACCAAAGAGGTTATTCCACATTTACTTGTAAGCCAGACTCTCGTTATTAGTGTGTGGAGATCGAGTGTGACGAGTGTCACAAATGTGGTAAACGGACAAACGTTTTCAAAACGATTGCACACGATAGCCCTGTGAAACTCTTTGTGTCCTATATTGTCAAGTTGGTAAATTTTTTGAACTTATCCGCTGTGTATATTCTTGCCCATAAAGGGGGAAAATTTGACACACATTTCTTTTATAAGGAGTTGCTTGAGCACGAGTGATAAAAGATATTTACAGGTGATCCCTTGAAAGAGGAAACAAACTTATACGGATGCAAATAAAGGTAATGTACAGTTTAAAGATACTTCATTATTCACACCTTGTAAATTAGCAAAGCTACCCAAGGTCATGGGCGTAGCCGCTGAAGTTTCAAAAGGATATTTCGCTTACACATTCCTCACTAGCGAAACTTTAAATTACGTAGGACTACCTCCACCCAAACATTACTTTAACTATGAATGTACGAGTACAGATAAACATGAAGATTTTGACCGCTTCTACAATAGTTTCAAGGGACGGGTGCGGGGGAAACCCCTCCCACCTGTATGTTGCTTTCCACAAACAAGAACGGGATGTAATGTCTACTAAGGAAAGCTCACACACTGGCAGAACGTCACCCAGGATAAAAAGGTCCCCTCAACCCGCTTACGCACCAGGGTGGGTGAGGTGAGCAATGGTGCAACTTTTCTCATTCCCAGAGGAGAAGATTCTTCTTCACCAAAGGAATCAATGCGAGGGATCCCACCAGGTCAAGTTATTGACCCTGGACCCCAGCTTTTCCGTAAGACAATGGGCCCAACAAAAACATATGTCGGTATGACACAATAAACTGGACCATTGGAGAAAAGAAAAGAACGTAATCCTAGCGGCAAATCAACGCTAAGCCAAGTTCAGATATAGTTGAAGTGTTTGGCTTTGGGTGGAAGCCCCACTTATAGCTATTAAAAATACTAAAAGGAGTATAAACCAAAAAAGTGTATACATAAAGTATGCCCACAACACGGGGGAAATACCCATTAAGGATAATGGTCGTGTTTTTTGGGTTGATGGTCTAAGCGAAAACCGTGCCACTCGTGAGAAGACTGTGTACTCCTTTAACGGTTGTTGGTGGAACGGATGCCCAGGTCTTGAGTGTGGAATCGAAGGAGATATCCACGGTAGATCTCCTGCCGACAGTCTTGCGTGGACCCGCACCCGCGATCAACTTATAGGCGCCCAGTTCACTCACAAGGTCTTGTGGGAGCATGAATATGAAGCACGGATGGAAACAGATGGACAGTACCGTGGAGAAATAAACACGATCAAGCGTTCAATGGTACTGGATTCTCTCAAATGCAGTGTTAGCTTGTTCGAAGGGCGTACAAATCCCTTCAAGCTATACTTTCCGCCTACGAAGGGCGTGAAACTCCATTACTACGACTTCTGCTCTTTATATCCCTACTTGATGACAAACAATCCGTACCCCGTAGGTGCACCTGAAAAACTAGTGGGACCTGACCTGCCCACCATCGAGGTGCTCTCCACAAATTTGAACGGGTACTATTTCGGCCTTTCTTTCGTAGATGTGCTCCCTCCTCGCAATTTATGGATACCGCTCTTACCCGTCGTTATATATCACAAGCTCTTGTTTCTCCTGTGCGTGAAGTGTGCAGGGGAGAACAATGGGGATTGTAATCATACAACTAACCTAACCAGCGTAAGATCAGAGGTGTATATACAAGCCCTGAGCTGGATCTAGCCGTTCGCCATGGTTATAGAACATTGAAGATAAATGAGGTGTGGAGGTTTCAGAAGCTACCCAACCTTTTCACGCCATATATAAATGCATTTTTGAAGGATAAGGTAGAAGCATCAGGGTATCCGCGAGGAGTTGATACCGAAGATGAAAAATCGGCTTATATTCAACGTTACCGTGACCGTGAAGGTATACAGCTTGACCGTTCCCAAATTGTAAAGAACCCAGGCAAGCGCTTTAGTGCAATGTAGTATCTAAACAGCCTTTGGGGAAAATTTGCACAGAATACTGGCAAAGGGAACATTCATTTGGCACAAAGTTAAAGTGAAGTCTGGGATCTACAGAAGCTAAGGCTAACAAAGACCCTAAGATCCACTAAGGTTAGCCCGAGAGAAAGGAGTGAGTAGGAGGTTAAAAGAGGAGCATAAGGGGTTAAGTAAGTAGCAAAACCTATCATTCGTGGGATAACATTCATTCAGAAAAAGAGAGAGAAAGACTCCATCATCATCATCATCATCATCATCATCATCATCATCATCATCCGCCGGCCACTGCCGACAAGTCGGAAAAATAGTCGAAGAGAATAGGAAAGGGGTGGAAGGTGAAAATAAGTAAAATAAGAACGCTGACAAACAATGCAAACACAGTCTTAACTCACTGTCATACCATGCAAACTACAGACATGCAAGTAAAGAGAGTTACAGACATGCAAGTAAGGAGAGGATAAGAAAAATAAGTATGTAAATTATAACAAAAAGTGGGTTAGTTTAAGCTAGGAGCTACAACTACGTTCGTGCTAGTCTAATGTGTGTTTTTTAATAAGTTTATTGATGGCATCGCACGCTGGCATGTCACAAGGTGGCATTAATCGTCAACAGACTCATCCTTGACCACCACCCCCAGAGCTCCTATTGCTAATTGTCTTTTTATTTTAAACAACGTTAATATTTTTAAAATGCTTATCTAAATGGTTCTTAAACATATTAACGCTGGTAGAGTTCACGACTGACGCGGGAAGATTATTCCATTATCAATTAATTTAAACGTAAAGACGTTTTTAGCGATATTAGTAATAAAACGTCTGCCACGCAACTTAAATCCGTTATTACGAGTATTGCTGTTATCAAAAGTGAAAAGCTTGTCAAAATTTACATTATCGATTTTATTAACGATTTTGAAAAATTCAATAAGCTCCCCCCTTAATCTCCTAGTTTCGAGTGAATGCAAGTCTAACTCTTTAATCCTATCTTCATAAGGCTTGTTGTGCAATGACGGAATTAGTTTCGTGGCACGACGCTGAACCCTTTCTAACCTATCAATATCCTCACGCAAATACGGGCACCAAAATTGAACGGCATATTCTAAATGAGGCCTGACTAGAGACTTGTAAAGGGGCAATATAATATTTTTCGATTTAAATTAGAAATTACGCGCTATGGAACCTAACATCCTATTAGCTTTTGCGCAAGACTCCGGGCACTGGTTCTTAACTTTTATACGAATGCCCCCGATAAAGAGGTCATGGAGATCGTGAGTGTAGGTAATACTTACATAATAAGGTACAATACCGAATTGGCCACAGATACATCACGGGTTACAAACATACCTGTAGCCAGCTTCACAACGACCTACGCACGCATCAAAATTTGGGGCCTATTGCATTCTCTTGGTCGGAGGGTTCTGTACACTGATACAGATAGTGTGATATTCACAGCGAGGGAGGGTGAATACCTGCCTCTTATTGGTGAATTCCTTGGGGAGTTGACTGATGAGATCAAGGATGAGTATGGAGACATCGCATACGCCGACTCTTTTGTCTCAACAAGACTAAAAACTTATGGGGTTCGGGTGAAGGTGGGGGAGGATATGAAATATACCGTGAAGGCTAAGCCTATCACGCTCAACCAGGCGAATCGGCGGGTCGTTAACTTTGATTCATTGAAGGATCTAGTGCGCTTAGAAGATGATGAGGGCGACCAGCCATCCCAACTAACTGTAGAGACCCACAATTTTCGGGCGCAGAAGCTGGGGAGAGGCGTGAAGGAACTTAGGGGTACGAAGGTGTGCCGTAACAGCTATAGGAAACGTTACCAGGTGCCTGGTACCTATGATACCGTACCCTTTGGATGCCATAATCCTTGATTGTTATATATATATATTTATGAAAATTACTTCACGAAAGTAACGTGAAAAATATTTATGATGAATAAAACCACGAAGGAAAGGAAACAGAATGGTGCTCAAGCGCTTTCGTCTAATGACATCCTCAAGAACACTGAGGATGTCATTAGACGAAAGCGCTTGAGCACCATTCTGTTTCCTTCGTGGTTTTATTCATCATATATATATATATACACTGTGTATATATATATATATAGTTAACCGTTTATTTTATTTACTACATGTATTTGCATGTGTATAATATATATATATATATATATATATATATATATATATATATATATAAATGAGTCATGAATAATTCCTATACTATCTGATTTTTCCATGAAATTCTTTTATTCATTTATATAGTTCTTGTATCCATTTTAAAATTCATGTGTTTATATGGTTCATGTATTTATATAATCCTATATATTCGTATATATTTAACTTTATATAATACCTATATTCATATGTATGTACGTGTATGTATTCATTTTTACATAAAGACCAAAATCGCCTAACGCGAGTTTGGATAAAATTTTGGATTTGCTTTCTACTTTGCCAAATAATTGGTGACTTGTTCTTTTAAAAATCTCAATCAATTTTTTAGATTTCGCTTAATAACAAATCCTGCTTAAGCTCTGCAATGTTCATATTTTGTGTACATTCTCTCTTCGTTATAAAAGATGAAGTCATGTCTTGCCAAAGCATTTAATTGTAAATCTTAAACCATTAATCTTTACTCATATGCATATTTTAGTGTAAAGATGCATCGTTTAATTTCCACTTTTAGTTAACTTGGCAGATCATGACAGCATCAGATCTGAAAATACGCGGTTTAAGATAAAAATATGGCTTCATCTTCAAATATCTTGTTTATTCGTTCAAACATTACCACATCTAAAAGATTTACTTTATTTCAAATATTGTGCAAAAAATGCAGCCTTTTCAACATTTAATAATAATGATGTTAGCAGTTTTGGGGTACATAAACCCACGAAAAATCTTCCATGTACATTGAGAAATAGATTCAAAGGCTGAGCACTGCCTGTACATTTTAGCAGTAAAATACAGTAAGAAATAGTCTTTATCTTCTCCTTCGAACCTTGCTCTCTTCAGAGAACTTAGTCAATAAACTTCCCCGATACGTTATAAGAATCCGGGAATCTTCAGAGAATTTAGTAAGCCTCCCAGAATCCTCCGATTCACTATAGAAGAACTCGGAGAGTAATATAGAAGAAAACTACTGCAAGTAACACATCCGTTGCTGCCACCTAACTAGAACCCCCGTCGACTTCGAACCAACACAGGCCATAGACGGAAGGGTTAACATATATATACATCTTGAATATTTCGTTTATTAAAAAAATCGTTTCAATTACCGTTTCACTTTCTCGTTTGTGTGTGTGTGTGTGTGTGTGTGTGTGTGTGTGTGTGTGGACAGGAGAAAGTTCTAAGCTCAGCCCCTGTATGATCGGTCACGTGACTCCTGCTACTACCTTGACATATCTCTACCCTGCGTGCTCAGTTGACTGCTGCAAGCCCTCGGTCTCAGACGTGTATTTTCCCACGTAGACAAAAAATAGTAATGGCTACCTTTAATATTGCGTGTTCGACGTTTCTGAAGTGGTATTTGGCAAAGTGTGAAGATATGGTGGTTACTGAATGGTCCCTATTCCACCCTCCTTTGATACTTTTATGGCTACATTGAATCGTGCGAAGCTAGATGAACAAGAGGTACAAACACTTTACGGGTATTCTGACGAGAGCATTGCTGGATTTCGTGGTACAAGCGATGTATGGAAGTATGTTGTAGGATTAAACTTTATAAAAGCTTACATTACATATACCGTGAAGTGGAAAAAAAAACGTGCAGAAGAGAAGCAACGGTTATGTTATGGTTAGTGAGTCTTGTTGATGAGTGGTGCGACAAGCGATATTATATCACGTTCGATCATACCGAGTACTCGTACCCTGCGGCTGAGAATGTAAATCTTGTCATCATGAAGAATCTTAAGTATTTTTACCACTACATTAATATATAACATGACGAGGTTTGTAGTGAGGTTGTGGCTAAAGGCCTGCGTGAGATTTTAACAGAATTTAGAGACGAGTATCGTCTGCTAAGCAAAAATGAAAAATATGGGCATATGTTTCTTTGAAATAGTGCACCGGAGTGTGAGTAAAATGTGTTTAGTTCGTGGAAATGAACGAAAATGTCTGGTGCGCATTTTGGGGAGTGGGAGTGATAAAACATTAAAACCGGTATTGCTTCATGTATCGTAAAATTTCTCAAAACCTACCCAGTATAATGCGTTACAAGTATTTACGTTGGAACAACGACGTACACGATTCATCAGCTTATGGTGTGACTCACTCCTCCCATCGAGCCGAACCGCTCGCCTGTGGCTCATAGTCATCTCAGAGTTTGAACCGAGTGGACATGCACTCCTCGAATACGATGGAACTTCTTTTGAGATGCATTCTCAATGCCGTGTACGATGTGTGCGTGACGAAGTCATTGCGCGTGTTCAGGCGTAAAACAGGTGCCATTAACTATGTACTGGAAACGACTTGTAGACAAACAAACTCTGGTAAACGGAATGTTGTTTATTTAAATGTTGAGGAAATGAATAGAGTCTTCGTGGTAGTTGAGAAGTGGAGTGAGGATCGTTGTAAAATTCCTGCAGGTGTTGGTACAAGAAGAGCAGATTAGTGATACCCCCTCATATGCCAGTGTTTGTACGTTGTGTATAAATAACAATCAGCCATGCATCGATATACTACTGATGAGGAAGAATGCTTCTGATAATAACGTTATTGTCCCTACGCAAAACTGTGTCATCCTCGACAGAATGTTTGAAATCGTCGCTTTCCGCAAGCTGAAGTCTATATTAGACGCACGTGTTACGGATTATTCATTTTGATACGGTTCTTGAATACGCATACACGCTCTGCTCGACGGTTTACCAAGTGTAGGACTGAACAAGGCGAGAATGGTCTAGAGCTGGATGCTTATTTAAAATGTTTGAACTCTTTGAAATATCCTGAACTTTGGTACAAAGCACTTGAGCGGTAAATGGCTGAGCTCACCTGCACCGTTCACCCTGAAGAACTATTTCTTTATATAATGAGCAACTGTCGTTACGACAAAGATGATTATTTCAACTGCCGCTATGCATTGTGAAGAGTTCACGATTGAAAAGCTCAGATCGGTAAAAATAAACCCTCGATTGGAAAGGAGTGTTTATAAACTTTTATTTAATAATGATATTGTGGTTAACGATGACCTCTTTGTGCGTGCTTCTGAATGTATTCTAGCCGTGTTTAAAGATAACTTGCCAACCGAATGTAACGTGGGCACATAAATAGTATTCAACGATATGAAGGCCATTTACACCGAGTATAGGTATCCTTGTAACTTGAGCGGTGAAATCATGTTAAATCGTATTTATTGTGTAGTGCAAAGCAATAATGATTTGACTGTAGACTCGAGTACGTGCAAGTTTAGTGTTTTAGTTAAGCGCAGTAGAACAAAGTGTATGTATTTTGATGTATATTTATTTTCAATATACTTAATTATTTAATATAATTGTGTGTGTATATATATGTGTGTGTATATATATATATACACACACACACACACATATAGATATATATATACAGGGCTATTCAAAATGATTCATCCGATTTCAACTGAGAATACTTCTGTACCTATCAACCGTGCATCAACTGAGCATACACCACGTGAAAGAGGAAATCTCCGAGTTTTACAAGATCACCGCGAGAGGGCTCCAAAGTCACGCCGTGGCCTAGCCTAGCAACAAACAGTCAGTGTATGGGAGGAATTCGACTATCGTGTCGACGTTGCTCGTGTAACTAGGGGAAGTCACATAGAGCATTTATGAGGTGACACACAAAATTTGGACAGTTTTTCTTTTGGTTGATGTATCACAAATATCTGTATTTGTAACATTAAAAAATATTCTCATTTGAAATCAGGTGAATCATTTTGAATAGCCCTGTATTTCTCCTGTACTGTTATATTGATGGCTATACCCCATCGTTTTGTATTTCTGATATTTTTTCATTTTATTTTTTTGATTATATATATATTCCTCCTTCGTATTTCTTGTACTATCATTATTTTTTATTCTATTTTTTATCATATATATTACTTCGTTTGTATAGAATTTTTTATTTATTTTCTATATATTTCGTGAAATTGATTCCAATAATTCGTCTAAATAAACAGAATGATGTAAAGGTGTTTTATTTAATTCATTTGGTTGTATATATAAACGATATTATTATTATTTAATTATATGTATACCAAATGGCTGGTTACGCCTTCTAAACCGACAGACCGATTTCTAAGCCAACTGTCAAGAATATCTGAATAGCGCAATTTGGCAGCTGAAAAGTTAATTAATATATACACATACACCTGCCTTCTAGGTCCTCTAAGTCAACTGGTGGATTAAGCCAACTGGCGGCTTATGCCAACTGGCCGATTTCTAAGCCATCTGTCAAGAATATATGCTTTAATTAAATAAATAGCGCAATCAGGCAAATCAACCCTAATAATGTACACCTGAAAAAGCCATTTACGTCTTATAAGCCAGATTAAGTCATGTACGCCGACTGGCTGCTTAAGCCAACTGGCGATTTACACCTTATGAGACAGCGGGCGCTCGGATGAACTCTCTTTATGCGTCTGGCTAGGGTCAAGCGAACATCTCTCTCCCTCTTAGGTTAAGGCTTAGACTTAGGGTTTCCCTTTGGGGGATGAGGACATCCCACCTTCTCCCCCGAACCCAAAAACCCTCCTTCTTCTCTCTCCCTCTCTTAAGTTAAGGTTACCCCTTTGGGGGAGGTCATCCTCCCTTCTCCCCCAAAGCTCCCTCCTCCGTTCATTGCAGTTTGGGGGATAACCCCTCCCCTTGTTGCATAACCCCCCTTTGCAGCATTGACTTATTGCAAGACCCCTACCCTTTTGTTGCATAACCTCTTGCAACACCCTCTCTCCCCCTTTCAACATTTATCAACATTTGCAACATTGCATTGCACGCTCCCATTTTTCGGTCATACTACTAATACTCCCCTACAAATTAATGTGTTTCAGTGCAAGCCACGATTCATTTATCGCAATTAAATCATCGTCTTTGCAAGCAATTAAAGAAAAAAATTCGCTTAATTTGTTTCGTTGGCTACGAGCATTTAAAGATACAACCTTCAAATTGTTTGTTAAAACCGTGTTTCCTTCGCGCGCGCATGGTAAATTCATAATTTTTTAGCTTGTAATTTAAGGAAATCATGCAGGGACCGTTCGAGTTACGGCAGCCTGAAAAGAAGATACAGTATCATGAAATAGTCTTCCTAAACGCGCAGCTCCAACGTCATTAAGATGAAGTCCGTCTCCGAGGAACAAGTCCCTCCTGTCGTAGAAACTGTTCCAAAAATTCGCAAAATGCACTCCTTCCTGTTTACAGAGAGACTAAGTTATTGTTAATATAGGTCGCCTTGCTGTGGAACTCGTTTCGTCGGATAATTCGAGGAAGTATACCTGATGAAACGATGTTATTAGTTTTTTCCTTTAGTCAACCTAACAAGTTCGTGTACCTAGTCAGCAGCTCTTCCGATCTAGAATTTAAAACGTTATTAGTACCGACATGAATAACAAATGTTGTGTCCGCAGAGGTTCCGTCTGTAAACCGGTCAACACTACTCGTTATATCCTCCACCCTTGCACCAGGGTAGCAGTAACGGCCCCTACGACGGGAGTTTCTTCCACAGAATTCCTCGAGCTGCCCTCGAACAACGGAATCACCAACGAGTCTTATTTCAGGTTCATCAGCGTCTTCGAAACCTAAAACAGAAAACTTATTGTTCCTTATTACTGGTAGACAAGTCTTAGGTTTCTCAATGGGTCTCCATTACCCACTTGAACGAAGGGTCGGGAACTTGGGGAAGAGAGAGTGCTATTAGAACCATTTATATCATTAGTAGAAACTGAGGTAGGAGAGGCCACAACTAAAGAATAACTCCTCTCAGAAGGCCCAAGGGATTCTAATTTCGCCGTCAGGAGCATCACCCTTTCTTCAAGCCTCACTCTGTCCTCCCTCACACGCTGTAGCTCGTTCTTAAGCAAATCCATGTTCGAGCACCACCTGCAAACTGAGTGATCATTATTATTAGCCAAAATAAACGTGTAAGCAGAAAACTTTCGGTCGCACCGACTGAAAGTACTTGACGGTAGTGCCATGCTATTACTAATTAAATTACTAGCGTTTAGAAATTAGTATCGAGTTAATAATAGTAATCTAATAACGACGGAAATCTCCAGGAATAAGTAAAGAGCAATTAAATAAATAAAATGTAGGTCTACCGCGTGCTTATTTGTCACGTCACCAATGTAAGCCCGCAAAAACGTTCTTGAAACGCAGAGGACAGGTTCCTGTAACACAAAATTGTACTGAACGAATATATACGTAATTAACCTACCGACGAAGGTTCTGCAAAAGGAAAAATATTAATAAAGAGGGATAAAGATAAAAGGCAATTTATGAACAATAAAAAAAAAACTTATTTGCCCCCTTATTCGGCCGAATTTTTTCCCACGGAGGGTGACTACACCCTACTTGATGATCCTTAGCAAAGCAAAATCAACCTTATTAGACCATCTTTTCTAATAGATTGGAATTTCACACCTTTCGAACATAAAAAGCCACATGCACTCGCCTTCGATTAATGAATTAAATATAATAATAAATACAGTAAAGTCAATAAATAAAATATATTCGTTATGAATAATTAATAAAACTATTTTTTTAAAGTTACTTTGACTTATTCAATTGGTAACACTGGACACTCAATAAACCATGTCTGTTCACAAGGAAAGACAGATCCCAAGACACCACGAAAAATAAATGAAATAAAATAAAATACTACAATAATAATAATAATAATAATAATAATAATAATAATAATTACATAATAATCTGCCAAAAAAATAATATTAATTAAATAAATGGTACTTTTGCATTATCCTCCCAACACTATTTTTTTTTTATAATGGAAGGAAAATAAAGTACGTTAGCAAAACACACTTAATTTTTAATCGTGAAAAGGCATGACCTGACCTGACCTGACCTGACCTGACCTGACCTAACCTAACCTAACTTGAAGCCGGCTAACTACGGCTAACGCCTGCGGCGGGCTGTTTTTACCGTAACCAAACCAAACCAAACCAAACCAAACCAAACCAAACCAAACCCAAAACCAAACCAACATTATATAAAAAAATTGGTGTTGGGAGGATAATGCAAAAGAACCAAATAAATAAATATATAAACTTATCTGTGTATAAAAAAAGTAAAAATTAGTAATAACGTAATTTTTTAATTTATTTATTAACAAAAATATTTTTTGGACCGTTAATCCGAAACAGCGCAAATGAGGAGCGCTTAAGTCGGGGGGGGGGGGGGGGGGGGGGGGTTACTGTATATATATATATATATATATATATATATATATATTATATATATATATAGAATCACCCACAGATCTTGATAAACATTTTAATTTATATAAATCCCTACAAAGGTGATAAATATGAATATTTGATGATGAATATAAGCGTTCATTTAGTGTTTGTAAAATTTAAATTATAATCAGTTAATCAAATAATAAACCTCTGTTGTTTATGGAGATTATTCGTCAGTAGAATTATTTTCAAATCCCCTTGAACTGCCCAACTTTGATCCAATAAATTTTATAAAATCTTCAGTTTCCTATTTATTTAAATCTTTTTAAATAAAAATAAATAATTTTTTCAAATAACATTTTTATTTTGTTTTATTTCACCGCTTCCGGCTCGAGAGAGAATTATTTTAATCTTGGATATAAAAAACGGTAGACTCCATAATAATATGCGTAACGGGTGAAATTATATTTTTTTCGTTGTTAAATACGCTAATTATAAAACTGTAATTCTTATCATTATCGTTTACTTAACAGTAGGACAAACTTTTGAAACTCTACCCCCAGCTGGACTTACTGTGGTGCAAATGTAGCAGCTGCTCCAGCAACCCCACAAACCAAGCACAATTTTTAAAAAATATGAAAATATGTATTAGGTTCTGAACCTGAAAATTCCAACAGGGATGATAATGATATTAGTGAGTGTGTGTGTGTGTGTGTGTGTGTGTGTGTGTGTGTTGGTATATATTACATATAAATGAATGCAGATTCCTTGACAAATTGTGAATTTTTTTAAGAACTTCGGTTTAGCGATCAAGCGACGGCGTAAGATGTAAAGTGGCAAGTGTATGTCCAAATTCAAAAAACGCTGTACGATAATTTGAGGACGTTGCCCTCTCAGCAGAAGCACACCTGTCATCACATATTTTCAGATCCTCGTATCGTTCACAACAGCTATCTTAATTACTGCTTAACTTGAATTGGAAAAATACCAGTTTATTGGCAAGGAAATCTTTCTTTGGAAGTCAGTTCTGCGTTCCAGCCTAATACTTGAATATGTGAATCCGTAAGGTTCAGTAGAAGATAACTCTTTATATACGTTTATATATATCCAGAGGCGTATGTGAGATGGGGGGGGGGCGGACCGCAAGGGGGGCGCCAAACAATAAATATCAAAACTTTTGTGTGATAAATTTGTGCAGAATTTTGCGTTAAACTTCATGCTTTTCGAAGCTAAAGCTCATCAAGACTACCTTAGGTCTACTATGAGTCAAAACAGGATCAGCAACTTAGTCTTTCCATCGAAGGAGATGTTGCCTGTTAAATTAACTTCATAACATTCTGGATAAACTTCCCACACCTAGAGTATGGAAGGTGATTTCTACATAGTTCAGTCAAATATTTTATTTTCGAAGAACCTTTATTTTCAACAATCAGCGTAAATTAAGTTAACATAACATTTCTGAAATGTTAACTATATTTACATACAGCCGAAGGTTTTCATTGTGAAGCAGCAACGAAAACGCCCATAGAAGTTTTGCAAGTTATTTGGCTGAGACAACACGTTTGACATTTGTGTTGTGAAAATGTTAACTTCATTACAAAATTAGAACTTATTATTTATCCTATTTATTATTTATTTTAGAGATTGAAACATTAATTTTTTTCATAACAGGATGTACATAAAGTCAGGATCTATTTTTGTGAAGCATTGGAAATTATATGGAATTCAATCATAAAAATGATAAAGTGGTAACATTTATTAAATAATTAAGAGTAGGATTCGACGTGACGCCCATCAGTATCCCTGCAGAGCTCAAATCGTTCCGCAGCATTTCTAAACACATTTGGAGCATTTGCGGATTATGTTATCTGCAGCAGTTCGTATACGTGTACGTAAGTTTTCAAGACTCTTAATCTCGTGTGTAGACGTGCGATTTGATAAAGCCCCATGCAAAGAAATCTAAAGGGGTTAAATTGGTGATCTCGCTGGCCAAGGTCTGTTGCTTCCGCGTCCGATCCAGCGATTTGGAAACGTCCATTTAGATAATTCTGAACAATTTTGGCATAGTGACAAGGAGCACCATCATGTTGATAGACGACGGGGATAGGATGTTAGTACCGTCGTCTATCAACATGATGGTGCTCCTTGTCACTATGCCAAAAATTGTTCAGGATATCTAAATGGACGTTTTCCAAATCGCTGGATCGGACGCGGAAGCAACAGACCTTGGCCAGCGAGATCACCAGATTTAACCCCTTAGATTCTTTGCATGGGGCTTTATCAAATCGCACGTCTACACACGAAGATTAAGAGTCTTGAAAAACTTACGTACACGTATACGAACTGCTGCAGATAACATAACTCCGCAAGTGCTCCAGAATGTGTTTAGAAATGCTGCGGAACGATTTGAGCTCTGCAGGGATACTGATGGGCGTCACGTCGAATCCTACTCTTAATTATTAATAAATGTTACCACTTTATCATTTTATGATTGAATTCCATATAATTCCAAGTGCTTCACAAAAATAGGTCCTGACTTTATGTACACCCTGTATTGTTAAACGTATGAAATGTTCCATTATTATGTATCTTGTTTTCTGGCGGGGTGGGGGTGAGGAAGGCATCACGTACTTCGCCCCGAGCGCAATTTAGTCTTACTACGCCCCTGTAAGGGGTTCCAAAAAACCTTAACCCCCCAATTTGCAGCTTATGTTTATTATATCGAAATAGTTTTAGTGATTATAAAAATATATAAAATTCTTATTATTGCAGGTATTGAAAATTACTCTAGCTGATAAAGTGATAATATAATGGCTTCTCAATTAATTGTGATTCGGAGAGGCCAACGTGTGATAGATCGCATACGAGCAATAACATTTCGGAAGCTCGTGATGTGGAGCCACCTTTATAACACGTCATGGGTTGCCAAAAAGTTGCGAAGAAGTGAGGACTTCGTCAAAAGAAATTGGAATAAAACTTTGGATGAATGTGAAATGGATACAACCAAATCTGGGCACCCAAATTTGCCACTCTCTCAGGAAAAAGGACATCATGAAAGCGGTACGCGTAAGCGGAAAAAACAGCTGTGCTAAACTTTCTAGAGAGATCGAAGTGTTGAGAGGAAGATCGTTAGTGGTGAGTTCATTCGACTGTATCGTCATAGGCAAGGGTTAAAGCCTTGGCATGAACTTCCAAAGCCAAGAAAAACTCAACTTAACATCGATGACAATGTGGTTTTCCCATTATCTTGAAGATGGGATGGATGATTTCATGCATTTAGCGTCTCGATGAATTTTTTGTTTACGTAACACGTCGGCCTAACTACCAAAATGATCGGTGGGGGCCATAACACCAGATGAAATCGATGACAATGAACATTATCGCGAATTATTAAAAAGTCCAGACTGTGTTGTTGTTTGTTTTGTTCACGCAAAGAAGCTCATGTGGGTGCTGAAGCCAAATGGTCAGAGTTGGGATGGACAGTATTTTCATGATATTATTCTATCCCAGCATGTCATCCTTTCTAAGAAACCCAAACAATGTTATGGATGTCGATCAGGTCACACTTCTGCACGATAAGACCCCCTGCTTAAGGCATTAGCCACTCAACAGTTGTTGCGGAACCATGAGATCGATTTCTTTGGAAATGAAGAATGGCCAGGAAATTCTCGGACCTGAACGTCTGTGAACACATTGGATCAGTTATAAAGGACAAGGTTGAGTGTCTCTTGTTCAAGAACCTGCAGTAAATCGATTTTCGAAGGATACAATGACGCAACACATTGAAACTGTTTTAGCAAAATTTGCGTAACGATCAAGATCATTCACGTCACTTTTGCAAGCTACCCAAAGCGGATTCAGGCTGTCTTGGAAGCCAATGGCGGGAGCACCAAGTTTTAATTGTTTCTCATTAAATGCAGGATTAAATTCTTTGTAAGGTATGTTTAGTTTTACTGTACCTCTAATGGTTTAGGCCATGGGCGGGGGGGGGCTACGGTTTATTGGAGCCCCGTATGTATCTTACATATTGGCCGTTTTGGGGCTACGTCGTAGCCAATGTCGTAACACCGCTTCCGTTCATCGGAGAGTAGTTGGATGGGAGACCGAAAGCTGCGTCCAGACTATGTAGCGACCCGTGGCTCGGATTCCACGTAAAGCTGTAGGGGGCTTCCGTCATACAACCTTAGATGTTGCGAAGGAGGTTAAAACCAATAATTATTATTATGGCCGGTTTATATGCTCTCCCACACTTGCATTTGGTTATCAATAATCTTTACGCTGTTCTAATTTTTGTATCACATGCATAGATTACACAAGTCAGCATTTCAAACCAATGTACGAGATGTTTTATTTCTATTACATGATCTTATACAATTTTGCCATGCTGATTTCAAATTTCACAACTTTTTATGTATCACGTCAGGGTTTTTCACAAAATATGAGTCAGATATATGCATAGTATGTATTAAACAACTAAATTTCCAATAGTACAAAATTCTAAGAAATACAAAGACAATACATTCAAAGTAAATTCATCTTTGATGCTTAATTGATACATAATAGATCAATCATGAGTGATCAGTAGGAGAAAATCGTCGTTTTTTTTTCTCGCTTCTTGTGCTGCATGTTGCAGCCTAGCTTTTCAATAACAATGTCCTTGGGATCTTTTTTATTGCCCAGAAAGTTCTGAATTACACTCTTCACTGCAGTCCAGGCTCCATTCTCTGCTCTGTTCATCGTTCCTTCAAACTACTCATCCTGTTAACTTTCTGATTTGCGGCCCAACAAAGATGCCTTCTTTTACTTTTTCATAGCCGAGTGTTGGAAATTTACTACAAATGTATTT
The DNA here is from genome assembly GCA_023014485.1 of Bathynomus jamesi. Classification (NCBI taxonomy): domain Eukaryota; kingdom Metazoa; phylum Arthropoda; class Malacostraca; order Isopoda; family Cirolanidae; genus Bathynomus; species Bathynomus jamesi. The sequence goes on along the minus strand of JAJOZX010006650.1, from coordinate 196,682 downwards.
GAAGTAGTTTCCGTTCTTACTTAATGCTTTGACAAATTGCTTCATCAAGCCCAGCTTTATATGTATTAGTGGTAACAAAACCTTATTAGGCTCAATCAGCTTTTCGTGGATGTTCTTGAACCTGGTGCGAATGAATGAATCTATGAACCCTCCCTCCCTCCTTACCTCTCCCTCTCTCCAACGTGACCCCTATCTTTAGGGGAAAATAGCGGATAGGATCGTTGACCATTTGGGTTCCTACAAGCTGCTTGGGGACTCCCAACATGGTCGTGTCTCGCCAACTTGTTCGAGATTTTCCACTTCATGTGGAGTAAATACGATAGAGTAGGGCGATTGATATACTTTATCTCGACTTTCAGAAAGCCTTTGATAAGGTATCTTACCACCGGCTAATGGGCAAAGTTCGGGCGCTGGGTATCGGTGGGGAAGTAGGTAGGTGGATTGAAAACTGGCTGAAGAATAGGCAGCAGAGGATTGTAATTAGTGGGACTAGCTCGGGTTGGGCGTCGGTCACTAGCGGGGTTCCTCAGGGTTCCGTTTTGGGGCCACTGTTGTTTATCATTTACATAAATGATATCGACCGTGGCATCGTCAGTCGGATCGCCAAATTCGCTGATGACACCAAGCTTGGGGCCAATGTTGGAACGCTCGAAGCGATCGAGCAACTGCGTGCGGACCTAGGTAGTAGAGGAGAGTGGTCCGAAAAATGGCAAATACCGTTTAACTTGGATAAATGCAAGGTGAGGCACATTGGCTACGCCAATTCCAAGTCGGACTACTCCATGCTGGGGAGTAATATCGAGGCGACTGATTTGGAAAAGGACTTGGGTGTGCTAATTACCAGCGACCTTAAGTTTACTAAACAGTGCGTAGAGGTGGAAAAGAAAGCCCAGAAGCTGCTGGGTTATATCAGGAGCAATTTCGATTTCAGAACAAGGAGATTGTGCTCTCTCTGTACAATTCCCTGGTTCAGCCGCACCTGGAGTATGCTGTGCAGTTCTGGTCGCCCACCTTCGGGGAAGATATTGAGAGGTTGGAGCGAGTGCAGGCGAGGGCCACAAAGTTAGTCCCTTCCGTTAGGCATATGGGCTATAATCGACGCTTACGCGCCCTGAATTTGTTTTCGCTGGAAACTCGGAGGCTGCACAGTCAACTTATCGAGGTTTTTAAGCTCTTATACGGGTTCAACGATGTCGAATTTAGAAGAATATTTAGTTTAAATAACTCGCAACAATGGTTGGAAGTTGGATTTGAAACGGTTTAGGACTAGTGTGTGTGTGAATTACTTTACGTATAAAATCTGTGACACGTGGAACAGGCTACCTTCAGAAGTTGTGAACAGTTCTTCTGTGGATCTATTCAAGAAAAGGTTAGACCGAATATTGCACACTATTTGAGGGTGTGCGCATTTTTCCCTGGCACCCGTTACAATTGGTACCACCTCGGTATGGGCCGCAAGGCCTTTTGAGGTCTCGGTCTCTCTCTCTCTCTCTCATATATATATATATAATGAATAAATCATTGTATGTATATATTGTACACATATATTGCATAATTAGTTGTATGTATGTCTACATACCACCGATAGAAAATGGTTGATAGGTATTTGCTAAAAACCTGTACGTGATGAGAAAAAATGAATATGAATTTTGGATTCGGAACACCTGAATTGATAAAAAACAGTTATGCATGTTGAAACATCAGATGTGTTGCATACCAGTTTTATCATTTGTTTATATAGAGGGTGTACATAAAGTCAGGATCTATTTTTGTGAAGCACTTGGAAATTATATGGAATTCAATCATAAAATGATAAAGTGGTAACATTTATTAAATAATTAAGAGTAGGATTCGACGTGACGCCCATCAGTATCCCTGCACAGCTCAAATCGTTCCGCAGCATTTCTAAGCACATTCTGGAGCATTTGCGGGGTTATGTTATCTGCAGCAGTTCGTATACGTGTACGTAAGTTTTCAAGACTCGTAATCTTCGTCTGATAGACGTGCGATTTGATAAAGCCCCATGCAAAGAAATCTAAAGGGGTTAAATCTGGTGATCTCGCTGGCCAAGGTCTGTGCTTCCGCGTCCGATCCAGCGATTTGGAAAACGTCCATTTAGATAATCCTGAACAATTTTGGCATAGTGACAAGGAGCACCATCATGTTGATAGACGACGGTACTAACAATCCTATCCCCAATCAGCTGAGGTTCAAGGAATTGCTGCAACATGTCCAGATAAATAAGCCCGGTAACTGTAGCTTCAGCAAAGAAAAAAGGACCATAAACCTTAGATTTTTGTTAAACCCATCCAGACAAACTTTAGGTGAGTCTCTTTCCCAATTTGGACGAAATCATTCGGTCTTTCATCTGCCCAAATTCGACAGTTATGGCGATTTACTTTTCCACACGTATGGAATGTGGCTTCATCACTAAAGAGAATGTTGTCCATTAAATTACCACTCCAGATTTGTTCTACGAGATCAGCACACACAGCACTTCGTCGAGGGAAATCTTCCTCATGTAAATCATGTAAAACCTGCAAATGATAGCTTTTCTTCTGCAAATTAACTCTCAGAATTTTGTGCACAGATGACGTCGGGAGGCCGAGTCTGTGTGATGCAACACGAACGGACGTACGTGGCTCCTCAGTGATAATTCCGCGTACTGCATTCACGGTACGATCTGACATACACGGTCGTCCTGATCTTGCTTCATCATTTACAGATCCCGTTCGTTTAAATTTGGTCACCAATTTTCGTATTGTCTTGTCTATTGGCCCCGGCTTATGAAATCTCCTTTTAAACTTCTCTCTGATGTCATTGTATTTCTTTCCCTCGATTCGCCAAATTACTATTGCCACACGCTCTTCTGTATTCATTCTAAGGGCTTCTGAAAAGAAAAATAGAAAAAAATAATTATTTCACAAAAATAGATCCTGACTTTATGTACACCCTGTATACTGTGTATATTTCACTAATAATTGCAAGCTCTTGTAGGAGGTAGGATTAATTTTAGTTGTGTGTGCATCAACATAAGTCAACAACTTAAATTATTTCTCAGTAATACTTAATTCTTTTGTCGCCAATTTATGAACTGTTAAATTTAATTTGCATTACTTAATTTACAAAAATTTTCCTCGCCTGTCAACCTTAATAATATAAGAACCTTTAAGTTTTCATTTTTAACTTCATTAATTTAAAATCAGTTATTACCGACACACCAATTTCATCATGAATATTCAGGATCGACACAAATTCCCATGACATCATAATAGCGATAGAGTAAAACAAAAATCAGCCAAATAGAAAGCTTCGGCATGAAGCAGAAGTCGCGAAGTCAAGGAAAATATCTGACTTGATAGCAGACAAACAACGTGATGATAATCAACTCTCAGGAACATCTGAGGAGCATCATAACGAAAGCATTGACCAATGTTCTCTCAGTCCTGGAGAAGATCTATCAGAAAGGGTACAAACAGGCTACGATAACGAGGAAACAGGAATTACAAACTCTGCTAAAAATGCAGCCACTGTCACTGAACTTCACCATTAAGCAGCATGTTTCCGTAGAACATGGTCAATAGGAAGAAGCAGATTTTCAATTAGATGCTGTCCTGTGACCAGAAAAGCGACGGTCTACAATTCCATTAGCGTCGCTCGCCTTTTGGACGGAATTTCGGTCAACCAGAAAATGCGTACGAAACCTTATGAATTGTCATAACCATGCTCCCGCCTTAGTCTGCTGTCTCTTATGGCATGCACATCAGCGGCGGAAGATTGTGGCTTCGTGCGGGGGTGTACGTAACTACAGCTCCCAACTGATTTCCGTCCAACCATCAATCCGGACGACTCAAACTACGAAATCTAACTACGTTCGCCCGGAGGACTTTGGAACATTTGATTCCACCCGTTCCTCCAGACTATCTTTTAACTAGGCTTCGGTTAGTCGTGGGTGAATACAGAGGCTGGCTGGTTTCTGCACAAGAGCAGTAGGCAGCATCCCCGCGACTTACTTGCAGTAGGTAGAGTCCCGTTTACTCATTGATAGAAATACAGACAGAAAGGTAGATAGATAGGTGGGTGGGTGGTTTATTTTATTTTTTTTGTTAGTTGTTATATGCGCCCAAAGTTGGCTTAGATGCGCGGCAGCTCCCACCGGATGGATTGCCTAATTGCAGATCAATTCGTATAGGTCAAGACTGCCACATCAAGAGCGCCTAAGCGCCCGACGTCAAGTCCGCCCGGGTCCCAAGCCCACGAAATTGCTGAACAGGAGTCACCCGGCCTAACAATTAACAACGCCCGGAGCGGACTCCGGACTCTCTCTTTACTTGTTTAAACTTCACCCGAAAAACTCAAGAGAGGCCGTTACCAAGAGCAATCCGCCGGTCGAGACGGCTCAGTCCGCCCGCCGAAGACAGTCCGCGGCCATTTCCATTAGCGTCGCTCGGCCGGATCGCGCGGAACCCGCGGCGAATCCGGACGAATTCTAATCTACAATTTCAGAGAGATTACGAGTGACCAACAAGGTGCGCCCGCGAACCACAGTGTCAAAGACTGGATTGGCATCAGACGTGATTCGTGATCAGTCTTTCCTTGTGAACAGACGTGTTTTATCGAGTGTCAAGTGTTACCAAATGAATAAGTGGTTTTCGTTCAAGTGTCTTTAAAAAAAAAAGTGTTTAGTGCATTCTTAACTAAATTACTTCGTGTTACTAATCATTCATTAACGAATATATTTCATTTATTGAATTTATTCATTACTATATTACTTAACTAAACCAAGGCTATTGCCTTGTTTGTTCCCGAATCTATTACTACACGAGGTTTCATAAGATTGAAATTCCCTTGGTTTGCCTTTGTTGTTTTTCAAATCTATCAGAAACGTAGTTTCTTAAGGTTCATTTTTCCTTCACAAACTACCTGACCTCCAAAAGGGTCACCTACCGTGGGAAAAAAGGGATCAAGTCTGTAAACAGCGACCAGATAAGTTTCATTTAATACTTTTTCTTTAACATTTCTTTCGTCGGTAGCTTAATTATATATTCATTTAGCATAAAATTGTGTTACAAGAACCTGTTCCTGCGTTTCAAGAACAATTTTGCGGGTTTTCGCAGGTGACGGCACAATAAGCACGAGGTAGACCTACGTTGTAATTTATTAATTTCCAAACGCTCGTTTTGTGTTTTTTTGTTTTTTAACTAATTAAAAGCATGGCATCCCCGTCAAGTACTTGCAGTCGCTGTGAAGGGAAATTTGCCGCTTACGCGTTTACAATGGCTAATAATAATGAACAGTTAGTTTGTAGATGGTGCTCAAACTTAGAAGTGCTGAGGAACGAGTTAGAACGTGAGAAGGAGGCCAGAGTAAGCTTTGAAGAAAGGGTGATGCTCCTGACGGCAAAATTAGAATCACTTGAGACTCCAGTTGCGACCCCTCCTGCCTCAGTTTCTATTAATAATATAAATAGTATTAATAGCCCTCTCTCTTCTCCTAGTTCCCAACCCTTCGTTCGAGTGCGTAATGGAGCCCCATTGAGAAAACCTAAGACATGTCTACCAGTAATAACAAACAATAAGTTTTCTGTTTTAGGTTTTGAAGATGATGATGAACCGGAAATACGACTCGTTGGCGATTCCATTGTTCGAGGGCAGCTCGAGGAATTCTGTGGGAGAAACCCTCGTCGTAGGCGCCGTTACTGCTACCCTGGTACAAGGGTGGAGGATATAACTAATAGTGTTGACCAATTTACAGATGGTACCTCCGAGGACACAACGTATTTTATTCATGTCGGTAGTAATAACGTTTTAAATTCTAGATCGGAAGAACTGCTGGCTACGTATAGGGACTTACTAGAGCGATTAAAGGAAAAAACTAATAAGATTGTTTTAACAGGTATACTTCCTCGAATTATCCATCGTAACGATTTCTACAGCAAGGCGACCTATATTAACAATAACCTAAAGTCTCTTTGCCAACAGGAAGGAGTGCATTTGAGAATTTTTGGAACAGTTTCTGCGGCAGGAGGGACTTGTTACTCGGAGATGGACTTCATCTTAATGACGTAGGAGCTGCGCGTTAGGAAGACTATTTCATAATACTGTCTCTTCTTTTCAGGCTGCCGTAAACTCGAACGGTCCCAACGTAAATTCCATAAATTTCCACTGCGCTCGCGAAGTTGTCGCAATTACAAACAATTTGAAGGTTCTATCCTTAAATGCTCGTAGCCTACGAAATAAAATAAACGAATTTTTTCTTTAATTGCTTGTAAAGACTATGATATAATTGCGATAAATGAATCGTGGCTTAGCACTGAAACTCGTGACTTTGTAGGGGAGTATCAAATTAAAGGTTATAGACTTTTTGTTAAAAACAGAATAGGTAGGCGAGGAGGCAATGTTATGTTGTATATCAAAGATAATATAGCGAACGTTATAGAAATAAAGCACACAATTCCAGAACCGATAGCTTCGACTATAGCAGAACTTAAATTGAAACGATTTCAAACTTCTTGTTGCGGTTTATATAGGCCCCCTAATCAAACAGCTGATACGGACGAAGCGTTATATCGTGAACTAAAGCGAATAATCGGTAGTGAGCAGGCTTTAGTTATGGGTGACTTTAATTGCGCTAACGTAAATTACGATACAATGCAGGGAGACGCGGAAGGTAATCGTTTAGTTAATTTTCTCGAGGATAGCTTTCTTATTCAAAAGGTTGGGGAACCTACGAGGTTGGACAGTATTTTAGATTAGTAATAACTACGGATGATAGGCTAATTACTGATCTTCAAATAATAGAACCGTTGGGCAATAGCGATCACAATATGGTAGAGTTTGTCCTCTCAGTAAGTCACTCGAAACCAGCTAACTCGACGAAAATTCCTAACTTCCAGCACGCAGACTTTAGTAAATTTCGAAATAAATTGTCACACGTCAATTGGGAAAACGTGATGGGGAACTCCAACGCAAAACTAATGTGGGAATCGTTCGAAACAGTATTTAGGACTATAAATGAGGAATGTGTACCGTACAAAATTAAGCGTGCGAAAGTAAACAACAAGCCCTTGTGGTTTACTTCTAGAGTAGGAGACATATAAAGAGAGTAGAGATAGGGCTTATAGGCTACATAAGTGCGATAAAGACAATTTGTGGTTACGAAAAAACTACATATCTCTAAGGCGTGAAGCGAAAAGTGTAATAAAAAAGTCCAAGCGCGAATTTGAAATCTCCATAGCTCTTGACGGTAAAGAAAACCCCAAGCGATTCTTTCAATACGTCAATAATAGAAATCCAGTAAAAAGCGTCTTGGGGCCTTTGAAAACGGAGATCTAGTTTCTGAAAACAAGGAAATGGCTACCTTGCTAAATGAATTTTTTACGTCAGTTTTTACTATAGAAGATGTAACGAATATCCCTACGGTCATAGACATAATACCTTTTGATAATGGTAATATTTTGGATAATATTGTCGTTAGTGAAGGGGAAGTAATGCGCTAATTGATAAAATGAAAACGCGTAAATCACCGGGGCCGGATTCCATATATCCCATACAACTAAAAGAATTAAAAGATAGCATTGTTGTGCCGCTAACAAAGATTTTTAATGCGTCTATTTCTGAGGGGTGCGTACCAGATAATTTCAAGTTAGCGAACGTAACACCTATCTTTAAGAAAGGCGATAAAGGTGCGGCGGGAAATTATAGGCCAATCAGTTTAACGTCTGTTGTAGGTAAGCTACTGGAATCAATAATTAGGGATCGTATAGTTGAACACTTAGAATTCCATAAGCTAGTTAGAAATACGCAGCACGGATTTAGGCGAAACAAATCTTGCTTAACTAATTTTAGAATTTTTCCAAAGCGTGGTTGACGTTTACGATAGACATCGGGCGGTTGATGTAGTGTATTTAGATTTTCAAAAAGCGTTTGACACCGTGACGCACAAAACGAAACAAATCTTGCTTAACTAATCTTTTAGAATTTTTCCAAAACGTGGTTGACGTTTACGATAGACATCGGGCGGTTGATGTAGTGTATTTAGATTTTCAAAAAGCGTTTGACACCGTGCCGCACAAAAGACTCATTGAAAAAACTAAGGCTCATGGAATCAGGGGTGTAGTAATAAATTGGCTAGAAGAGTGGTTGCGAGGCAGGAAACAGAGGGTGGTCGTTGATGGAGCGGAGTCGTGTTGGGCTAATGTAGCGAGTGGCGTTCCTCAGGGTTCTGTATTGGGCCCCTTGCTTTTCTTATATATATTAACGATTTAGATGTCGGCCTAGTCAGTACAGTTTCAAAGTTTGCGGATGACACGAAGCTGGGTGGTAGGGCGATTAATGACGAAGATAGAGGTAAAATTCAGGAAGATCTGAATAAAATCGTTGTGATTGGTCAGTCACATGGCACATGAGATTTAACGTTGATAAGTGCAAAATTTTGCATATAGGTTCGCGTAACGGTAATTTTGCGTATAGTATGTCAGGGAAAGATTTAACAAGCGTAGAGCAGGAAAAAGATTTAGGAGTTATAGTCACTGGTGATTTAAAAGTAGCGAAACAAAGTACACCAGCGGTCAATAAGGCGAACAAAGTGTTAGGTTTTATAGCTCGAAATTTTGAGTACAAATCGCGCGATATTATAGTTCCACTTCATAAATCATTAGTTAGACCCCATTTGGAGTACGCGGTCCAATTTTGGAATCCGCATATGCGCAAAGATATAGACAAAATCGAAAGAGTTCAAAGACGAGCAACTAAGATGATTCCGTCGCTTAGGTCAAAGTCGTACGAGGATAGGCTTAAGGAGTTAAAATTGACAACACTCGAGACTAGGAGGTTAAGGGGTGATCTAATCCAGGTTTTCAAAATTATGAATGGGTTCGATAACGTAGATAGAGATAGCTTTTTCGAAATATCACAATATAATAGGACTAGAAATAACGGGTGTAAGTTGACAAGTAGAAGGTTCGAGACAGCAGTTGCCAAAAACTTTTTTACGCATAGAATAGTAAATAGCTGGAATAGTTTGCCGGTAGATGTAATTAGCAGCACGTCTATAAACATGTTTAAAAATCGATTAGACGCATATGTGATAGAAAGGGTATAGTTTAAGGAAGTAAAATTAAGGCTTTCTGGGATAGATCCCACAGCTCAACACAAGTGTTGTGGGATATAGGGAGGCAGCGTCTTGTGTTAGGGGATACTCTCTGTCCTTACACACCCCATTTAAAGAGATTCCTCTGCCGAGCGGTGCCCCCCATAGTACTGTGAGGTATTGAAAAACTCATGATCTTCACTTGCCCACAAACACCTTAAATGGGAGACCAAAATGGGTGCACACACATTTCTACATTACTGTACAGTCTTTACAGCCACACCTACACTTTTTCTCGTAAGTGTATATATTGTAATGTATATGATTGTAAATTTTGACTTGGTCCGCAATCGATATGGACCGTGACTTGATGGATACCGTAATGAAATTGACTGGATTCTTTGGATCTGATATATTTGCATGTCCGTTATAAATAGATATAGAGTGTAACATATTTGTGGATAGTAGTCTATTATGACTTGATCCTCTGGATCCAGATATTCTATCTTTAGTTTTAAATCGATAATTAATTAGTTTTAAATTGATAATTATTTAGTTTCGTAAAAATTGGTCGTTGCCAATTTACCGGCAATTTTTAAATAAGTTTCTTATGTTCTTGTGGTTCGGAACCCACGTAAAATTGTAGGTCCCCTCCGCCACCACGGAGGACATACACAATACACGATTACGAACACAGTTAGGTAGACCAGCCATGAGTGGATCCTAGGGTCTTTGTTGGTCTGAAACATTATAACATTATAACTACAACGACGGATAAGACGTTCAGTTGCTACTACGCAATTCTACTGACGAGGTCCATTTTAAACCCTATCTCCCAGGTAAATCAATACCAATCCAGGGTGCGGAAAACGTCTTATGAATTGAGGAGACCTCCTCCCACCACCATCGACAGTTGCTGTGGCTCTACCCTCGTCGCCGAAAGTGTAGAGCAGCTTACCTCGTTAAAGTCAATCTACCGTATCATCTCTCGAAACTTGCCCTTGGGACTAAAGGCTATTAGCGGCTACAAACCGGCTGCATACTGCTACTTTATGCAGCTACATGCTACATCGCAAAACTCTCCACCTGTGCCGTGGCATTTTTCAGTTTATTACCGAACCTATGCCTTAGGAGAGGCTATAGGCACCGGAGATGGGAGGTCTCCTGTGTGCCTAAACATTGGCTACAAGATTGATGAAAATTTTTTTGCCAAATGATAATAGTTTTAATGGACTCATATGGCTTACGTGAAAGCCACATGGCTGAGCCGTTTCAAAATTCAAGCCCCCACCATGGCTGGGGGAACTTTTTGGACCCGGGTCCCCCCTGTAAAAGATTTAAATTCCAACATAACCTAAACTAGCCGCAGCTATAGTGCGAGAGACATAGGTCCACTACCTAACAATCCCTCGTGAGTCTGGATTTAATCCCACGACAGATGAAATGATAGATTTCTGGGTTAAAAGGGGAACTTCGGAACTCCAGCACTACGACGGAGACTTTTGAGGATCAGGTTAAACGTTCGTGCACGCTTCAAATGTTTGAGCGTTGTCATCCGAATGGAGAGCAAGTCAAGCGTACTTGGTTGTGCTATTCTCCCGTGACTGGCAAAGTTTTTGTTCCATGTAAACTCTTTAACACTAACCGGATCATTGGCGAACAATGGTTTTAGTGATTGGATCCATGGTGCACGCGCGCTAGCAACTCATGAGCGAACATCTGTCCACTGTCAGTCTATAATTAAACATGCACAGAACTCGAGCAGTCGGACAAATTGATTATGAACTGAGAGAACAGGCAGATGAGTTGAGAATGTCCTGGTATAACGTATTGAAACGGGTTATGAGTGTTATCAAATTACTTGAGGAGCATGGTTTGCATTTTGTGGAGGAAATGAGACCAAAGGTTCACCGAGAAACGGAAACTTTCTTCGCGTTTTAGAAGTACTAACTTCTGAATACGACTCTTTTTTGGCTGAACATGTACAAAAACACGCCAACAAAGGAAGTGGTCACACAAACTACTTATCATCAACAACTTACAAGGAGTTGATTACAGTAGTTAGTAACAAGGTCATAAGCACCATTGTTGCTCGTGTTAAAGATTCAAAGTACTTTTCGATGACAGTTGATTCCACTCTGGATAATAGCCATGTTGACCAGCTCACATTTATGGATAAACGCAGCCATACAGGACAGGGACAAGCTAGTGTTCTTTTGGAGCTTGACGAGATCGCGGATGACACTAACGAAAAGGGAGATGTTCGCAAAAACGCGACTGCCCTGTATGAAACAATGTGTAATATTGAAACGGGATTTTTCGTTGTTTTTTGGAACGTGATACTGGAGAGTTTCGACAGCACCAGTAAGGTTATTCAAGATACGAAAACCAATATCAACTGTGTCGTCTCTTTCTTTAGTCATTATCAGGTTTCACGCAATCACTTTGTGTCAAATTCGACGAAATGGAGAGATGGTATAGAGCGCTCCGGTACGATATATGCTGAAAATTCTCGAGTCCGCCAGCGCAATGTGCGGCCGAATCCGTTAGATTATGGGCAGTCGTCTGAGGTTCGCTTGACGCCGAAAGAACAGTTCAAAGCGGAGTGTTTCATTCCTGTGATTGATATGCTATACTCTGAATTGACCAAACGTACAAAACGTGTACAATGAAATACGTAGCCGGTTTGGCTGGGCAGAACCTTGTCAACTTATATCCAGACGATCTGGAAGAATGCCTCAGCGAAGAGCTTGTCCATTTCACTCCACTGGTCGAATCGTTTTGTCACGAAAAAATGAAGATTCGAGCACTGAACAATTTATGTTCATGCTGATTCACGACAAGAATTTAAAAGCGACATTTCCGAATGTCGAAATCGTACTGCGCATTTACGTGTCCCTCATGATATCCAACTGCAGCGGTGAAATGTCTTTTCAAAGCTGAAACTAATAAAAAAATGACCTACAAACCTGATCTGTTATTGCTGAGTCTCGATTCGGACGTTATGCGAACCTTTAATTTCGACGACATTCTCAACGATTTCGCTAGTCGGAAAGCGCGGAAGGCACTGCATTAATCTTTTTATCTATTGTTTGTCAATAATGCAATATTTTGATAATTAAACTTCAGCTGAACGTCTATAAAAGTGATAAATCATAATTTCATAAAGACACATGGAGAGGGGCAGTGTCATACGCGGGGGGCCCCACAAAAAATTTTGCTTCAGGGCTTTCGCACTCCCAAATCCGGCTCTGACTCAAAATTTCATCGGTCTAACAGCTGTTGTGAACGAGTTTGTATTTAGAAGAAAAGTGCCTTTCTCAATTAACAATTTAGTTGATAACAATTTACTTTAACTTTTAAAACAAACTTTTAAGATATCAAATGCAAAAAAGAAAACGGACAAACCTTGAAAGTTTGAAGTTTGTGTAACAGACTCGTAATAAAGGATTCTATTTTAAACAAGAAACTGATTTCTCAAAAGGGATGTTAGTTAAATACACTCAGTTAAAAACGTTTTACCATGAAACTCTATGTTTCTTAATAATAAATATTGGTAAGAAACAGTCACAACAGGATTTTTTTAATCAACTGTACATTACAACTTCAGAATTATTATGAACATATACGGAATATTAGATATTATATTAACTATTATATTAAAATCCCAGTTTTAAAAAGACTGATGAGAACGCGAGAATAGGGGCGTCACATCGTCGAGAAAAGCTGCGCTTATTAAAATTATTCCCAAAAAACCATTTTGTTCAACTCTTCAAATTAATACGAGTAATATGGGCGCAAAATGGTAGAGTGCAATGCAATTGCAAATGTTGCAGGAGTGCCAACCCCCCACCCCCTTTGTTCACCCACCTTTGTTGCAAGGCACCCATAGTGCCACCCCCACCCCTTTTGTTGCAAGGCACCCCCTAAATTGGGGAGGGGAGAATGTTGCAAGAGCAACAAGGGGTTATGCAACTTGGAGGCGGAGTTATCCCCCAAGCTGCAATGAACCCCGCGGGGGTAGACCTCTTTGGGGGATAAGGTGGGACAGCCTCACCCCTCAAAGGGTTATACCTAACCTGAGAGAGAGGAGAGAGAGAGAGGTGAGGTGTTCGCCCGGCAGGAGCCAAGCGCATATTAAGACTTCAGCCGAGTGGCCGTTGTCTTATAGGACACCTAATCAGCCAGTTGGCTTAGAAGGCTGAGTTGCCAGATTGCGCTGTTTATTTAATTAAAGTATATATTATGGCTTAATCAGCCAGTTGGCTTAGAAGGCCGAGTTGCCAGTTTGCACTATTTATTTAATTAAAGCATATATTCTGGCTTAATCCGCAGGTTGCCTTAGAAGGCGTAAATGGTTTGTTCAGGTTGAGTTGCCAGAGAGCAATATTTATTTAATTAATGCATATATTCTGGTTTAGAAATCCACTTTAGAAGCCAGCCAATTGATATAATTAAATACCGTGTACAAACAAAAGGGAATAAATAAAACACCAATACATCATTCTGTTCATTTAGGCGAATTAATGGAAATAAATATACATTGGAATATATATGATAAAAAATAATAATAGCATCACGAACGGGAAATATATAATAAAAAATATACAAAACGTTGTATTATCAATATATTAGTACATGAAAAATATATAGTTATTAAATAATTAAATATATATTCAAAAATATACAAAACGTTGAATTATCAATACATAAGTACAAAATATATATATATATACACTGCATATATATATATATATATACACAAACTCAGAATGGTTCCCTGAGAACAATATATGTTAAACACAGACCGTGCATGGCACAAGGAACTCTTCTGGGAAAATTAAATCCACTATAGTCCGAATAAGTAATGATAAATGACAAATACCATAGTTTTTTTCCTTTTTCATGATTTTAGCCCGACGTGGGCAACGGGTCTCTCGCAAAGAGATCCATAAATATAGCTTCCCTCACCAGCTATCTGCAAAGCAGAGAGGATCCAGCTTTGGGACGTGGATCTAGGGTTTAAAGCAAACCTAGATCCCTACACTCAGAACCTCTATATAAGTAAAGACTCGTTGCATTCACGTCGTGTTGAATAAATCAAGAAAAAGGGGGTAACTATTGTATTTTTAGCCAAAAAAAACAAAACTTAAACCTCAACCGGGACATTGAGCGTCCACTTTTCAAGGCACGAAACACGTGCACGGTCTGTGTTTAACATATATTGTTCTCAGGGAACCATTCTGAGTTTGTGTATACTAAACGGACGTGTTTCGCCTTGAAAAGTGGACGCTCAATGTCCCGGTTGAGGTTTAAGTTTTGGTTTTTTGGCTAAAAATACAATAGTTACCCCTTTTTCTTTGATTTATTCAACACGACGTGAATGCAACGAGTCTTTTACTTATATAGAGGTTCTGAGTGTAGGGATCTAGGTTTGCTTTAAACCCTAGATCCTCGTCCAAAGCTGGATCCTGTCTGCTTTGCAGATAGCTGGTGAGGGAAGCTATATTTATGGGATCTCTTTGCGAGAGACCCGTTGCCCACGTCGGGCTAAAATCATGAAAAAGGAAAAAAACTATGGTATTTGTCATTTATCATTACTTATTCGGACTATAGTGGATTTAATTTTCCCAGAAGAGTTCCTTGTGCCATGCACGGTCTGTGTTTAACATATATATATATATATATATATATATATATATATATATATACACAGTTAAATAAATTATACATCCTTTATGGGAGTGGCGCGGAATTATGTTATATTAATGTCACACTGCCTCAGATATGTATATTAATGAACGGTTTTAGCAAAAAGGTATAATTCGATTAACACACAAAAAAAATCATCCACATGATTCATTCGAAATTATATACTCGCTTGTTTCCTTCGTATATAACTAATTCATGTGGCTTGAACAAAAAAAAATATCGCCCCTGCTCTTTCATCCTGATTAAATTTTAATATACAAATCACCCCTGCTCTTTCATCCTGATTAAATCTTAATATACATATCACCCCTGCTCTTTCATCCTGATTAAATTTTAATATACAAATCACCCCTGCTCTTTCATCCTGATTAAATCTTAATATACAAATCACCCCTGCTCTTTCATCCTGATTAAATCTTAATATACAAATCACCCCTGCTCTTTCATTCTGATTAAATCTTAATATACAAATCACCCCTGCTCTTTCATTCTGATTAAATCTTAATATACAAATCACCCCTGCTCTTTCATCCTGATTAAATCTTAATATACAAATCACCCCTGCTCTTTCAAACCAAATGGAGAAGTGTCAATTTACCTTGATTCAGAACATAATTCCTTGCGTCAATTCAAAAGAATATAAATCCTTGTTTCCATCCAAAAGAACAAAAACATTTCAAAATCAATGAATGAATCCATGTAATTAAATTTCCAAAAGCACTTCATTAATTTCAAAACTGCAAGTAAATTTCCAAAAGTAATTAATTCAAAACACTTCACTGTAAAACATTTCACCTCGAGTCTTTGCTTCCATATAATTTCTAAAAACACTTCGAGTCCCAGCTTAAGAGCGACACTTCGAGTCCCAGCTTAAGAGCGACACTTCGAGTCCCTGCTTAAGAGCGACACTTCGAGTCCCTGCTTAAGAGCGACACTTCGAGTCCCTGCTTAAGAGCGACACTTCGAGTCCCTGCTTAAGAGCGACACTTCGAGTCCCTGCTTAAGAGCGACACTTCGAGTCCCTGCTTAAGAGCGACACTTCGAGTCCCTGCTTAAGAGCGACACTTCGAGTCCCTGCTTAAGAGCGACACTTCGAGTCCCTGCTTAAGAGCGACACTTCGAGTCCCTGCTTAAGAGCGACACTTCGAGTCCCTGCTTAAGAGCGACACTTCGAGTCCCTGCTTAAGAGCGACACTTCGAGTCCCTGCTTAAGAGCGACACTTCGAGTCCCTGCTTAAGAGCGACACTTCGAGTCCCTGCTTAAGAGCGACACTTCGAGTCCCTGCTTAAGAGCGACACTTCGAGTCCCTGCTTAAGAGCGACACTTCGAGTCCCTGCTTAAGAGCGACACTTCGAGTCCCTGCTTAAGAGCGACACTTCGAGTCCCTGCTTAAGAGCGACACTTCGAGTCCCTGCTTAAGAGCGACACTTCGAGTCCCTGCTTAAGAGCGACACTTCGAGTCCCTGCTTAAGAGCGACACTTCGAGTCCCTGCTTAAGAGCGACACTTCGAGTCCCTGCTTAAGAGCGACACTTCGAGTCCCTGCTTAAGAGCGACACTTCGAGTCCTTGCTTAAGAGCGACACTTCGAGTCCTTGCTTAAGAGCGACATTTCGAGTCCTTGCTTAAGAGCGACATTTCGAGTCCTTGCTTAAGAGCAACATTTCCATCAGGTCCTTGCTTCAATTATATGAAGTACTTATTTCGCCGCATCCCGAATTGATTTGAATGTTTATTTATTCCAGTATGCTTAAATAAACGGACATCGATTTAAGGAACGAAATCTGAGACATACCGTAGCTGCGACAATTCAATACATTAAGACATCGCCGTACAAAAGGGATAAAGTATTACATTTCTCAGTTTTAATAGAGTCAGATGTCCCCATAACCTTTCATTTCTCTTAATGTCGTTCAATCTCTTTCTTTTAATATCGCTCAACTTTTTTACGCATCTCTTAATATCGTTCATTCCTCAATGTCATTCAATTTTTTTAGTTTCTCTTAATATAGTTTATTCCTCAATTTCGTTCAATTTTTCGTTTCTCTTAATAACGTCCATTCCTCTTAATGAATGCCTTTCTCGTAATAGAAGTGTATTAACTCAATATCTTTCGTAATATTTTTCAACTCCTTTCTCGTAATAATACACGTATTAATAAAATATCTTTCGTAATAAACGCCTTTCTCGTAACATTATTAAATACTTGTTTCATCTTACTAGGGTTTACCCTAAGTAAATAACGTTTTCTTTACAGAAAAAATCTAATTTAAGTTTAACTTAACCGTTTTTCACCTTTACAGTGCGTATCAAATTGATTATACAAAGATGTTGAACCCTGCTTGTGCAATACTTTTCTTACCACGCGTAATTTTTTGAGGACGCGTTTGGAACTTTTCTGTTTGGGGGCTAGCAGCGAATTTTAATGAAAATCGGTATGCTAATGCAGTTTTGGTCACTGATATCAAAAAACTTTCTTTTTTGGAGAAATGAAAAACAAACATGTTAGAGCACTTTAAATAATTAATGTGTCTTTAACGAAAGTATCATGACTTAACCTAACCAATCGTCAAGGGCGTACAGTTGACCTAACCTGTCATACAATTGACCTAACTGGCATTAATTCTTGATTTTTCTGCTACTTTCACAGATCTGCCGGGATCCTTCAAAAAACGTATTCTTCGTAAAGTTGCAGTTTTTACCGTTTGACCGACGCTTTTGGCAACTAAAGAACTGGGAATATTATCAAAGGTACACACTTTCTCGCACTTGAGCACTTTTTATAAACAGTAGCAGTTTGTGACTGGCTAAATTTAACACAATCCTCTGTAACTAGTTTAAGCTTTTTTTTTTAAGAATAGTTTTTATATATCTGTAGACTCAACACGGAAATAAACTATTTGTAAACTCAAAGGGAATAAAATTTAAAGAAGACTACATCTCAAGGATGGAAATGTTGCTCTTACGCAAGGACTTCGTAGAAATGTTGCTCTTACGCAAGGACTTCGTAGAAATGTTGCTCTTACGCAAGGACTTCGTGGAAATGTTGCTCTTACGCAAGGACTTCGTGGAAATGTTGCTCTTACGCAAGGACTTCGTGGAAATGTTGCTCTTACGCAAGGACTTCGTGGAAATGTTGCTCCTACGCAAGGACTTCGTGGAAATGTTGCTCCTACGCAAGGACTTCGTGGAAATGTTGCTCCTACGCAAGGACTTCGTGGAAATGTTGCTCCTACGCAAGGACTTCGTGGAAATGTTGCTCCTACGCAAGGACTTCGTGGAATTGTTGCTCCTACGCAAGGACTTCGTGGAATTGTTGCTCCTACGCAAGGACTTCGTGGAAATGTTGCTCCTACGCAAGGACTTCGTGGAAATGTTGCTCCTACGCAAGGACTTCGTGGAATTGTTGCTCCTACGCAAGGACTTCGTGGAAATGTTGCTCCTACGCAAGGACTTCGTGGAAATGTTGCTCCTACGCAAGGACTTCGTGGAAATGTTGCTCCTACGCAAGGACTTCGTGGAAATGTTGCTCCTACGCAAGGACTTCGTGGAAATGTTGCTCCTACGCAAGGACTTCGTGGAAATGTTGCTCCTACGCAAGGACTTCGTGGAAATGTTGCTCCTACGCAAGGACTTCGTGGAAATGTTGCTCCTACGCAAGGACTTCGTGGAAATGTTGCTCCTACGCAAGGACTTCGTGGAAATGTTGCTCTACGCAAGGACTTCGTGGAAATGTTGCTCCTACGCAAGGACTTCGTGGAAATGTTGCTCCTACGCAAGGACTTCGTGGAAATGTTGCTCCTACGCAAGGACTTCGTGGAAATGTTGCTCCTACGCAAGGACTTCGTGGAAATGTTGCTCCTACGCAAGGACTTCGTGGAAATGTTGCTCCTACGCAAGGACTTCGTGGAAATGTTGCTCCTACGCAAGGACTTCGTGGAAATGTTGCTCCTACGCAAGGACTTCGTGGAAATGTTGCTCCTACGCAAGGACTTCGTGGAAATGTTGCTCCTACGCAAGGACTTCGTGGAAATGTTGCTCCTACGCAAGGACTTCGTGGAAATGTTGCTCCTACGCAAGGACTTCGTGGAAATGTTGCTCCTACGCAAGGACTTCGTGGAATTGTTGCTCCTACGCAAGGACTTCGTGGAAATGTTGCTCCTACGCAAGGACTTCGTGGAATTGTTGCTCCTACGCAAGGACTTCGTGGAAATGTTGCTCCTACGCAAGGACTTCGTGGAAATGTTGCTCCTACGCAAGGACTTCGTGGAAATGTTGCTCCTACGCAAGGACTTCGTGGAAATGTTGCTCCTACGCAAGGACTTCGTGGAAATGTTGCTCCTACGCAAGGACTTCGTGGAAATGTTGCTCCTACGCAAGGACTTCGTGGAAATGTTGCTCCTACGCAAGGACTTCGTGGAAATGTTGCTCCTACGCAAGGACTTCGTGGAAATGTTGCTCCTACGCAAGGACTTCGTGGAAATGTTGCTCCTACGCAAGGACTTCGTGGAAATGTTGCTCCTACGCAAGGACTTCGTGGAAATGTTGCTCCTACGCAAGGACTTCGTGGAAATGTTGCTCCTACGCAAGGACTTCGTGGAAATGTTGCTCCTACGCAAGGACTTCGTGGAAAAGTTGCTCCTACGCAAGGACTTCGTGGAAAAGTTGCTCCTACGCAAGGACTTCGTGGAAATGTTGCTCCTACGCAAGGACTTCGTGGAAATGTTGCTCCTACGCAAGGACTTCGTGGAAATGTTGCTCCTACGCAAGGACTTCGTGGAAATGTTGCTCCTACGCAAGGACTTCGTGGAAATGTTGCTCCTACGCAAGGACTTCGTGGAAATGTTGCTCCTACGCAAGGACTTCGTGGAAATGTTGCTCCTACGCAAGGACTTCGTGGAAATGTTGCTCCTACGCAAGGACTTCGTGGAAATGTTGCTCCTACGCAAGGACTTCGTGGAAATGTTGCTCCTACGCAAGGACTTCGTGGAAATGTTGCTCCTACGCAAGGACTTCGTGGAAATGTTGCTCCTACGCAAGGACTTCGTGGAAATGTTGCTCCTACGCAAGGACTTCGTGGAAATGTTGCTCCTACGCAAGGACTTCGTGGAAATGTTGCTCCTACGCAAGGACTTCGTGGAAATGTTGCTCCTACGCAAGGACTTCGTGGAAATGTTGCTCCTACGCAAGGACTTCGTGGAAATGTTGCTCCTACGCAAGGACTTCGTGGAAATGTTGCTCCTACGCAAGGACTTCGTGGAAATGTTGCTCCTACGCAAGGACTTCGTGGAAATGTGCTCCTACGCAAGGACTTCGTGGAAATGTTGCTCCTACGCAAGGACTTCGTGGAAATGTTGCTCCTACGCAAGGACTTCGTGGAAATGTTGCTCCTACGCAAGGACTTCGTGGAAATGTTGCTCCTACGCAAGGACTTCGTGGAAATGTTGCTCTTACGCAAGGACTTCGTGGAAATGTTGCTCTTACGCAAGGACTTCGTGGAAATGTTGCTCTTACGCAAGGACTTCGTGGAAATGTTGCTCTTACGCAAGGACTTCGTGGAAATGTTGCTCTTACGCAAGGACTTCGTGGAAATGTTGCTCTTACGCAAGGACTTCGTGGAAATGTTGCTCTTAAGCAAGGACTTCGTGGAAATGTTGCTCTTAAGCAAGGACTTCGTGGAAATGTTGCTCTTAAGCAAGGACTTCATGGAAATGTTGCTCTTAAGCAAGGACTTCATGGAAATGTTGCTCTTAAGCAAGGACTTCATGGAAATGTTGCTCTTAAGCAAGGACTTCATGGAAATGTTGCTCTTAAGCAAGGACTTCACAAGTGCTTTTGGAAATTACATGGAAGCAAAGACTCCGAGGTGAAATGTTTTACAGTGAAGTGAATTAAGCAAAGAGTTGAAATTATTAAATGAAGTGTTTTGAATTAATTACTTTTGGAAATTTAATTGAAGTGAAATTATTTATTAAAATGCTTTTGGATTAAACAAGGATATTGAAGTGAAGTTATTAAACAAATGTTTTGAAAGTTATGCGCTTTTGAATTAAGCAAGGAGTTGAAATTAAATGAAGTGAAATTCTTTTGGAAATTTAGTTGATGTGAAATTATTAAGTAAGGATATTGAAATTAAATTAATTGCTTTTGGAAATTTAATTGAAGTGTTTTGCAGTGAAATGGATAAATTACATGGATGCAAAGACTCTGAAGTGTTTTGAAGTGAAGAAATTTTGTGACTTATTAATTAATTCGGGCTTCGAATTGAACATGTCATCGAATGTTAAGTAGAATGATATTCAATAGGTGCGGATCCAAAAATACTTGGTTAGTTTGGCTGTGTGCACATTTTCGTGTTTTAATTGAATGAAGCAAGGCATTTTGAAGTAAAATGAATTAAGCAAGGACTGTTGAAATGTTTTGAATTGAAGTTCTTTTGGAAATTTAAATTATGTGAAATTATTAAATGAAGTATTTTGAATTAAATGATTTGCTTTTGAATTGAAGTGTTTTGCAGTGAAATGGATAAATTACATGGAAGCAAGGACTCTGAAGTGTTTTGGAAATTTAATTGCTGTGTTTTGAAATTAATGAAGTGCTTTTGGAAATTTAATTGATGGGGTTTGATGTGCTAATTCTTTGGGAAATTTAATTACATGGAATCATTCATTGACTTTGAAATGTTTGAAATGTTTTTGTTCTTTTGGATGGAAACAAGGAATTATATTCTTTTGAATTGACCCAAGGAATTATGTTCTGAATCAAGGTAAATTGACACTTCTCCATTTGGTTTGAAAGGCAGGGGTGATTTGTATATCAAGATTTAATCAGGATGAAAGAGCAGGGGCGATATTTTTTTTTGTTAATGCCACATGAACTAGTTATATACGAAGGAAACAAGTGAGTATATAATTTCGAATGAATCATGTGGGTGATTTTTTTTGTGTATTAATCGAATGATACCTTTTTGCTAAAACCGTTCATTAATATACATATCTGAGGCAGTGTGACATTAATATAACAGAATTCCGCGCCACTCCCCTCCCATAAAGGATGTATATTTATTTATTTAACTGTATATATATATATATATATATATAATTTTTTTTTTCCTGTACTAATATATTGATAATACAACGTTTTGTATATTTTTTATTATACATTTCCTGTTCGTGATGCTATTATTATTTTTGATCTTATATATATTGCAATGTATATTTATTTCCATTAATTCGCCTAAATGAATAGAATATGTATTGGTGTTTTATTTATTTCTTTTTGTTTGTACATGGTATTTAATTATATCAATTGGCTGGCTTCTGAAGCGGATTTCTAAACCAGAATATATGCATTAAATAAATACTGCTGTCTGGCAACTCAACCTGAACAAGCCATTTACGCCTTCTAAGGCAACTGGCGGATTAAGCCAGAATATATGCTTTAATTAAATAAAGTGCAAACTGGCAACTCAGCCTTCTAAGCCAACTGGCTGATTAGGGACCCTGTAAGGCAACGGCCGCTCAGCTGAAGTTTTAATATGTGCTTGGCTCCTACCGGGCGAACACCTCTCCTCTCTCTCAGGTTAAGTATAACCCTTTGGGGGGTGAGGCCGTCCCTCAAAGAGGTCTCCCCCCGCGGGGTTCATTGCAGCTTGGGGGATAACTCCGCCTCCAAGTTGCATAACCTCTTGTTACTCTTGCAACATTCCCCCTCCCCCATTTAGTGGGTGGCTTGCAACAAAGGGGGTGGGGGTTGGCACCATGGGTGCCTTGCAACAAAGGGGGTGGGTGAGTAGGCACTTGCAACACCTGCAATTGCATTGCTCTCTACAATTTTTAGCACATACTACTAATACTTATGACGTCATCAGGAAGAATCTTTCGTTTAGATTGGTTATATCTCACTTATCTTAATCGTTCCTCGGTAGTATAGTGGTAAGTATCTCCGCCTGTCACGCGGGAGACCAGGGTTCGATTCCCCGCCGGGGAGAAAAATTCTTTTAGCATCTTTTTTATCCGACTATTAATAAATTGATCTCTTTTCAGTCTTCAAAATAGCGTGAAATCATGAAAAAACTAAAAAATATTTATACATTAACATGTCCAAGGCAAAATTTATGCTGAACTAAACCCACTAGGAATGGTGATTCCTGTACACGTACTTTATACAATAAACCGAATCGAGAAAAAATAAATGGTGAAAAAATAACGGCATCTGAAGACACCATTCAATATTGATTCCTGAATCACGAGTGGTGTGACCATAAATTAATTTACTTCAAGCAAAAACTTTCCCTTCTAACATAATTGCAGGTCATTTTGGATGAAGTGAAGTTCAAAAAAGAATCACTAACTCCTAGGCATCGGTGGCTCAGTGGTAGAATTCTCGCCTGCTATGCGGGAGGCACAGGTTCGATTAGCGGCCGATGCAGTAGTTTTTATAGATATCGGCTGGTTTACTTTACAACTTTTTTTCAGTGCAATTCGATAGAATCTGTCAGTTTGAATTTAGATATTTCATAACTGAAAGTGACATAAATCATTTGTGTGTGTGTGTGTGTGTGTGTGTGTGTGTGTGTGTGTGTATATAGGGTGCCCACACAAGAATCCGACAAATTCCACCTGAAATAAGCTGAAGTTATACGATTCTTTTGCACACACACTCACTCACTACATATATATATATATATATATATATATACACACACACCTTTGGTAACCTTTTGGTAAGCTTCCACCCGAATTGTTCATTCTGACGAAGGTCAAGCTTTTCACTCCACCTTAGACCTACAGTTTAACGTGGAATCCGAACCACGCCCCATCAGCAGCCCAGAGTCTTAACCACTAGGCCACCTTGGGTGCCCATTTATCTACCAACCACTTTTCTTTATTGTGTGGAAGGATGAACAGCTGGGTTTTGCTGCGCGCCGGGTCTCGAACACGGGACCGATGGATTCGTAGTCAGCGACGCTAACCACTACACCACCGATGTGCATATTATATATATATATATAATAATAATTTAGGGTGATTCAAAAAAATCAGTTTTTTTTTTTTAATTGTTCAACCTGTATTTTTGTTCCCTATGACAAAAAAGTAGTGTATGCCAAATTTTGAATTTTAAATAAAATTGCTGGTAGCATCCCCTAAAAATTAAAAATTTGCTAAAATATTTTAAGATAGTTGTTTTTATGCTGAAATGAACCATTTAAAGGGTTGAATACATTAAATATAATTTTTTTTTTACCCCCATATTTGAATCACCCTAATATATATATATATATATATATATATATTATATATATATATATATATAATATATATATATATATATATATATATATATTATACTGGGCGTCCCAAAAAATGTATACACACTTTAACAGCTGATAGCTCAATTGATGTTTCTTTCTTTCCAAGTTAAACCCATTAGAATTAATAATGGCAGTCAGACTAAGCTTTGAACAAAGGAAATTCATTCTAAAATGCTACTGGAAGTGTGAAAACGCAGTTGAAGTGCAATGACAGTTTAGGAGGGAGTTTCAAACAGATCCACCAACGCGACTTACCATCACTCGAATTAGAGATAAGTTTGAAGCCGATGGAACTGTTCAGAATGTCCACAAGAAGCGTTCCGGAAGACCACGGACATCGACAAGCCCCACAAAGCAAGAAGAGAGTACTGGGAAACGTATCACCAAAGTCCAAGAAAATCTGTGCGGCAAGCGAGTCGTGAGGTAGGAATTTCAGAATCGTCTGTCCAACGCATAAGCGCTGTCAATGGAAAAGTTACATTCCAAGATTAGTCCATGCTATTAATGAAGATGATCCGGACCGAAGAGTGGAGTATTGCGAGTGGTACTTGGCACGATGTGGATGTGGATTGGAAAGGGGTTTCGTAGAATACCCTCCGCGTTCACCAGACCTCACACCACTAGACTTTTTTTTATGGGGATACTTAAAAGACAAAGTCTACGCTATAAACCTGCAACAGTCGCTGAATTGAGAGCA
Source organism: Bathynomus jamesi (assembly GCA_023014485.1). Taxonomy (NCBI): domain Eukaryota; kingdom Metazoa; phylum Arthropoda; class Malacostraca; order Isopoda; family Cirolanidae; genus Bathynomus; species Bathynomus jamesi. Next base: position 171,871 of record JAJOZX010006650.1, on the reverse strand, counting down.
GCCATTGAACGAGAATGCACACAAATACCAAACGAAATGTTTCGTGATGTTTGCGATTCCATTGCTTCGCGTTATCAGCAGTGCCTGGACCAGAACGGACGTCAGTTTGAAAACAGGCGTTGACAAAACAATTAAATAATGTCTGTACATTTTGAAAATGAAATGTATTTTAATAAACACTGCCTTTATAATTATTTAAAGTGTGTATACATTTTTTTGGGACGCCCTGTATATATATATATATATATATATATATATAATATATATATATATTATATATATATATATATATATATATGGGTCCGCAAGAGAATAGTATAAGTTCAGTTTATTTCAGATGGAATTATCATATATGATAATGATAAGCTTTACTAATAGAATATAAATCTCATAACACAGTGCAATATTCTTCAAGGTAATAAGCGATAAGATAAATGAAACAATAATACATTTAAAAACAAACAAACTAAAAATTATGACTAAGAAACCGATAAAAATAAGAGATACTCAAACAGCCATAATAATAGTAAAAGAAAAAAAATACCTACTGCGAAGACTACAAAAATAATGATAATGCCAATAATGCTGTTTATTGGCAGGAGACAGATCCCCCCAACCAAGAAAAAAAAAAGGTACAGTATCCATCAAGGTAATGAACGATACAACTAATTAAACACTAAATTAAAAAGAAGGACTACGGTAATAAAGAAATAACAATGATACACGTAAGAAGACGAGAAATAATAACAAATAGTAAAAAAAGTTTCATAAAAATAAAATGTACGGGGCTCCAATAACCTTAACCCTCCGCCCATGGCCTAAACCATTAGAGGTACAGTAAAACTAAACATACCTTACAAAGAGAATTTAATCCTGCATTTAATGAGAAACAATTAAAACTTGGTGCTCCCGCCATTGGCTTCCAAGACAGCCTGAATCCGCTTTGGGTAGCTTGCCAAAAGTGACGTGAATAGATCTTGATCGTTACGCAAATTTGCTAAAACAGTTTTAATGTGTTGCGTCATTGTATCCTTCGAAAAACGATTTGCTGCAGATTCTTGAAACAAGAGACATTCAACCTTGTCCTTTATAACTGATCCAATGTGTTCACAGACGTTCAGGTCAGGAGAATTTCCTGGCCATTCTTCATTTCCAAAGAAATCGATCTCATGGTTCCGCAACAACTGTTGAGTGGCTAATGCCTTAAAGCAGGGGGCTTTATCGTGCAGAAGTGTGACCTGATCGACATCCATAACATTGTTTGGGTTTCTTAGAAAAGGAATGACATGCTGGGATAGAATAATATCATGAAAATACTGTCCATCCCAACTCTGACCATTTGGCTTCAACACCCACATGAGCTTCTTTGCAGTGAACAAAACAAACACACCAACACAGTCTGGACTTTTTAATAATTCGCGATAATGTTCATTGTCATCGATTTCATCTGGTGTTGTGGCCCACACTCGATCATTTTGGTAGTTAGGCCGACGTGTTACGTAAACAAAAAATTCATCGGAGACAGCTAAATTCATGAAATCATCCACATCCCAATCTTCAAGATAATGGGCAAACCACATTCTGTCATCGATGTTAAGTTGTTTTTCTTGGCTTTGGAAGTTCATGCCAAGGCTTTAAACCTTGCCTATGACGATACAGTCGAATGATCTCGCCACTAACGATCTTTCCTCTCAACACTTCGATCTCTCTAGAAAGTTTAGCACAGCTGTTTTTCCGCTTACGCGTGCCGTTTTCAATGACGTCCTTTGTTTCCTGAGAGAGTGGCAAATTTGGGCGCCCAGATTTGGTTGTATCCATTTCACATTCATCCAAAGTTTTATTCCAATTTCTTTTGACGAAGTTCTCACTTCTTCGCAACTTTTTGGCAACCCATGAACGTGTTATAAAGGTGGCTCCAGCATCACGAGCTTCCCGAAATGTTATTGCTCGTATGCGATCTATCACACGTTGCCTCTCCGAATCACCAATTAATTGAGAAGCCATTATATTATCACTTTATCAGCTAGAGTAATTTTAATACCTGCAATAAATAAAGAATTTTATATATTTTTATAATCACTAAAAACTATTTCGATATAAGTAACATGTAAGCTGCAAATGGGGGGAGGGGGGGCTAAAGTTTTTTCGATCCCCTTACATGTAATGGGACGGCTGATGCTGGGGTCAAGTGGAGCTACAAACACACACTTTCATACCAATAGGGTCACAGTCTAGAAGACAAAGCGCATATATATATATATATAATATATATATATATATATATATATATATATATATATAAATATAAAAGAGAGAGAGAGAGAGAGTTACAAGGAGTTACAAGGAAAAGAAGTACCTCAAAAGGCCTTGCGGCCCATACCGAGGAGGTACCAATGGCAACGGGTGCCAGGGAAAATTTTGTAAAAGTTTATTTTTCTTTCAACTATCCTAGCAGTAGTAGAAAACTGGATAGAAAAGTAGAAGGCTCTCTCCCCATCCTCCGCTCCCTCCCTGCCAGAGGCAGGTACGGAAAAAGGTTGAAGAAAATACCTTGACCCTGGAAAAGTAGCCAAGGAAATTTTACAGGAAAGTGGAGAATATATAAATAGCTCTATATTTAGCTTGCTCACAGAGACACCGAGCAAGCGAACTCCTGCAGAGTTTTCTGAGGTTTTAATCTTAAACTATGAGTGTGTTCAGTACTTTGTCTAGCCTATTGTAAACAGATTTACACTTTCACTGGAAACAACCTCTGAGGGAAGTTGGTTCCAGATATTAACCATTTTATAGGAAAAGAAATTTCCGCAGACTGAGGTCCTAAATGTCTTTACACACTCAAATAGTGTGCAAGATTTGGTCTACCCTTTTCTTGAACTGATCCACAGAGGAACTGTTCACAACTTCCGAAGGTAACCTGTTCCATGTGTCACAGATCTTATACGTAAAGTAATTCCCACACACACTAGTCCTAAACCGTTTCAAATCCAACTTCCAACCATTGTTGCGAGTTGGGTTATCATTTAAACTAAACATACTTCTAAAATCGACATCGTTGAACCCGCGTAAGAGCTTGAAAACTTCGATCAGTTGACCGCGCAGCCTCGAGTTTCAAGCGAAAACAAGTTCAGGGCGCGTAACCGTCGATTGTAGCCCATATGCCTAACGGAAGGGATTAACTTTGTGGCCCTCGCCTGCACTCGCTCCAGCCTCTCAATATCTTTCCTGAGGGTGGGCGACCAGAACTGCACAGCATACTCCAGGTGCTGCCGAACAAGGGAATTGTACAGTGAGAGCACAATCTCCTTGTTCCGAAACTGAAATTGCCTCCTGATATAACCAATAGTTTCTGGGCTTTCTTTTCCACCTCTACACACTGTTTCGTAAACTTAAGGTCGCTGCTAATTAGCACACCCAAGTCCTTTTCTAAATCAGTCACCTCGATATTACTCCCCAACATCGAGTAGTCCGACTTGGGATTGGCGTAGCCAATGTGCATCACTTTGCATTTACCCAAGTTAAACGGCATTTGCCATTTTTCGGACCACTCTCCTATCCTACCTAGGTCCGCACACAGTTCCTCGATCGCTTCGGCGTCCCAACATTGGCCCCAAGCTTGGTGTCATCAGCGAATTTGGCGATCCGACTGACGATGCCACCGTCGATATCATTTATGTAAATGATAAACAACAGCGGCCCCAAAACGGAACCCTGAGGAACCCACTAGTGACCGAGGCCCAACCCGAACTAGCACCTTTAATTACAACCCTCTGCCGCCTATTCTTCAGCCAGTTTTCAATCCACCTACCTATTTCCCCACCGATACCCAGCGCGCGCACTTTCGCCATTAGCCGGCGGTGAGGTACCTTATCAAAGGCTTTCTGAAAGTCGAGATAAAGTATATCAATCACCCTACTCTTATCGTACTCACCCAACATGACGTGGAAAAACTCGAGCAAGTTGGTGAGACACGACCTATGCCGTCTAAACCCATGTTGGGAGTCCCCAAGCAGCTTGTAGGAATCCAAATGGTCAACGATCCTATCCGCTATTATCCCCTCTAATAATTTACCTACAACTGAAGTGAGACTAATGGGACGATAGTTCCCTGGACTTTCGTGATCCCCTTTCTTAAAGATAGGGGTCACGTTGGCTTCCCTCCAGTCACCAGGCACCTGGCCCGTCTCCAACGATTTGTTGAAGACTGTAGCCAGGTGGGGAGCCACCTGGTCGCGCACCTCCCGCAACACTCTGGGGAGAAACTGGTCTGGCCCAGGAGCCTTAAACGCGCTCAGTTTGTCTATTCTATCGGCAACGACTGTCGCGGTACATCGAACATTATCCAGGCCAGCACCTTCGTGCCTCACACCTGGCTCGGGGATGATGCGGGTGTCCTCCCTGGTGAACACTCCCGCAAAGTACTCATTAAGCACATTGGCGATGTCCGCATCCGAGGTCCGCAGAACGCCGCTTCCGTCCTTTAACGGACCTATCATGCTTCTAATGGGCTTTCTACTATTAACATAACTGAAGAACTCCTTAGGGTTCCCCTTGCAGAGGCTTGCCACCCGTAGTTCTTCGTTACGTTTCGCTAGCCTAACCTTCGCCTTCACTTCCCTACACAGGCGGACATACGCTAAAGTGTTCTCATGGGAACGATTGGCCTTCGCCCTCCTATACGCTACTTTCCTATTTCGGATAGCCGAAGCGATGTCACGATTGAACCACTTAGGCTGCGTTGAAGCAGGGGTGACCGGTTTTGAGGGTATGGCAGCAGACTGCAGCACCATAAACTCGTCCCGGAATGCACTCCACACCCCCTCAACATCGCCGCCGACCTCTAACCCCATATCTCCTACGCTATCCCTGAGGCTAACAAAGTTCGCCCGCTGGAGATCGAGCTTACTGCCTCTTGAGTTACTACGCTTCACCCGAGGGACGCACACACGGAGAGAGAGAGGAGAGAGAGAGAGAGAGAGAGAGAGAGAGAGAGAGAGAGAGAGAGAGAGAGAGAGAGAGAGAGAGAGTTACAAGGAAAAGAAGTACCTCAAAAGGCCTTGCGGCCCAAACCGAGGAGGTACCAATGGCAACGGGTGCCAGGAAAAATTTTCTACACACTCAAATAGTGTGCAAGATTTGGTCTAACCTTTTCTTGAAGTGATCCACAGAGGAACTGTTCACAACTTCTGAAGGTAACCTGTTCCATGTGTCACAGATCTTATAGGTAAAGTAATTCCCACACACTAGTCCTAAACCGTTTCAAATCCAACTTCCAACCATTGTTGCGAGTTGGGTTATCATTTAAACTAAACATGCTTCTAAAATCGACATCGTTGAACCCGCGTAAGAGCTTGAAAACCTCGATCAGTTGACCGCGCAGCCTCCGAGTTTCCAGCGAAAACAAGTTGAGGGCGCGTAACCGTCGATTGTAGCCCATATGCCTAATGGAAGGGATTAACTTTGTGGCCCTCGCCTGCACTAGCTCCAGCCTCTCAATATCTTTCCTGAGGGTGGGCGACCAGAACTGCACTGCATACTCCAGGTGCGGCCGAACCAGGGAATTGTACAGAGAGAGCACAATCTCCTTGTTCCGAAACTGAAATTGCCTCCTGATATAACCCAACAGCTTCTGGGCTTTCTTTTCCACCTCTACGCACTGTTTGGTAAACTTAAGGTCGCTGCTGATTAGCACACCCAAGTCCTTTTCCAAATCAGTCGCCTCGATATTACTCCCTAACATCGAGTAGTCCGACTTGGGATTGGCGTAGCCAATGTGCATCACCTTGCATTTACCCAAGTTAAACGGCATTTGCCATTTTTCGGACAACTCTCCTATCCTACCTAGGCCGCACGCAGTTGCTCGATCGCTTCGGGCGTCCCAACATTGGCCCCAAGCTTGGTGTCATCAGCGAATTTGGCGATCCGACTGACGATGCCACCGTCTATATCATTTATGTAAATGATAAACAACAGTGGCCCCAAAACGGAACCCTGAGGAACCCCACTAGTGACCGAGGCCCAACCCGAACTGGCCCCTTTAATTACAAGAGGGGGAGAGAGGGAGAGAGGGATAGAGGAAGGGAGAGTTACAAGGAGTTACAAGGACAAGAGGAAGCCTCAAAGACCTTTCGGTCCACTCTGGGAGGTTCCTGTTATTAAACAAGTTTATTTTTCTTTCAACTATCCTAGCAGTAGTAGAAAACTGGATAGAAAAGTAGAAGGCTCTCTCCCCACCCTCCGCTCCCTGCCTGCCAGAGGCAGGTACGGAAAAAGGTTGAAGAAAATACCTTGACCCTGGAAAAGTAGCCAAGGAAATTTTACAGGAAAGTGGAGAATATATAAATAGCTCTATATTTAGCTTGCTCACAGAGACACCGTGCAAGCGAACTCCTGCAGAGTTTTGTTATGTTTTAATCTTAAACTATGAGAGTATCAGTACTTTGTCTAGCCTATTTTTAAACGCATTTACACTTTGACTGGAAACAACCTCTGAGGGAAGTTGGTTCCAGATATTAACTATTGTATAGGAAAAGAAATTTCCGCAGACAGAGGTCCTAAATGTCTTTAGTTCCAGTTTAAACCCATTATTTCTTGTCGGATTGGCATTAAGTGAGAATAAGTTTCTGTAATCTACCCTGTCTGTTCCTTTGAGCATCTTGAAGACTTGAATAAGCTGACCCGCAACCTCCTCGTCTCTAAGCTAAACAGATTTAGGCGCTCCAATCTCCGTTGGTAGCTTTGCATTCTCATTGAAGGGATCAATTTTGTAGCCCTTGCTTGTACTCTTTCTAACCTTTCTATGTCCTTCCTGAGGGATGGAGATCAAAACTGCGCACATTATTCCAGTTGAGGTCTGACTAGAGAATTATAGAGAGACATTACAGTCTCCTTGTTCCGAAACTGGAACTGTCTTTTAATATAACCTAATAATTTTAAGGCCCTCTTTTCGACTTCTGCACAGTGCTTCGACGGTTTCAGATCGTTGCTGATATAGACTCCTAAGTCTTTCTCTAGATCGGTCTCAATCAAGTTCCTTCCCAAGAGAGAGTAATCGGTCTTCGGGTTTTTATAACCTATGTGCATTACCTTACATTTGTCCAAGTTGAATGGCATCTGCCAAGTAGCAGACCATTCGCCCAACCTGTCAAGATCGTTCTGAAGCGTTCTTACGCCCTCCTCAGTACCTACACTACTTCCTAATTTCGTATCGTCTGCAAATTTGGAGATTGCACTTAGAAGCCCGACGTCTATATCGTTAATATAGATGATAAAAAGTAAAGGACCCAGAACGGAACCCTGTGGGACACCACTGGTGACGGGCGCCCACTCCGAAGCCACTCCATTTGTTACCACTCTCTGCTTTCTATCTTTTAACCAATCCTCAATCCAGCTGGAAACGAGCCCGGTGATTCCTAGTCCTTTGACTTTAGCTATCAATCTCGCGTGAGGGACTTTGTCAAAGGCTTTTTGAAAGTCGAGATACACTGTATCTATTCCCCTACTTGCATCGTACAGTGTATGCATATTATGGAAAAACTCTAACAGGTTTGTCAGACAGGATCTATGTCGCCTAAATCCATGTTGAGAATAAAAAATTAGATTGTTAGATTCAAGGTGATACACAATACGTTTTGTAATGATGGATTCCAACAGTTTGCCGACAACTGATGTTAAACTGATCGGGCGATAATTACAAGGATTTTCCCTATCACCCTTTTTAAAGATTGGTGTTACATTTGCTAACTTCCAGTCGGTTGGAACTTTCCCTAACTCGATTGATTATTTATTTGAATATGGCTACTAAGTCGTCAACAACATTGTGGCTAACCTCTTTTAATACCCTTGGAAGAAAAGTCGGGGCCAGGTGATTTGTATTTGTTCATCTTATCAATTAATTGCTGTACCTCATTTCTCGTAAAACTTATGGTCTCTACGGGATGGTCACCGTCATATGTAATCCGAGGACTTGGCACTTCTATTGTCTTCCTCCGTGAAGACTGTAACGAAGAACTCGTTAACATTAGCTACATCTTTACCACCGAATTTCAGTACGCCATTCTATCTTTTAAGGGGCCTACAGAATTTTTAATTGGCTTTCTGCTATTAACATGGGCAAAAAATTCTTAGGGTTAACTTTACACAGTGAGGCAACTCTAGCTTCTTCATCACGTTTGGCTGATCTAATTAAGGACTTAACCCTCCTACGTAGGTTTATATAGTTTTCTGAATTAGTGTGGTTGAAATGCGACTTAAGTAGTTTGTAGGCTCTATTTCTTCCGGTAATAGCCCTCCTAATTTCGTTGTTAAACCATTTCGGTGACTTTGTTGACAAGGAAACCATTTTAGTGGGTATAAAAGTGTTCTGTAATATTCTAAATTGATCCCTATATGAGCTCCAGGTGACATTGACATCCTCACTTATTAGAACTTCAAGTGTGTCTAAACTACTTCCGAAGCTTTCAAAATTTGCTCTCGAGAAATCCAGTCTTTCACGAGTCTTTTCGCGTGTATTAACTGGAACCCTGAGGTCAAACCTAATCAAATTATGATCGCTGTTACTTAAATTTTCACCAATAGTCAGGTTAGAGACTAGGTCATCTTCGTTCGTGAATATGAGGTCTAGTTTATTATTACCCCTTGTAGGCCCGTCAACCCATTGACTTAAGTTATCATCGGCAAATTCCAACAGTCTTGAGCCCTCAGCATCAGCTGTTTTGTTTTCCCAATTTACATTACCACAATTAAAATCACCAAAAATCACACTGATCTTATTATTCACTATTCTACTTAATTTGTTATACAAGTTTATATCCTTATCAACGGGGTAGTGAGGTGGTCTATATACTAGAAGTAGCTGCACTACTTTATTATTTAGGTTTAGACAGGGGTGCAGTGCTGCCGGAGCGTGCCGGAGCGCCGCTCCGGCACCTCTGCAAGAGGAAGTTTGGAGGAATTACCATAACAAGCAACAAAAAAATTGTCTCCATTAATTATCAACAGTTTCTTACTAGTCTTGTGAACAATTTGCAGCACCGTATGTTCACGACAACATCCATGAAAGGTTCTCAAACTTCTGAACCTCAAAGTATGTATAAATCACTGCTAAATGAAATGTATGTCCCTGAAAAAGACTACTGGCCTGATGAAATACCACCTAATTACGGAGAAGCTGAAATCTCATCTCTCTGTAAGAGGTTTAAGCTTTCTTCTTACTCTGTACTAAATGCCTTTAGAGACTATGTGGAAGATCATGGGCGCCGCATCCCCCAAGATTTACACCCATTACTGAGCTGTTCACAAGTTATTCCTATTAGTACTGCTGAGTGTGAGAGGGGATTCAGTCACATGAACTTGATAATAACAACAACACGCTCAAGAATTCTCATAAATCAAGTATCAGCGCTTATGTTTGTTAAACTACATGGACCTCCTCTAGTTCAGTGGAATCCTGAGCCATATGCCATATCATGGCTGCGGTACCATAGATCGGCAGATGACACCACGACAAGAGTTGCTTCAGACCCCCGAAAACATATCACGCCTGACCCTTTGTGGAAATTATTGTGAAACTTCTCACTGGTGGTATTTGGTAAGCACTAAGTAGTTTTAACTTCTTAAATTGATAAAATACATGATTGCTCTTTTTTCTTTATTTGCTTATATTATATTTATTTTATGATAATTAGTGAGTGCAAACACGAAATACTTAGTCATCGTGTGGCATATATAGAAACAGGATAGGAAATGGCAGGCTTTTGTCAGGCCCACCAGAGCTCCGGCACCTATAAAATTGGCACTGCACCCCTGGGTTTAGATCAATTCCCAACATTTCATGAGCAGATACGATATTACTGTTTACCGGGTGCAGGGAGTCCCGAGCATACAAAAGTACACCGCCGCCTTCCCTTCCGTTCCTATCTTTGTGAAACATTTTGTAACCTACCATTTCAAATTCTCCTACAAAATCCCTTGATTCAGAATGAATCCAGGATTCCGTTATTCCGATGATATCAAAGTTCAGTTTTGACAAGCGCTATAAATTCCATTAGTTTGTTTCTAATTGACCTAGCATTGAAGAGCACAGTTTTGAGTGATTTTAAGTTGTGATTTTTCCTAACTGGCCTGAGTCGTTTCCCGAAGCAGTTGAACTAACTACTGGGGGAGTGGGTCTAACTACGGGGGAGTGGGACTAACTGCTGTTGGAGGGGGACTAACTGCTGTTGGAGGGGGACTAACTGCTGTTGGAGGGGACTAACTGCTGGGGGAGGAGGACCGACAGCTGGGGAGGGAGAGAGGGAGAGACGCTCATACATATTCTTAGAGAAATATTTCAGTTTCATTCGTCCTTATCTTTTGTACCATGCATAGGATGATTATGAAAAGTTTACCATTCGTTTGAAAAAAGTTAAATAAAAAAATTAGTTGAACTCCAACATATGTAAAGCACCAAGGAATTTAAAGAAAATAAAAAATTTAAAATGCAAGTGTTCCTACATTTATTTACAAAATTATTTAATACTGTCTGTTCACCTTCGGCTTAAAGTATTTAAAAAATTTTCAGTAGTTGGCTGTTTATTGATTAGAGACTGTTGGCAATTCTGAATTCTAGACTTTCTCTGTGAATCTTCATGAAAGACGGATGACTATACAAGCCATTATTCGTGGTAAAGATCTCTTATTGCTACACAGAAGTCTAGAAAGGATTGTCAGAAGACAAATCAACTTCGAATTCCATTTACGACGATTACTGCAGTTATAAAGAAATGGAAAGGCTTTGGAGCAATCAAAACTCTACCAAGATATAGACGACCATGCAAGATTTCAGAACATACAGATAAAAGGATTGGAATAATGGCTGCTGCGAATCCACGAGTGACCAGAAGTGATATTCGTCAAACATTAAGACTAAGATCGATGTGCATCCCTCTACTGTACGTCGTACATTGAGAAAGAATGGTTTGCATGGAAAGAATGGTTTGCATGGAAGAGTCGCATGAAGAAAATCTCGTTTACGAAAAGTATACAAACAATGTCGTTTAAAGTACCCCAAGGATCATCAAAACGGTGAATTTGCATTCTGGAAGAAAGTTCTCTGTACAGACGAGACGAAAATTGAATTATTTGAGAACAACGAGCAACGGTATGTTTGGCGAAAATCAAATACTGCATTCGAAGTAAAAAAAAAAAAAAACCTTCCAACGGTTAAACATAGTGATGGTAGTTTACTTCTTTGGAGATGCTTTAGTGCTTCTGGTCCAGGAATGCTTGTTGTTATCAATGGAATTTTCAATTCGAAGAAATATCAGGAAATTTTAGAATAAAATGTATTGCCTTTAGTTCGGGAGTTGCAAATGGGTCGCAAGTGGGTCGCAAGTGGGTCGCAAGTGGGTACTGCAACAAGATAATGACTCGAAACATAAAAGTAAGAGCACCATGAAATAACTTCAACAAAGGAATTTGAATATTCTCGCGTGTCCCAGTTAAAGCCCAGCTCTCACTTTAATCGAAAATTTATGGTTTGATTTAAAAAAAAAAGCTGTCCGCAAGAGAAACCCTTCGAATCTTAATGAAATGCAACAATTTTCTTTCTAAGAATGGGCAAGTTTGTACCGAGAGATGTCGAAACCTTGTAGAAAAATACCCATAACGAATCATTCAAGTCATTCAAGCAAAAGCTGGACACACAAAGTACGAAGATTGATCAAAAAGTTCCGGGACAGATGTATTTATTGCAAAACTAAATGTCACACACCCAATCAAATTTGTCTCCTTCAAAGTACGTAGTAGTCTTCTGATTGTAAACAGTGATTCCAGCGATCCAGCCATTTATTGAAACACCTGTTATACTCTTCTTTCGGAATGTTTTTCAATTCTTGTGTCGCATTTTTTTCGACCTTTCGTACTTCCTGAAATCTTTTTCCCTTCAGGGTGTTTTTCAGCTTGGGGAACAGGAAAAAGTCACAGGGTGCCAAATCCGGCGAATACGGTGGTTGGGGAACCAGTGGAATGTTGTACTCCGTTAAGAATTCTCTTATGGAGAGTGCTGTGTGAGAGGGCACATTGTCGTGATGCAACATCCACGAACCCGACGCCCATTTTGCCGGACATTTTGCACCCTTCATAAGGGAATTCTTAACGAAGCACAACATTCCAGTGGTTCCCCAACCACAAAATAAGAACAGTAAACAAAACAAGAAAAATAATTGGCCAGATACTGAGAACCTTTAAAAGAACGGACAGGAATATAATGATTCTCTGTTGAAAACACTGAACATACCCAAGTCGGAGCACTGCTCAGTCTTAACATCCCCATAAATAAAAAAAAATTAGCCAACTTGAGATTCAGAGAAGCTTCACAGCGAAGATCAAAGGATCCAAAGAACTAAATTACCAGAAAAGGTTACATGAATTCAATTTATCACAGGATATTCGCTTGAAAGAACAGAGCTGTAAACTATTATTTACACATGAAATCTCACTTTGAATCTTATAACCACTCAAACAACAGTGTGTGTGTGTGTGTGTGTGTGTGTGTGTGTGTGTGTGTATTAATTTATTATATATACAGTATATATATATATATTTTTTTTTTTAAAGGGTCAAAAGCTGGCAAAGCGTTCAGGCCAACTTATAAACTAATACGGCCAGTTGCTCTAACTCCTGTATTATTGTTACCAGCATCATCGGGGTTCGAACTCCCAACCTCAGAACCTTCACTTTGCTTATTAGGAGATGGTGTTACTCACCGTAGTGGCCACCTCCTAACATCGCTTCCCGCTAGATCAGCAAATTTAAACGATGTTGGGCCTGGGTAGTAATTAGATGGGTGACCGTTCTCTATACCCAGATGACGTAGTGACCCGTGGCTCGGATACTATGTACAGCTGTAGGTCTCCTTTGTCATATGATCTTAGCTGTTGCGAAATTATGTATATATAATTTTTTGAAAGCTGTTTTGTATCAGCATCGCTCGGTAAATTGGACTACAGAACTACAGAGTGGCCACCAACAAAAATGTACCCAATTTTAAGTGAAAATGATTGGCATAGTGGGTACATTTTTCGGTCCACTATATATATATATATATATATATATATATATATATATATATATATTATATATGAAAAGTCTCTCATTAATACTTAGATACGTAGATTTTTTATTGACACACAAATGAATTTCCCTACCTATACTGTATATGAAATAAGAACATAATAAAATCATAAACATAATGATATTTACATATGATAAATAAAAATATATTAAATGAAAATAGCACGTATCTTTTCTTCACTCTTTCGGATGGTGCGTATGGTCGACTCATTCACGTGATACTCGCCGCCAAGTGATGTATGCTCATACCACCACGCAACTTATCTAGAATCTTTATTTTTTCGGCTAATGTCATAACCTTACGACTTTTCTTCTCTTCACTATCACTTGCAGATCCTTTACGTTTTGGTACCATATTGCTCTCTAAGGGTAATAGCAAAACAACGACAAAATATGACAAAAACAATCCAACACAACTTCACTGAACTTAACGCGGTAGCGGGATGAGACAAAGGGTGATACGAAGGGTGACGCGAGAGGGAGGGAGATGCGGGAGTGTTGGAGAGTGTAGGAGAAAACACTAGAGCGCGCATTGGCACGCGTACAGTACTACTATATTAGAGCGTGTTTGGCGGACTGTGTATAATCAAATTTTCCGCTTTCGGCAAATAATTGTTCTCATTTATTTTTCCGTGTATAAGCAAATTTGCGCTGGACAAACACGCGTTGGACGAGGGCTTACTGTATATATGTCAAATTCCCAAGTAGGTCGAACATTTGTGTAAATTTTCGTCCGTGTCCAGTTTTTATTCAGTAGGTCGAATAAATTATATATTTTATATTTCCAAATTTTTAATCACTTTCACTTCTGGTAAGGTAGAGCGGATTCTAAGAAGGTTTAGAGCAGAGCTTTCCAAACTGTGTGTCGCCAATACCTCCCAGGCGTGTCGCCAAATTTAGTTAATTATTTTCAATTTTTTGTATTTTGAAAATTTTTATTTTTGTATCAACAAAATCGGCTACAAGATACACCACCTACTGAAAAATTATCTGATATTTGATAACAAAAATTAATTAATGTGTCGTGAAAATTTTTATGCTTAAATAGTGTGTCGCCAACGTGAAAAGTTTGGAAAGCTCTGGTTTAGAGTCCTTTTTTACCCTATACAATGATTATTTTTTCGAATTTCACCTGCGTTAGGATTTTAATTAAAAAACTCTAAACCAAATAAGTCGTCCTTTATGCTACCTCAGCTACCCACTCATTTGTTTTACGTTAGGTTACGTTAACCTGAGATAATATAACCTAACCTAATCTCAAAAAATAGGTCGAACAAGAAAATCCGACTTATTTACAAAATTCGACTTGACTGGTAAAAAATGTGGCTCACTATTGGAACTACTCGTGGATTTAGGCATATATACCAGGTGTCCCCCAAAATGTTCCTATTTCTAAATAAATGTTCATAGCTAAAAAAAAGAGGAAGTTGGGCACGAAGACAAACACAATGGGTACGTAAAACATAGCGGTTTATTAACTTTAATTAAACATGTTCAGTGTAATCACCATTTTTCTCTAACAAAATATTAAACCTTACACAAATGTTTGACATATTTTCGAAATAGCTCAGCTGGGATGTTGTTGATTACCTGACAGACTTTGGTCTTTAGGTCTTCAAGTGTTTTAGGCTTAGTAGAATAGATCCTATCTTTTATGACCCGACAATAAAATGTCAGGAGATGCGAGAGGTCTGGTAAGTAGGGGAACCATTCCAATGGCTCATGAAGGTGATTAATCGTCCGGAAAAATGGTTCCTCAAAAACTGCGAGTTTTACAAGTAGTGTGTGAAGATGCTCCTCCTGTTGAAAACTAAAGACAGCTTTCTTTAAAAGACTATAGCTTAGTAAGGCCTTCTATGGCCATACCAGGATATAGTATATTGGTAGCGGTATCGTCTTTTGATTTATATGAAATTAGAAAAAGATTGCTTTAAGTATGAAATGGTCAAAGAACGGTTTGAAAGAACATTATTTATAAGTTATTAAGTAAATAAGATTAGAAATGTATACGTATATGCTGAATAAAAACCCCAGTCTGCTACATTTTTAAGAAGAAACACGAATAAAATATACATCCATATAAAAATAGGGATACCATTATACATATATATATACATATATATTATATATTTTTTAATTGGGGTTGTTTATCCTCCTTCGCAACATCTAAGGTCATATGACGGAGGGGACCTACAGCTTTACGTGGGATCCGAACCACGGGTCGCTACATAATCTGGGGCGCAGAGGACGGTCTCCCATCCAACTACTACCCAGACCCAACGTCGCTTAACTTCGATGATCCGGGAAGCGGTGTGTGTGATATATATATATATATATATATATATATGGGATAGAACTCAGAATTGTCCCCCGAGATATCTTATGATACAAACAGACCGTGCATGGAACAAGGAGTCTTCTGGGAAAATTAAATCACTATAGTCCGAATAAGTAATGTAAATAACAAAGATTATATTTTTTCTTTTCATGATGTTAGCCCGACGTGGGCAACGGGTCACTCACAAAGAGGCCCAGAAATATAGCTTCCCTCACCAGCTATCTCCAAAACAGATTGGATCCAGCTTTGGGACAGTATCTAGGGTTTAAAGCAGCCTAGCCCCACTATATTTAGACCCTCATTATAAGCAAAAAATTCGTTGCATTTCCCAGAAACTGTTCCTTGTTCCATGCAAGGTCTGTATATATATATATATATATATATATATATACAGGGTGTCCATAAATTGTTCACCCCATTATAAGCCTTAATAAATTCGTTATTATAGGAGCTATCTTAAAACGGTTTGTGGCAATTAATAACACAAGAAATTTTTTTCTTTATTTCGCAGAACATCCACTAAGGGCACAATGGCGACAGTGAAGGAGAAAGCAATGTGTGTGATGTGGATGTGGGAAACCAAATCTCCAATTACTGTACAGAGACGTTTTTGGGAGGAATATCAGAAAACTCCACCAACAAAGCAATCACTCAAGCGATGGCTGAAACAATTTCAAGAAACTGGCAGTGTGCTACATCAGAAAGGAGCTGGTAGGCCTAGTGTGTCTGAAGATAAGATAGCAGGAATTCAGGAGGCGTTTATCCGAAGTCCTACAAAATCCATCCGCCGAGCAAGCCGAGAACTGCAAATACCGCGTTCAACAGTGCATAAAGTGGTTCACAAGAGGTTGAAATTTTATGCCTACAAATTGCAAACCTTGCACAAACTTCTACCAAATGACAAACCCAAACGGGTACAGTTTGCTGTTGACATTCTTGACCGTATTGATGAAGATGAGCATTTTTTGAACAATGTCGTTTTCAGTGATAAAGCGACATTCCATCTGTCTGGTAAAGTCAACAGACACAATTGCGGTATATGGGGATCAGAAAATCCGCATGAATATTGAACACGAACGCAACAGTCCCAAGATAAACGTTTGGTGTGCTCTCTCGCATAACCGTGTGATTGGACCATTTTTCTTCCATGAGAACACTGTGAAGGCTACAAATTACCTAGATATGCTTGAATGGTATGCTGCACCTCAGCTTGAGGATATGCAGCCCCGTGTGTTCTTTCAGCAAGATGAGGCACCGCCACACTGGGGATTAGAAGTGCGGAGGTTCCTCAATGAAAAGTTCGCTTCTCGTTGGATCGGGCGAGATGGCCCTATTCTATGGCCTCCTCGTTCCCCGGATATCACGCCTCTGGATTTCTTTTTATGGGGCTACACAAAGGACAGTGTGTATTAGGGCGGGTCGTACTCAGGTGACAACATGAATCTGAAGGAAATCCTACCATCAGGGGTGTCTAAATTATGTGTTTTTACATGGGGAATTCAAATATGAGCTTATTTTTTGGATAGGATAACTCTAACCTACATCATTTTGTATTTCTAAATTGCCAATTTTACCCTTTTGAACCCCTTTATAATATATTAAAAGATATAAGGTAAATCATTTATATTGACAAGGCCAAATCAACTTTACATATATTTATTAATAGGTGAACTGCATGTATATCACTGGATATAATTACAAAGATCATTCTCCTGACATCTTGAACTTTGCCAGGTTGCACAAATCCTGCTTTGACTCAGACTTGGACATCAGCTTCCTGCTGGTCTCCTGAGCCCTGATCCCTCCATCCTCTTTTCCTGTGAGAAGTACTTAGCAGAAGCCTCAGTCACCATTTTAACAACCCCTCAATGCTTTGTGTGTGGCAAGGCCAGTTGCGCACCTCCATGGGGGTGTTGATGAAGTTTTTCACCTCTGAGGTGCTTAGAGAGCAGGTGAGAGGTGGCTCTGACACACCTTCTGACCAGCTGATCAAGTCACCGATGCTGGAAGCATCACAATTGATGTCAGGTGTCCTTCTGCTCCTAACAGAGGAGTCCCCCAGCTGAGTGTCCGGGTCCCCTCTCCCCTGATGGCCAGGATTCTCTCCACCCCTTCAATCCTCTCCTTCTGATCCTCAGAGCAGAGTAGTGTTTGGAGGATGACTTCACTGTGGGCATACCAAGCAGATCTTCTCACAGTTGGCATCACAATATCCAGCACCTCCTTTCTCTGGGACTTGAGGCAGTCCAGCTGAAAGAGGATGTGCCTAGGCCCTTCGATCCAGGAGTGCTTGACCTTCACGTTGAACCAACATGGGTAATACACTCCAATGATGAATTCCACAATGAATTGCAGAATCTTCAGGTTCTTTCCTTTAAGTCCGTGCTTTGACACCCAGAGCCTGAGAAGTCTGTTCGCTGTGGTGAGCCAGCGGCTGTGGTTTACTGGTCCTATCTCTAACAGAGCCAGCCCTGCAGGAAGTACTCCATCCCTGACTGCACAGACAATTTTATAGCCATAGTATTGATCAGTTGAGGGATCTTGAATGACCTTGTCAGGAAGCTTGATCAGTGGAGGGCCAACAGAGATTCGGGTGAAGTTTGGATTGATATCAAAGTCTGTAGCAGAATCAAGGAGCTTTCCTATTGGCCCGGATAATTTTTGTCTGACAGAGTAGGGCCATCAAGGTCAACAATGAGATGGCGCAGGGGAAGTTCAACAGTGTGCAGGTTGCACACCAACCAGACCAGCTTTCTCCCCAGGTGCAGCTCCAGCTTCCGCATTACTCCAGCTTTCACACCAGTGTTGACATTTGTTGAGTCTCCTCCAATGGCCAACAAGGTCTTATCATAACCCCTCTCTTTCAGCCAGGCAAACAGGACCTTAGCAATCTTCTCCGCATGTGACTCCTCTTTAGTTGCTTTCTCTGGGGTAAAGTGGAACAGATAGTAGCTGCCAGGCTCACTAACAACACTATAGTGTTCTTCCTTGATCTTTGCGGGAAAAGATTGGTCACTGCCCTCAGCTTCCATCATCACATTGGTCAGGTCAATCCGCCCATCAAAGAGGATGCAAGAGATCCCCCCCTCCTCCTGCATTCTTCTCGAACTGTTCCCCCAGCTCTCTCATCAACCTCTCCTGTGCTCTCTTGACCTTGCTCTTATCAATCACTTTACTTGTATTGTCTTCTGTGATGATTCCTGCGTCAATCAGAGCTGCTGTTGCTATCGCTGCAGTTGGCCTCAGCCCTATGCCATACCTTACACTAGCAAGGGCAATGTTTTGAATCTCATCATAGTTTTTCTGTACCTTTGCCGAAGCTGCTGGCTCAGGGTCAGTTTGAGGGAAGAGCTCAACTTCAGGAACAAACTCATCTTCATCACCACTTCTCTCCAATTCCAGATCCTCATCACCATCTGCCAAAATCTCTTAACATCCTTCCTGGCTGCCTTCTCTGCTACTGCAGCACTTTCCTCCTTGCTCCTTCTCCTTTTCTCTGCCTTCCTTTCCATCACTGCCTTTTCAATGTCCTCACCTGTCTCTTGTGCTCTAGTAGATCAGGACCCCCTATTTGGTGGGGTCCCTTACTTCCAACCTTCTCTTTCTGTCCCTTGATGTAGGCAAGATCTTTCACAGGAATCTTTTTCTCTCTGCTGCAGGAACAGTTAATGTGGGCTTGGATAACACAGCCCTCACAGCCTCCCCCCTCACAACTGGTAATCTGACACTTGCAAGTCAAAATATCAAAGAACTTGTCTAACTTGACAATGAACCTCTCTTTGGCATCAAGTTTGCCCTTCCCAAGAGAAAACTTCACTGCCTGATTCCAGACCTCCTTGAGCTTGGACATGATGGTCACTTTTTCATTGATAACAGGTGGCTTGAAAAGAGCATTAGCTTTGCTCCACTGACAAATCAGACCAGGGTAGATGTCAGTCACCAGCTTGTCCACTGGGTAGTTCCTCCTGTCATCTTCACTTTGCTTCCTCAAGTAGATGCCATACCTCAGGATATCCCTCACAGTTGGCAGTTCAGACACCAACAGCTCCCGGCCAGTGCCAACAAGATTACTCAGATGAGAACTTGATTTCGTCCTTGTTCTGACTTGAGCCATTTTCTTAATGAGTTCACACTGAAATAAAAACAATAATACAACAGTTAAGTATCCACTACAGACAGGTATTAACTCTTTTCAGCGCAAAATTCTTGGTTAAAAAAGAGCTGAAATGGGCAAGAACAAATTTATCTGCAAATGCTAAACACTATGCTTTTTTGGTTTCAAAATGTTATAAAATGCTAATTTATCTGTTGTCTGTAATGCAAATAATTTGTTCATGTACTCTAAAAAAAACTAAATAAACACATCCTAAAAATATTCTTTAGAACATTGAAATAGGCCTCATACTGCTCAGTTGTACTAAAAATGAACCACCTAATTTTAGCTCAAATCAAAGTTGTAATTAAATTTTGCTCAATGTATCACTATAATATGCGTAGAAATAGCTTTTTCTAAAATATAACAGAATAATACTCACATGTGAACAGTAACAAAAAAAATATCAGTAGATAATCACTAAATCTATCCCCTCACTGCAAGCCGAGGTGGTAAAATAGCTTCATAAATCATGAGTCACTTCAAATATTTCACAAAACGTTTTAGAATGTTCTGAAACGTTACATTCTAGCCTCTGGAAAGGTGGCTCAGAAAATGGCCTTATGCGCGCCAGAAAACCGTCAAAATATTTCATATACCAAACTGTATGATAATTACAATTAAGTGGAATGGCACACCTTTTTATTTGAGTAATTAAATATTATTATATGAATTACATATATGTGTTTATATGAATTAGTTAGAACAATGCTCTATGAGAGATAACGTGAGCAGCCATGATAGAAAACGTGAGAAGACATATTCTGGGTAACTACAATAGTAAAATAATCAACAATTTAATAATAATCAACTGCAAAATGATGTAGGTTAGGGTTATCAGAATTAAATATTTTCTTCAGAATTGTGTTCTATACACCAAAATATGTCATTTGAACACCCCTCTCCATTGATTTAAAAAAAATGCATACTATGACCCGCCCTAGACTGTGTATGCAAAGAAGGTTAATAACATCACAGAATTAAGACACATTAGCTTCCATCACGCAAGACATGCTTCTTAATGTTTGGAACGAAATCATCTATCGCCTTGATGTTCTGCGTGCTACCAATGGGGCTCACGTGGAGGTTTACTGAATTAAAACAAAAATTTCTTGAGTTGTGTTATTAATTGCCGCAAACCGTTTTAAGATAGCTCCTATAATAACGAATTTATTAAGGCTTATAATGGGGTGAATAATTTATTGACACCCTGTACTGTATATTAGGGTTGTTCTTATTTTGCGACTTATTAATTGTTATGACTGCGCCCCCGGATATTGTGCGAATAGCCATAACAAAAAATCATGTGAAGTTTGAGAAAAATCTGATAATTTTTAAAACCTCCCCCGGGCATTTTTGTATTCTCCCCCCCGTGAACTCAGTGAACTTTTGGGTTGCTTCTTCGATTGCTCCGCCTCCTAAAGCGTTCGGTTTTAGTAAATAATATTTAGTAGTAATTCAGTTATTGCCATCCTAGCGTCGGAGTCGGTTGTGCAGATATTTTACCGTCGTCTTGCCTTATAGGCCTAGAAGCCAAGCCTCCAAGGTATTGATTTCTCAAATAAATTGTGGAAAAGTAAACTTGTAGATGACATTGTTAGGTTGGTAGCGATGGAATCATATTTTAATTTTATATCATTTCATTTTAATTCATTATTTAAATCTATATCGTTAATTTATATTAATCGTTATATTTCATGTTATAAGGTGTCTATTTTTTTAATAAATTTTAACATTTTTCGCTTCACAGACTTTAAATCATGTCGTCGACTACAACTGTTAAGCGTACGACGCGGAATTCAACCAGTGTTTCTGGTAGGCCACCCATCTGGTCCCTGACCGGCTCAAAGCTGCCGTCGAAAGGAAAGGTCCTGCGCCGCTTCTTCCATGTGCACATCATCGGCAAACAGACAATACGGAAGGCGGCTGATATCGTCATCAACGAAGTCCGCGAGTTTTGGGAAATCGCCCGGATCCCGACCTCCGTTCATTATCGTTGCGCCCAGGTCATCAAGTTGCACGAGGAGTGGAAGAACCTGATGCGCAAGAAAACCCAGGCGACTACGCCATTCCTCGTGAACAAGAGGAACGCCTGGACGCGCCGTCTCAACAATCTATTCGACATCGCCCACGGGAACTCGCTGAAGATGCTTGTCATTCAGGAGGACAAGGCGTTTCTCCTGGCCCAGCACAAGTACGGTCGGCGTGGGGCGATGCTCGGCGTCGACCGCTTCCTCGCCGAGCGTAAGGCGTGATAGGCGCATCACATCGCAGAGGATCTCGCGCGCCAGGAGGAGGAGGCAGAACGGAAGCGCGCTGAGGTGGAAGTGATCAAACTCAAACTGGACTCCAGCGAGAGCAGCCCACGGCGCCCTCGACAAAGCAATGACGCCCACGCCCAGCCGTCGACATCCAGCGCCGCCAGCCGGCCCCGCCGAAACTCCGCGGCAACAGCAGGTCACCACACCGAAGGTGGCCGCCGCGTTCGACCGCGCGCGCATCACAGACAACAAGGCGGTCCACGTCGTGGCGGCGATTGCCGAGAGTCTTCGGCACAATGTTGCGGAACGAACTCACCGTCAACCGGTCGTCATTTTACCACTCGCGCATCAAGCACCGCAAGGAAGCCGCCGCCGTCATCAAGCGGACATTTGCACCCGACACCCCGCTCATCGTACACTGGGGCGGGCGGGAAGCTGGTAGCCGACGTGACGGGAGGCGCGGACAACGTCGAACGGCTGCTCGTCCTTGTCTCCGGCGAAGGAGTCGCCAAGCTCCTCGTTATCGCAAAGCTCGCCACCGACACTGGTCAAGCAATGGTGGACGCTGTCGTCGAGGCGCTGGAGGAATGGGGCATCGCAAACCGCGTCGCCGGCCTGACCTTCGATACGACGGCGTCCAACACCGGCGCGCGCGCGGGCGCCTGCGTGCTCATCGAACAGAAGCTGGGCAAGGATCTGCTCAACCTTGCCTGCCGCCACCACATGCTCGAACTTGTCGCCGCCAAGGCGTTCGGCGACTGTTTCCGCGCCCCCTACGGTCCCAACGTGCAGCTCTTCAAGTTATTCAAGGAAAGGTGAGATTCTATCACCACCGAACGCCACCTGGTCATCGACGACGAGGAGGCCACGGCGGCCCTCATGGACGCGCGCGACGACCTCATCGCCCGCTACCATTTCTACCTCTCCCAACAGCAGCCGCGCGATGACTACCGCGAGCTCTTGGAGCTGTCCATTATCATCCTCGGCGGCGTGCCCACGCGCGGCATCCGGTTCATGCGGCCAGGCGCCCTCCACCGCGCGCTGGATGGCGAAGGCCATTTATTGCCTCAAGATGTTCCTGTTTCGCGAACAGTTGGTCCTCACCGCGCGGGAGCGGACCGATCTCAGGCGATTCATCAACTTCGCCTTGCCCTCTACGTCCCGGCCTGGTTCGCTTCACCGAACCCCGCCGCCGCCTCGGCGAACGACCTTGCCCTCCTCCAGGACCTCGTCGGCTACGAGGACAAGGCGCTCGCCAAGATTCTGGCCGACGGCTTCGCGTGCCGGCACCTGAGGTATCTGAGCGAGCCACTCGTGTCGCTCGCCTTCTTCGACGACAACACATACGGAGACAAAGAGGATGAAGGTGAAGGCGCTCGAGGAGAAGGAGAGCTCGGACAGCCCACCAAAGCGTGTCGTCGTCGAGCAGAAGCCGGCTGTGGTGAACGGCAAAACCCTCGCGGATTTCTTCACCCAGTCATCGAGGCTCTTGTTCCACGTGCTAGGCATCGACGGCGCCTTCCTCTCCTCCGACCCAGGGGAGTGGCCCAGTGACCCAAGGTATGCCGCCGCCGTGCGGAGGGTGGCGAGTCTCCGCGTCACTAACCACTTCGCCGAGGGCGGCGTCGCTATGATGCAGGACAACAATCTGGCACTGACAAAGGACGAGGACCAGCGTCAGTTCCTCCTCCAGGTCGTCGTGACGCACCGCCAGCGCTACCCTGATGCCCGCAAGTCCACCGTGACTTCTGCAAACTAGGCAACAATGAGTGGGAGATTGGCGCCCATGAGATCCCCCTATTGAGGGGCTAATACTCGAGTAGAGGGGGACCTAGTATACAATTTAACTACAAAGTACTGACATGCCGAAGATATCAGTTCCATCCAACGGCATTCCGCAACGACAATTTACAAAAAACGTACAACACTCCTATAATTCACCCCGGGGAGAATACAAAAGTACCCGGGGGAAGTAGTAAAAATTATGCGATCGCTCTCAAACTTTACAGGATTAGTTTTTATAGCTATTCGCACAATATCCGAGAGGGGCATTCATAAAAATCGCAAAATTTTAAATTTAAGCCCAAATAAGAACAACCCCAATATATATATATATATATGTGTGTGTGTGTGTGTGTGTGTGTGTGTGTGTGTGTGTGTGTGTGTGTGTGTGTGTGTGTGCGCGCGCGCGCATTTTCGACTCGTCTGAGTCACTAACATCAGGCATTTTTATCCAAATTATAACAAAAAAAGAGAATGGGATATAATTTCCTGTTGAGAATAGCGTCCTCAATAAATATGTTCGTGTCAAAAATTTTTTCACAAAAATATTTAAAACAAATCGAGGAAAAAAGAATGCCATTTTATGATTTATTACTGATGGACTGAAATAAACAAAATTATAATTTTTCTAAATTTAAAGAACATAATTTATTCTGATCAAACCAAAATATCTTTGGGGAACACTTAAACATTCTTCGCAGACACCCTTAAAAATATATGCGCTTCGCACGTAAAAAGAACATTTTCATTCGTATTAATTTTAATTTAAAGGTTTTAATTTAAAAGCTTAAGAGAAAAAAGGTCAGTTTTAAACGCGTACATCGGGGAAAAATCTCCAAAATGGTCCTTTCATTCATTACTGTAGTTGTTCATTCTTAAGTCTCGCATTTCTTCCTTTCCCGTGAGAAAATTTGGTGATTGTTACTTTTGAGCCCAGACTTCTATTTCCCAGGAAACCTAGGTTTTTCTCATGGTTTTTGATGTGATTCGTGCGAATCTGACTTTTAATTCCGTCGGAAATGACCAGTTGTTAAGATATACCCCATCCCCTACCCCATCAATATTGGGGAACCTGTGGGGAATCGTTTTTTTGGGGGGTGAAAAACTCGTCATTTCCAAAGAAAATGAAGGTAAGAATGTCATGAAACATCAAAAACCATGAGAAAAACCTATGTTTCATGGAAAACCTAATCCCTAACCTAAAAGTACCTAACCTAACCTAACTTGAATATGTTATCACATTATCATTTGTATAATTTAGGTCTCGGGGTTACGGGGGCTCCGCCCCCGTAAAGATCACGCATGACAAATTGATCGATATTGATCGGCATTTTACCGTCGGAAATTCAAAAATAAAAAATATAAAACCCTATACCGATCAATTTGTGATGCGTGATCTTTACGGGAGCTCCGCCCCCGTACCCCCGAGACCTAAATTATACAAATTGGACACACTACATTTAAAGGGAGAACACCATGCGAGCGAAGAAAACTGAGGCTTGCTTCGTTATTTTCAAAACAAAGTGTGAAAATGCGAGCTGGAACGGGAGGGCACTGGTTACACTGGACAGCCATGTCTTCTAAATTTGAACTGAAAACAGGAGATGAAGGATGAACAGATCGGTCGGTGATTTGCTGGATTAGGTCAGTGACGAAATAGAGGCCTGTGATTGGCTACCTCAAAAATGTTTATATAGTTCGTCGCTAGATGGTGCCACCTCCTGTTATGGCGGCGATAGAATGCCCCTTCAAAAAAATGGTTTTTTTCAACAAAATAACTATCTCGTAAACTAAACATTTGCGACGGAAATGTTATTGATAAATGTTTTGTACCTGTTAAGACATTAATGTAGAACCCCTCAAAATTGTCGGGAAACATTCTGGACTGAAAAGTAACTAATACCGAAAATTCAGTCACTATCTAAAAATGTATCGGCCGGGAATCGAACCCAGGACTCCCGCGTGGCAGGCGAGAATTCTACCACTGAACCACCGATGCTACAACTTATGGCATCTTTTCTATTAATATATATTAAAATTAGCAGCTTCACATGTCAGTTTTATAACCGGTTCCGAAGCCTACGCATCTATAGGCGTTCCTTGATTGGCGTACACCCAAGCTCTGATTTCACGTTGAAATACCGGTCCCTGTTTGTAAGAATGTAAAAAAAATCACGTCGTTTGAAAAAGGTTCAGTATGAGAAACTACGCAGGTTCATCTTGATTTAAGTCTGGAACGGATTAAAGTTTAGTGGGGCCTTAGGCCAGGATAATATTTGGAACCCCTCCTCATACTCTACAAAATCATGAAATTTATAAAGAAAATTACATCATTTTTATTATCATATATTCACAAAGATACTTGATCCAACACAGAAAATAATATATGATGGTATAGTATAGTACAGGGTGTCCATAAAGTCACGCATCATACGAACATAAGCAATGTCTATTTTGTCTCCATCAGGCCAAATATGTTGAACATTCAAAGAAACCTGCTTTTTCGTTTACAAACATGTTTTGAGATTGGTGGGAATCATTTCGAACAAATAAATAAAACAAAATAAATAAACAAATGTATTTTCCTATGATGCGTGACTTTCTGGATACTCTGTATATTAACTGTTAAAATGCACGAAAGAAACGTAAAATTAATTCTCATAACTCATTGCTATCCATACTGGATACCTTCTACAGTCCATAAAAAAATATACTTCAAATAATTATATTTAAAAGATTTTTGCTGCATTTTACATTGGCAAAATTATCAATTCTACCTTCAATGTCAAGTTGGTTCATCGTTTCACTTTCTATTGCTAACAAACCTAATAAAAAGATAAAAAGAAAAACAATTTTTTTACTTGGGCGGTCGGCGGGCCTCTCTATGGACAGGACCCTAGGCCCGGGTCTAGGTGGCCTATGCATTAATCCGGTACTGATTTAAGTTAAAGTTTTTAAAATTTTTAATGGCAAGCAAGTGTGCGATGTAAATTAGAACGGTATTATTTAAAGCACGTGCATGTCCACTTAATACAAGCTAATAAACAAGTATTTTTAGACAAAATGCGATGATATAAAATTCATTTCATATCTCGTGAAAACATTTCAATTGATAATTGTATGATTCCTTAACTATTAAAAAAAAAGTCCTCATGAAAACAGTATTACACAATCTTCCAAGTTAGTAGCATGACGGCAAAATGTTCGAGAGCATATGTAGTTGCAATGCTGATGAATTGTTGTACGGTGTCAACCCCCTTACCCCGCATGAAGGTGGGAGAGGGGATTCTAGCGTTGTAATTACTGGGCCCGTAGGCCCCGGCACCGCAATAAAACTATAGAAAAGAACGCAGCCATAAAAATCTTGAGCTTCACATTGTGTCAAGATTTGTGAAGTTTAAGATTTTCATGGCTGCGTTCTTTTTTTTTTTATAGTTTTATTAAATCAACGAGAGGAGTAACTGTTGTCTGTTTGGAAGAGGGGTGGGGGTAATGGGGGAGTGGGTTATACAACAAGGGGTGGGGGTGTGGGTTAGCCCCTCAAGTTTCATAAAGGGGGTGAGAGGGTTTTGCGGGGAGAGGGAGAATGACCTCCCCCCAAAGGGGTAACCCTAACGTGCCCTCATCGTAGGCGAGTTTGCGAAGCACAAACCCAGCCCGTAGGGCAGGGAGCCGAAGGCTCTGCTTGTAAATCTACAACCAATAAAAAAATACATGAAAAAAAAAAAAAAAAAAAAAAAAAATCAGTAAAAAAGATAAAGTTGCACATCGTCCGGCTATAAAAGTATACACTTCAGGTGAAAATGATATCAGTGATAGTATACAGTTGGTGTCACACTATTTAGTTCCCAAAGTAGTGTGACCGCAAAATGTTCGAGTGCATACGCAATGTTGATCAATTGTTGCAAGGTGCCAGCCCCTTCCCCCCTTGGGGGTGGAGGTAATGGGGGAGGGGAGGGGTAATGGGGGAGGGGTTTATGCAACAAGGGGGTGATGGTTAGCCCCCAAGTTGCATAAAGGGGGAAGAAGGGGTTTTCGGGGAGAGAGAGAATGACCTCCCCCCAAAGGGGTAACCCTAACATGCGCTCGCCGTAGGCGAGTTTACGAAGCACAAGCCTGCCGTAGGGCATGGAGCCAAAGGTTCTGCTTGTTAATATTAATAAAACTTAATTCGCCGCAGCCTTCCCAAATAATGTTAAAACATTTCAATAAATAAAATTTCTTTGAAGTTTTGTTATCTTTAAAGTATATTGTCGTGTGATACTCCAAAACTTCCTAAGTAGTGAAACCCCGTTTTACGGAAGGAAAACCTAAATAATATACAGGGTGTCCACAATATCTTGTCACCCAAGTAAAATACTAACTGATTTTCGTTATTCTTTCAGACCCATTTGAAATGTGTGATAGCAGCAACTATACGACTTAACAACGCATATTGGCTAGTACTTGGGTTCAAGAGCGACCACGTAATGGAAAAAAACCACTGAAAATATTTGTGAAGACTTCCAGGACCGATTCAATCATGCAGCTCCTCCAAAAGGACTGTTGAGATGGAAAAAGAAACTGTTCATAACAGGAACTGTAAAAGATAAACCAAAAACCGGCAGCCCATTTCAGTGATAAATGGATCTGAAAGAAAAACGAACATCAGTATTTTACTGGGTCGACAAGACATTGTGGACACCCTTTATAATGTGTGGAACGTTTACGATCGTTTAAAATCTAATTGTTAAGATGAGAAAGAAAGAAATGGATTCCAATTTTTTTTTTTGTATTTACCTGACAACACGAATTAAGGCGAAAAATTTAAATCAACTAAATTTTGGGGTGGTGCAGTGTTTAAATGATTTTGGACAATCACCATTGTTATGTACAGCATATATTTGAGCGCAAGTTTTAGAAATTCAAAAGACTGAATTTTTATGAAGCTTTGAATTTTTTTGAAGCTTCTACCTAATACACTTTTATACATCAGAAGAATTTGCTCATATAGCCTTTATACATGATAATGATAAACTATAGCCTTAGTTTAAACTGAGGCTATAGCTGTTTTTACGTGATTTACGACAACGATTAAACGATGGAATTTCTGTAAGGTTCATAAACTTTACGTTATTTATACAGCTTTATAGCGTATAATTATGCATAACGTAGAAAATAAATTATTGAGAAAGGAAAGAAGAATAATCTGATACAAATGCAACACAATGTATGGGAAATTTTTACACAAAATCAAATTTTTTATGCTTATGATACAATGTAACGTATGAGAGAATGTAATCTTTTCATTCATAAATAAATATTCCCCCTCCCCCTCCCCCTCCAACACAAATAAAAACGAGTCTCGAAACTATTGAGGTAAAAAAAGGAAAAAAGTTTACATTTTAAAAAGTAAGTCATCTTCAATTTTTAGAATAATTTGTAGAGTATGTTTGCAAAGCATAATTTCAGAAAATGCTAAAATTAAAGTGACAAACAAATTAAATATTACATTTAATTCCCAAAACGATGACGACAACGACGATGGCGCGAAACTTAAATCGTTCACTTCGATCTTAAATAAAATAATTTTGTAGCTGTACATACAAAATTAATTCAATCTTTTTTTAACGAGTGGTAAATTTACCGATTTAATTCTTTATTTTTTATCTTAAAGAACACCCGTATCCAACAAAAGATTAATATACAGGGTCCATCAAAAAAAACCATGCGTCCGTACTTTTCCTTTTAAACTCAATAATTTGTTTTAACTCTTGATAAAACTAACAAAATAAAATAACGTTATCTGACAACATTTCTTTAAATTTTTAGCACAGTAACTGAATAGACCTCATTTTAGCACGTAAACAAAAATAGAATGTAAAGATACCAGAAATACTCAAAATTTCTTTATTATACAACCAAAAATACCTTTCATATAAAGTTGTTATTAAAATGTCAAACTAAAAATACTGTTCAATATGTTTTCCTCCAAGTACTATTACTTTTTGAAGTTTTGGTCTAAATTGATCTACTGCTGAATCAATCTGGTCTTGTGGGAATTCGGCCCATTGTTCAATCAGAACATCTCAGGTGGTTAACATTTCTGATTTTCTTACGGCGATAAACTCGTTCTGACAAATTTTCCCAGATCCCATAATCAACAGGATTCAAATCTGGACTGTTCGGAGGCCAAGTCTCCAGTTCATTAAATTCGGGAACATGTTTATTTAAATAAGCAACAGTGTCTTTCGCCGTATGTGCCCTTGCTCCATCCTGTTGAAAAACAAAATGACCTCCATTTGCCAGAGCAGGCATCTCTGGAATCATGCTTGCTAAAAGAACATTTCGATAATATTCGCCATTAACTTTGACACTGGGCTCAACGAAATGAAGAGATGTTTTTCCCAGCTTAGAAACACCGACAGACACCATAATACTTTTGGAAAAATGGCTCCTTGTTGCATACAGTGTTTCGCCCGAAATTTGATTCTTTAATTGATGGGATTCTGAGTATATACTCTGTTGTTCTGAGAGTTCATTGGTGGTTCTACAGTGAATATTTTTTCATCACTAAAAAATGTTTGACTTGCTTTCATAACTGTGATGCATCTTAGCATTTTTTTTTCATTTAAGACTCATTTTTCTTGGTTAGTGGTGCTGATCTTCTGTTCACGTACACATTTGTATGGTCTAAGTCCAAGGTCTTCTTTACAATTCGCCTTATACTAGTTTCTGATATTCCAATCGACTTTGAAATCTGCGCTGGAGTCTCGTGAGTGCCTGGCTTATCATCTTGGCTAAGAATTCGGGAAGAAACTTCTTCAATGTTTTCTTCCGTTCTAACACTCCTTAGACAGCCACTACCTTTTTTTGTAACAGTACTGCCTGTAGCATCAATTTTTTTCAGCAACGTATCCAGTCCGCCCAGTGTCCATCCTTTACTGGGGAATCCCGCCAATATTTGTTTTGTCCCATATCCCCTATTAAGCCTATAATGTTTAATAATTATTTTATCTTCAACAGAGAATGGCATTTGAGGGATATCTACAGTAATTTTTTATCTGAAAAAAA
Organism: Bathynomus jamesi; assembly: GCA_023014485.1. Taxonomy (NCBI): domain Eukaryota; kingdom Metazoa; phylum Arthropoda; class Malacostraca; order Isopoda; family Cirolanidae; genus Bathynomus; species Bathynomus jamesi. Next base: position 141,174 of record JAJOZX010006650.1, on the reverse strand, counting down.
CAAAAATTATTTCATTGTGCACTTAGATTTATGGAACTAAACAATCAAATTAATATTAACCAGTAGCATGGTCGCAAAAGGGTAAAGTGCAATGCAATTGTAGTTATTAATTTTTTTCTTTTTATTTGCCGTTTTAACTATTTGCTCTTTCTTTATTCAATTTCTTTTTATCGTCGCTATTTCTCTTTACACTCGATTTCACTATACTTTATAAAAAAGGGTAGCGTGAGCCGGTGAGGAATTTGAACAACGCGCAGAAACGGGGTATAAATTATAAATCATTTATTCTTTAACTGACTTTTTATTTACACCGAAACACTTTACACAAACGGGGTAATGCGAGGGGGAAATTAGCGTTAACATTTAGACGGAGAGACACGAGAGAATATTCTAAATTTACAAAAACATCGTAATACAAAAAAAAACACCTTATTAGGCAACGCCGATAACTGACTTTTTTTCGGCATTCTGCTTTTCTCTGCTTCTAGACCATTTCGGGGTGTTGGCAACTAGCATTTTACAACCAAACAATTATTTAACGTAATTACATTTCTTATTAAACATTATCATCTTATTAAACAAACACTATTAAATTCTTATAAACAAAACATTTTAATTCTTAATTAGACATTAATACACAATGTTGCAAATGTTGATCAATGTTGCAAAGGGGGGGATGTTGCAAAGATGGTATGCAACAAAGAGGGAGGGGGTCATCCCCCAAGTTGCAATGAAGGGGGAGGTTTGGGGGGAGAAGGGAGAATGACCTCCCCCAAAGGGGTAACCTTAACTTAAGAGAGAGAAGGGAGAAGGGTCTTTGGGGAAGGTGGGATGTCTTCACCCCCAAAAGGGAAACCCTAACCTAAGCCTTAACCTAAGGATGATAGAGATGTTCGCCTGGCCCCAGCCAGACGCATAATAAGCGTCCAAGGGATCCACAGCTCTTATGTAGAGGGTCGGGAGTTACCAGATACCACTAATTTAATAATTTATATATGGAGGGGGTTCCCAGGGAGCACAATTTATTTTTATTATTTATTTATATATACACAGTAGATGAGTTGCCATTTGTTTTTAATTATTTATATGAGAGTTGCCAGAGAGCAATATTTATTTATTTATATATAGATGAGTTTCCAGAAACTCCTATATAATTTAATTATATGCAGGGTTCTACTTATTTATTTATTAACGGCAAGAGAAAGGGAGACGTTCTCCATAATTTGCTCAGCAAAAGAATTAATTCAATACATTTAAACGCAAAACGATCCCCAATATTAACAATAAAAGAAATACACTTGACTTATATTAATCCATGGCTTAACAAAAGAAATAAATAAACCACCAATATTAATAATAAAAGAAATACACAGGACTCTCTACATTGTACATCATTCCAAACAACATTCTATAAGAATAATATTTAACTTACCTATAATTCGAAAGACCTGAATCGATTTCATTTACTCTAAAGCCAAACCGAAGGTGTCTATTTACTTTTGTCAATCATCTCTTATAAAAAAATGTCTTAAAAAAAGCATTTTTTTATTCCTAGAAAGATAAAATGCCCGAATTGTTCATTCTGACGAAGGTTAAACTTTTCACTCCAACTTAGACCTACAGTTTAACGTGTAATCCGAACCACCATCAGTCCATTGTCTTAACCACTAGATCACCTAGGGTAACCGCGCCGGCTACCGTCGCCGGGTCTCGAGCCCTGAGCCAATGGATTCATAGTCAGCGAAGCTAACCAGCGAGGCGTGACATTGAATGAAAAACAAATGGCAGAAAATGCAAGCAATATATAAATATATATATATATATATATATATATATATATATATATATATATATATATTCTTAAATAATTGTACAGAACAAAACTATACATACTTTTATATCATTATTCTATATTTTTTTTTATAAAGAAAATTCCGCGAAATCAAAGTAATTGAGGAATCGCAGTTCTTTATTCATTTTCAAACTAATTAAAATTTATTCGTACTTTGATGCTAGTATAATTAATTAACAATAAACATTATAAATATAACAGTACACACTTATATATATATATATATATATATTATATATATATATATATACACACTACTACTTATATATATATAAGCACACCGGACAAAAAATTAGTCACCCGTAACAGCACCGATAGTAGGAAGTTCAAGGTCACACAGAGGGCGCTGATGTAGCATTGGTAAGTGACAAGTAGCGGTGACGTAGCACACAGGATCAGATCTGTTTCGTGGGGTGGTGAAGAACAAAGTGTGTGTTGGATATATTCTGCAAAATGGGTCGTGAGGCAGACGTTACTCAGTGGCAAAAAGGAGCCACCGTGTTTGGCAGAGCCCACGGACACAAAATGTCTGAAGTAGCCCAATTTGTTGGTGTGTCAACGCGTACTGTCCAGCGAGTTTACAAAGAGTGGTGTAGTTCGCAATGAACAAACTCGACGGCGTAACTGTGGCCGGAAAACAATTCTCGACAATAGGGACCGCCGCCATGTTTCTCGTCTAGTAACTGCAAATCGTTTTCAAACCAGAGAACAATTGCTCCAAGAAACCAATGAGGTTCTCCAGCGACCAATTTCCGAACGGACATTGCGACGAGAACTGCATGCGATGGACATCTGGAGCAGGGTACCACGGAAGAGGCCGCTGTTAACAGCAAGTCACAAATTGGCACGTTATAAATGGGCTCAGAGGCACAAAAACTGGACTGCGGCAGATTGGAAACGTGTAATTTGGTCCGATGAGTCCCGTTTTTGTTTGTTCTCCAATGATGGGAGGCGACGAGTACATCGCAGGTCCAATGAAGCCTTTAATCCTGAATGCGTCGGTGTTGTTGTTCAGGCTGGAGGTGGTTCCGTGATGTTCTGGGGATGTTTTTCGTACCACGAAATGGGGCCTCTCGTTCCAGTGACGATGAATTTGAACCAGCAGGCGTACCTCCGCATACTAAACTCACCGGATTCGTGCGGTTATCAAGGCCAGAGGCGCACAGCACCTAATTTGTCCGAGGCTACTCCAAAAGATCATGGACAACGCACTTTCACACGAAAGACTCGGATTTACCTCCTCTCAATCGCATTATTATTATTATTGTCATTATTATAATGGCTTCTTGCATAATTTTTGAAAAGGAAAAAAGCATCCATTTTTCATAAGTACATTGGAACTCATTTACCGAGTTGGTTTATGATGGTCGTAGTCACAATAATTTTTAAAAAATTTAAAAAAATGAAAAGAAAAAATATCTATAATTTCTTCATTATAAACTCTTTTCGATAAGATCGTAAAGGGAAATTAAAAAAAAAAAAGACATCATTTTATTAAACTGAAAAACATAATTGACTCCTTGTGCAGACTTTCGCGGTGAGACTCTGGTTCGCTCCAGCATGCCGACTCCTGAACCTAACCTAACCTAACCTATAGTTCATTGTACTGTAACGACTTGCGCCGCTCAAATTATATGTCCATTTCCCTACTGATCCTGTTATTCCCAAACATTTCAGTTTATATATTATGATTCCATGGTCACACTTATCGAGCACTTGGTAGTAGTAGTTGGGCTGGGGACCATGTTCAGGTGATGTAGCGAACCATGGTTAGGATTCCATAACCAATATAACTTTACTTAACATCACCCATGTGAAAAATGGGGAAAGTTGAGTATCAAGCTGAGAATAATATGCTTGCAAATATTTAAAAATAATGCAAAATACTTGAGAGCATGAACCGATAAAGACACCATTAGTCGTGAAGACGACCAATCAGGACTTCATTGTCCAAAGCGTGGGTCCTTTATATCGGTGTTATGATTGGTACAGAAATTTAACATAGCCCCGCCCAGTTACATTGACAACCAATCAGCAAACTTACCCCCATTAGGATTTGGGGGTAGTGCTTGGGGAACATGCATATAAAAGCGAGTATTTTCAGCTGGAACTCTCAGCAGTTATTTTCACCAATGAATAAACAAACATTCTCAACATCATGAGTCATTCACAAGAACTTTACAGTTTACCGGCTTTATATGAAGATAGACACACTGCAGCTGTGTCTACAATTAATCTTTTTAAGCAGCCGACCAGGACGGATTATTTCCAATGCAAACCGATGATGATATTTGTAATGACGCTCATTACGATCCGGCGCAAGGGACTGTTATGGAAATGTAAGTAATTATGTGTGTGCAATTTTAATTTTGTGGCCTACATTCAGTCGCGAACTTATTTATTTTAGTGTTCCTGTCATTATGAGAAAGCTCTTGAGCACTGTTCTGGATGATTTCATATATATTATATATATAATATATATATATATATATATATATATATATGGAGGGTTCTAGTAATTCATCTCATTACATTTTAATATAAATTGCTTCATTAAAATAGTATGTATCCCCAATTATTGATTAGTTTACAATTAATTTTATGCTAAAGTTCTGTTTTGATCAAAATTCGTTGAATTTTTTATAACATTCCTTTGCACGTTTTAAATAATTTTATAAATTACAACAAATTAAGTGTAATGCGACATTTTCTCTTAAAGGAACTTCTCTGAGCGGTTCGAAGATATCTTCACATTGTAACACACTTACTATATGTATACTAGGCATATATTTTAAGCAATTGGGTTTTTATTAAAAAAGATAAATTAATTATTCTTTCTCCTTTAAGGTCGGATGAGGATTTGATTCGTGTTAGACAATCTTTTCGTTTCGAAGAAACGCATGTCGTGGACCTGAATATGGAGGTCGAAGTTTTATCGCGAAGTCAACTCAGCGATTGCCACATCATTAACGAAATGATGTTTTTTTCTTATGTTTCGAGCTTTTTTTTCGGGTAAGAAGAAGACACAATGTATTTTCATCAATTTATTAAATGAAAAAAAAATGTTTTAGTAAAATAACCAATTAGTTTCCATTAAAAAAGCTAAAGAATATACAAATTAATATTACTGGAAGCAATTATTCATTTTATATATATACGAACAAAACATCATACTATACAACGAGTGCGCACTATCTGAAATCGGTTTTTTATCTGTCTGCATACCATTTCGTCGTTTCGTTGAGTGTGTGACGGGTCGAATAATTTTTAAAAATTTATAAATTCTTTACCACTTGACATATGCATGAGAAATGAAAGGCAGTACATCCCGCAAGTATTACTAAAATATCCTTGTAGACGGAAGGGGTTCCATACAACTTCAGGGATATGAAACTGATCGAGAAATTTTACAACAACAGTTACTCCAGGGCTGAGTACCGAGTGAATCAAAACAGTACATGCGGTCCCTATTTTTAAAATAGATTGCAAACCAATGAATTCCTTCACTACCAATAATATCTGTGTTCAAAATAAGACTACCGCAATCTCTCGTAGTGGGCAATTTCAATGTTTCATTCTTCGCAAACACACTGATAAATTTGGAACGTGTGATTCGTTCACTATTCATGACTCACTGAAGTGTATTCGCATCCATTTTAAAAGTCAGTGACAACGCTCCGAAATCTGTCACCTTCTATTAGGGCTTGTGACTCGAGGTATACTAGTACACTAATAGGCGCGTCTATCGGCTTGACGAACTCCAACCTGACTGAGATGTTTCCACTCTATTGTAGACTTCAGTGTGTATTTACACTAGCAGATAAGTCAGGTGTGATACCAAACGGATAAAGGTTAAACTGATCGATGAATTCTTTCTGCATTACCATTCAATAAATTGTGTTCCTGCATTCCAATTAATATCCTTTTAGGTAGAACTCTCAGGGCGATGTTTTCTATCTGTTTCGAGGCCAACCCTGCTGGCTCCGTGTATAGTTTGATCTGTGCTATGTTAATTGAGTATTTTACTGTGGTATGTAGTACGTTTTTCTCAATCTTTATGTGCTTAGGCGAACTTAATTTCACTCGCCGTACGCGGAGGTCTCCATAATGTGAATCACAACGGGTTTTGCCCCCTCTTCTTGATCAGCTCCCAGATTTAAACAGATCTCAGGATTCGTGCAGGTGAGCTTTATTTTCATATCCACCTCATTCACAAGCAACTTCTCCTGGAATGTGAAGTCTGTATGCAGGTGTCCAAAACACTCGTACACCTTTTTAGAATTTTCAAATTTGTCCCTTATACTATTTTCGTCTTTAGCTTGATAATAGCCCTCGGCACTTAAAAAGGTATCCTTCGCTTCTTTGGAAAAGTTCAGCACATTTTCCAGAGGCTCGTAGGTGACAGTACCCCGTTCCTACCGATATGTTGACCTGATTTAAATATACGTCACACTGGTTGAATATGGAGTGCAGAAAGTTTGTTTCAGGGTACACAGCATATTTGTCATCGCAGTTCGTTTCATCAGAATGAGTTATACATAGTTTAGCTTACATGTTCACAGAGCTTGGATCAAAAAAGTAAGGACCTGAGCTGGGTATCACGAATTCTATTGGAGCACTCTGAGAACTAATTGTGTTTAAAGGGTTAATTGTAATAAAATTAGTGCTCAATAGAAACTTCAGTTGGGGGCATGTCAAAGCGGGACAGTAACGATTTACAGCATTGTGAACTACATGGATGGATGAAGCGTGCCATGACGAGTCAGAAATAGTACCACCTCTCTTGACAAGTAGTAAACAGTCTATAATTAAAGAGATCAATTTCCTTAGCTTATATTAGTCAAAAAAATGGTCAACCATAGGTTTCATTCGCTTAAGACACTTCTTCGATATCCTTTTACGTTTAACGCCACGTGCTGGTAATCCCTTCTTCCGGACAGCCTTCTTCTTCCCACCAACACACATTTTTCTCTTTGCTTCTTTGACGATTTCGTCCTATGTACGTTTTAAGTGTTTTCTTAGAGCTTCTTTAGGTTTAGTCCCAGCCAATATGCCTTCTGCCGTGTTAACCCTATATGGACAACTGTTACAAATTTCTAACCTTTCACATACACGCATTTATAACTTAACCCTACAGAAAATTCTGTCCATATAAGGTTAAGACCTGATTGTAGCGCTTTCCTCCAGAGGTATCTGGCACCCCTCTTCAGCAAGGGGACAGCTGTACGTAGTATGGTTCAAAAAAATGGATCCAAGTCCACTACCACGCTGGTATCTCACACCTCGATAGACTGTGAAAGGTTTCTGTCCATTATAACCGAGTGCGTCGAAAGTACAGCTTCAATGTTAACCTCCCATCACCGAATGGGAAATTTTTTCCCTCAATCTTTGTTATATAAAGTATATATTGAGATGTTGGTTATTAAATTAGTCGCGACATTCACATAATGGAGCCTGTCACATGTAATACTCATGCTCTTCCCTCTATGGTTGGGAATGTGGACAATGCGCAACAGGCGTGCCTGGGTATCCCCAACAAACTGGTGCTCCACTATATTATTGTAAATATAGCACATGTCTAGGGGTGTATAGACAGCAACCAATTTCTCCAATTTCTTCTGAAACATTAGGATGGACAAATCATGTACTTCGTGAAAGGTATCTCTTTGGAAAGCTGATCGATATCGCCCCTCGATTATAATTTTGAACAGCCCTTTCTCTTTAATATTTCTGTTAGCCTTTGATTTTAGGATTAGAGTATGTGCAGGGTTTTCTTTGTTTAGTATTTCGTATACTAAATCAGCAGTAAGATTTGAGTTTTTTAAACTTACGATTAAGTCTCTCAACATCCTAAGCCGCACTATAACGGCCCGGACCTAGCGTTACTATTGTACTGTAATACCGTGCATCCCCAATCCGGGCGATAAGTGGTTTCATCCCGAGTTACCCCGGCTTTTTTACACTCATTAAAGTCTCTAAAAATCGTAAAAACGGGTTCTTAATAATTAATATTTAAAAAGAGGGTGCCCAGCTCTCCCATATCCCCACCTCAAACGCATCACGACCCAATTCAATGGGGCCGAGGAGTTCTGCAACAAAGTTGGCCAGGGTTTTGTTGGGATGTACAGGCAGGGACGAGGAGGACGGTAGTGTGACGTAGAAAGAGTTAGGCGCCATTTAACAGACATGCAAAGATATTCAGTGTATAACGATGGTTACCGCTACATCCTATTCGTAATAGATGTATTCTCTAGATATGTGGCTAATTCCTCTGAAAAATAAATCGCCTGAAACAGTACCTTAGCCATTTCACCAGGTACTTTTTCCTTTCCTGAACCTTTGCTTCCTAAAAGTTTTTCAATTTTAAACACATTTTTTCCTAAATTAAATGTAACTTTCTGCAACTCCTCGAGGTAAAAGCCTCCTGCGATTTCTTCCCCATTCAAATATTCAACGTAATACAGCATTATCTCGCCTTTAAGTCTCATAGCCCTACTTTTAAAAATATCACGTGCCCAGCCTTGCTCAAATCCCTTCGCGAATTTATTTCCAGAACGCGACAGCCTTACATAATCACTGATTTTGAAACGCGCAGAGTGGTGGTGGTGTTCCATCTCTTCTCACATCAGACTGTGCACGTACTTCGTTCTAAAATCTCATTAGTTGTTGTCCCAATCGTGCGATGATGTGAGGGGTAGTATGATGAGGCCAATGATTCCAGAATGCCTATATATCTGTGTGTGTTTTTGTGTGTAAAATAGCGGTGCATGCGTTCCTTTATGGCACTTTCTTTCAGCTAAAGAGGCCTTATGTATAGAATTGGTAGTATAGTGATATTAAAATCAGTCAACATGTTCTGAAAAGCTCGGCCTATAAATTCTTTCCCCATATCCGTACAAAAATAGCGAGGAACCCTGTTTTCTTTCAACATCAACGTTTTGGTGGCTTTAGCAACTGTTTCAGGCGATTTATTTTTCAAAGGAATTAGCCACAGATATCTAGAGAATACATCTATTATGAATAGGATGTAGCGGTAACCATCGTTATACACTGAATATCTTTGCATGTCTGTTAAATCTGCTTCCCAAATAGAGTCAATCGATGCCGCTGTTGTCGTGGCTGTTTTAAACCTTTTTCTCACAGGCTTATGAAGTGTATAAGCGTCCTGATCCCGCAAAAAACATCTTTTTTCCCTACTCCATCACTGTAAACAATTCTGTACAGTCTATCTACGTCACCGTAGAGGCTGGGTTCTAACCTGTTCAGATTTCCTATCATTGTTTTGGGGACATTTATTTGTTGAAGTCTTGCTTTAATATGCTTCCATCCTGATGGTGAGGGCCTATCCCACTTTCTCACCAGATCATAGACGATGTCTACGATATTCGATCGCTGTACCTTTGCTCCTTCCACAATTATCTCACCTGTATCGGCCCAGTGTATGTTGGGATCCTCATTCAATAGATTATAAAGACTTAAGCCTTTATTCCTTAATGTATGTGGGAGGGTGCTTTTTAATACATGCTCGATATGTTGTTGCCGACCCGTTAATCTTTGGTTGGTCAGTTCTACGTTGGACACAGGTCCTATATCACCATGCCCATTGTTGTCCGTGGTGTGCCTAATAACCACCGGGATCTTTGTCGAATTCTTAGAATTTTCGTACTCGTGAAGAAATTTGTGCGGAGCTTCTTGGTATAAGTTTCTTTTCTCATCAGGTGTTTTTTCACTGTATACTAGGGCTAACAATTCGCTTCCTATTCTTTTAAGCCTGCTTTTACGGGGTTCTAGAGCCGTGTATGGATTCTTTGAACTTTGCAGTGAAGCATACACCTCGTGTGGAATCACTAATCACTACCACTTTCTTTATAATATTAATCTAGTCAGTAAAGAACCCAAAAATGAAAATAAGATGGGGAGGAATGACCCTCCTCTTTGTACAATAATTCGTTTTTTCTTCCCCACAGTCTGACTTTTACGAGCGAATGTACGTATTATGTTCTTGTAACGGCGTAGGCGAGCCTTGTGAGGGGGTTTCATTGATACATTCCAATTTATAACGTTAAGACCGACTTTGTAAAATGCATCTGTGAAATCTGAGTCAATATTTTTAACAAACATCTGCTGCAATGCCGAAGGCAGTCGATGACAGATTTTTATTAATTCATGGTATTTCTTTAGCCTCATTGTTATTCTGGAAAATACACCGTTTCAGGCTCGTTTGGAAATATATTCGTTCTTAGAAGCACCCTAAACATGTTCGCGGGTGAAGGTCACAAAGCAAATATCCGTAACGCCGACTTGTAGCTTCTTTATAAACCTCCAAAAACTCCTTACGCTGATTCGGGAACATTTGATTGGCTAATACCCCAATTTGTGATACATCTCTACGTTGTGCGAATAAGACTAGATATTGTGTATTTAACGACACATTGCGCATGTATCTTTTTGAAAAATAGATTCTGATTGATGAAGAACAAGCTTATGTTAAGATGATGGGAGAATACTGTAAGTGTCTCGGCAAACGTTTTATCCATCTCCAACATGAGTTCGTCAATTACAATGACTGTACGTTCATTTCCCTTTAACAAATTAACATCATAAACACCTTTGTGGAACAAAATATCATCATGGTACTCGCTGAACACTGCTTGATCCGTCGAATAGCATCATATAACTTTATGCACAAGTTTTGAGAACCTCTCTACCTTTTCTTTAATAATTCTAAGCATAAACACAGTTTTACCACATCCTGCAGGGGACAGATATAATACATGTGGATGGGCTCGTGAACCTGAATTTTTCTACAGAATCCATCTCTAACACGTCACACTCCTACTGTAAGTGGGTCATTAACAAAATATAATCAAAATTCAAGTGGTGTACCTTATATTCTACTCTTGTTTCACTTCTTCCGCAGAACCGTGAATGACGATGAGGTAGAGCATCATGCCCCAATCATCGATTTTTCAGATGACCCCGATGACAGTGTAGATGTTATCACAGACTCCCAGAGCTGGGCACTTGCGTTTTTTTGCGCGTTTTTTTTTGCGGTACTGCGGTACTACTACCGCACTACCAAACCGGTACCGCATAACGCAGTACCGCAAAGGATCGCTGAAAGTACAGCAGTACCGCTACCGCATTCAAATTTCCCGCGGTACTTTCCGCGGTACCGACCAACACGGTAGTACCGCAGTACCGCAAAAAAAAACGCAAGTGCCCAGCTCTGCAGACTCCACCCCCGCTAACGAACCCACACCACCATCGATACCTGTAACACGCGACATTTCAAAGCGGAGGCATGGTGAAGAGCCCTCTACATCAGGTATAAAGTGTGCCAGGATTGCGCCGGTTGTTAGAACCCCAGTAATAGAGCCCCAGCCCTCTACGTCGTACGACACAACCCCGAGAATAGTACCTTCTTCAAATAAAAATATACCGCCTTATTCCTGTTCAATTCCGGGAACCAAATTATTAGGTTTAAGCTATTGATAGAAAACAGTAAGGACAGTAACGTAATAGAAGTCCCTGATTTTCGTTGGGCTAATTTTGATAGTTTTGCGGACAGGATGAGAGTAGTGCACTGGGATAAATTATTTATGGGTAATAACGCGAATTTTCATTGGGAGGCCTTTAAAGAAAGTTTTTTGAATATCGAAAGGGAATTTATTCCGCGTAGGCCAAAGCGCACTAGAAATCATGGTAGCCCAAAGTAGTGGACTAGGAAAATAGGCGAGTTCATAAACGAGCGTAACAGAGCGTATAGACTTAATAAGCGCAATGTCACGGTAGCTAACTTTAATAGATATATTGAGCTTAGACGTCAGGTTAGGTCAGAAGGTCAGTTAGGAATGCTAAGCGTAATTTATGGATACTTATAGCTGCGGATAGTAAACATAATCCGAAAATTTTTTTGGACTACGTGAATAATCATAAGCCGATAAAAGACAATATAGACCCTCTAGTGGACGCTAACGGCGCTTTGGCTTCCGACGCACAGGCGATGGCGGGTATTTTTAACAACTTTTTTGTAACAGTTTTTACCGTAGAAGACGTAAATGATGTCCCCGATATGGACGATATCGTTCCATTTAGTAGCGAGACTATTTTGAATGAAATAACTGTTTACGAGGGTGAGATTGCGCATTATATCGATAAGCTAAAAGTTAGCAAGGCTCCAGGCCCTGACGCGCTTTATCCTAGACATTTGAAAAATTTGAAAGACGTTATCGTAGCCCCCTTAACGAAGATTTTTAATAAGTCACTGGAAGCGGGGATTATTCCTGAAGACTTCAAATTAGCTAACGTTACGCCCATTTTTAAAAAAGGTGCCCGCACAGAAGCTAACAATTATAGACCCATTAGCTTAACGTCAATTGTCGGTAAACTTCTGGAATCCGTAGTTAGGGATCGTATCATCGATCGCTTAGAAAGTCACGATTTTATTAATAGTAGTCAGCATGGGTTTCGACGCCACAGGTCTTGTTTAACTAATTTGTTGGAATTCTATAACGAAATAGTGCGCGAATACGATAGGCATAGAGCGGCTGACGTTCGATACAGTTTCGCATAGAAGATTAATTGCGAAGGTTAAAGCGGATAGTATACGCGGTCAAGTCGCTAACTGGTCAGAGGAATGGCTTCGTGCTTGGAAACAGAGGGTCATTGTTAATGGCAGTGAATCGGAGTGGTTGGATGTACGTAGCGGTGTCCCTCAGGGTTCAGTATTAGGCTATTGCTATTCGTAATCTACATTCACGACATAGATGTAGGCTTGACCAGTAACTCGTCAAAATTTGCGGACGATACTAAAATAGGCGGTAAAGTTAACGAGGACGATAGAAATAGGCTCCAAGACGATGTAAATACGATTATGGTGTGGACGGATGAGGCAGATGCAATTTAACGCACACAAATGTAAAGTTTTGCATACAGGTTCATGTAACAATCACTGGTCAACAAAGTTTTTGTCACAGATATTTTTACTTGAACTATGTGTAATTTTTTACGTTGATTACGAAAATAAAAACAGAATTTTTCTATCACCCGCAGTTTTAGAGTGACACACGAATTTACATTACTTAGGATTTGAGTGAGAATAGGAAGGGGGCGAGGTTGCCCCTTCCTCTTCCTCTGCTTATAAGTTGCTACACGTCACTGTTGACTTTCATTTGTCAGTTACTCATTTGATTTCACTCAGTGAACATCGTGCATTTTATTCGTGATTTTCCTTAATCACTTTTTGTGTCAGTGCGTTCGTATTGTTTCATGACAGAATGCCACGCAAGTGTGTCAACCATCCAAACTGTTTCTGTTATGTGCGGAGAGTTTTAACACTTAAATTTCAAAGGCGAAATTTCACCCCTCTCGTCAAAAAAGCATACGAACTTTATTTTGGTTGCAAGGCAGGGGGTCAGAATAAGACGTGGGCACCTCATATATGCTGTATTACGTGTTTAAGACTTCTGACAGGCTGGCAAAATGGGTCTCGTCAAATGCCGTTTGCTGTTCCGATGATATGGAGAGAGCCGAAAGACTATTTAACCGATTGTTATTTCTGCTTAACAAATATACTAGGCATTACTGCGAAATCTAAATATATGGTACAATACCCAAATTTACCATCAGCCATAAGGCCTGTTTTACATAATAAACACTTGCCAGTACCAAGGCCACCGGAAACGTGGAATTTAGATGAAGAAAATGAAATTGATGTACAATGGTAATGAAGCTCAACATGGTTTACTGACGGAAGATGTTCATCCAATGTTTGAACCATCTTGTTCATCGACAGAGCCTCACTTAATATCTCAGGCAGACCTGAGCGAGCTTGTCTGTGATCTGAAATTGTCAAAAGATCAATCCGAACTTTCGGCTTCCAGGTTGAAAGGTTGGAATCTTCAAGAAAAAGGCACTCAGATATCTTTTTACCGCAAGCATCAAAGAAACTTTCTACCCTCTCATGAAAACTTTTGGCGAACAACATGATCCAAACGAATGGCGCCTCTTTATTGATTCCTCGAAGCTGAGTTTAAAAACTGTATTACTCCATAATAGAAATAAATACCCTTCAGTTCCATTAGCACATGCCGTACATATGAAGGAATCATACGACAATATGCACCTGCTTGTGAAACATATCCAATATGATAAATACTCTTGGCATATCTGTGGAGACTTGAAAGTGATTGCACTTCTTTGTTTACAACTGGGTTATACGAAATTCTTTTGTTTCCTCTGTGAATGGGACAGCAGAGCACGGGAAAGCCATTACTCAAAGAAACAATGGCCACTTCGACAAGCGTTGATTCCACCACTACATATTAAACTTGGTTTAATGGAAAATTTTGTTAAGGCTATGGATCAAAATGGCAGGGGGGGGGGGGTCTCTACTTGAAACAGAAATTTCCGAGGATCAGCGAGGTCAAAACCAAAGAAGGATATTTGTGGTCCCGCAAATTAGAGAAATCATGAGAGCGCGCGCGTTTGATGAAACTCTAAGTGAAATTGAAGGAGCAGCTTGGAGAGCATTTAAAGTAGTGAACACAAATTTCCTCGGAAGCTTCAAGGCCGAAAATTAAGAGTCACTTGTTGAAGAACTTCTCAACGCCTACAAAGACGTGGGGTGCAACATGTTGAAAATTCATTTTCTTGACTCTCATCTCGACTTCTTCCCAACAAACTTAGGCGATATTAGTGATGAGCATGGAGAACGCTTTCATCAACAAATATCCACGATGGAGAAGCGATACCAGGGCAAGTGGAGCCCCAGCATGTTGGATGACTACTGCTGGACATTGTCAAGGGATGGCCCCGAGGCGAAATACAAGCGTAAATCATCAGTAGCCACATTTTAGGTGAATTCAATATGCATTTTCTACTTTGATATTGCTATTACGCCTATAAATTAGTCCAAATTTCATTTTCGATTCACTCAATATTGGTGGGCGATAGAAACATTTTGAAGCCATTTTTGAACTCAGCGGTAAAAAACCTATAAGATCCACCCATTTTTGTTCATGTGACAAATAAAAAGTTCGATTTTGTCGACCAGTGAATTATTAAAAAAAAAATTAGACTAATATGAACTTAGATGTAGCTCGTAGCGTAAACTAACCCACTTTTTGTTATATACTCATACTTTTTTTTGTTTTCTTTTATTTTCCTCTCTCTACTTGCATGTCTGTAGTTTGCATGGTATGACAGTATTTAAGTTAAGACTGTGTTTGCATGGTTTGTAAGCGTTCTTATTTTACTACTTTTCATCTTTCACCCCTTTCCTATTCTTTTCGACTATTTTTCCGACTTGTCGGCAGTGGCTGGTGGATGTTGAGTCTTTCTTTCTCTTTTGCTGAATGAATGTTAACCCACGAATGATAGGTTTTGCTACTTAACCCTTTATTCCCTTCTTTTAACCCTCTATTCTTTCCTTTCCCTCGGGCTAACCTTAGTGTGGATCTTAGGGTCTTTGTTAGCCTTAGCTTCTGTAGATCCTCCACAGCAGCGGCAGCTTCTCGTGCTATAGAGGATGGTATAACATTCGAGTTTGTTCGCACCGCAACCCCAACCCCAGCCCTGATTAGAAATCGTATATTGCCAGGATTGATCCTAGATCCATGTATAGCAATGGTGTTGAACACGGACTACGGCGTGTTCTTGAGCGTATTGTGGAGTTTGCCCTTCAGAACCGCGACGAACGTGAAGTCAGGACGAGGCTGTCCTTCGGGTTCGGGTCAAATGACGGGGATGCAGATGATTTTGGGGTAGTAATACCATTCAGACGCTTGGCAGCTGTAGATATATAGTATATTTAGGACCGTATAGTGCAGGCCTCTAAAAGTAGTACAGCCTTCAATATGGACAACTTCACGGTAAATATTGACCGTGTATTCCGTGTTGCGGGTCATAGTGCCACACCTTATACTCTTAACTTTAATTCTGCGGTTATTTACAGGTGGCATATAAACGCTGATCGTGGTTGCGACTTTATAGCAGTAGTCTTCGCTCATATGTTCACTGCACTAAATACACAGGCCCAAAAAATTTGGTTGCCTACAGTAGTGGAGCGTGCCCGTAAACTAGCTGTAGACTGTAAACTTGAGTTTGAGTGTAATATGGGTCCTGAAGAGTTGAGAAGGGTCGAACAGGAAATCAATATTCCTATAGTTGTATTTGGAATGGATGATCGTCGTAGGACTGTGTGTTTTTAAAAGCTGTGTGAGAGATCGTACAAGACCACTACTTATTTTAGGGCTGTCAGAAACAACGTATTTCCCCATCCGTAATATAAGGACTCTTTACGCGAGTTATGATAAAAGTCGAAAATATGGACGGCATCATGATTTGTGTAAGGGATGTTTCGAGTTTGCGGATGATATAGTGAAACATTGTAAGGATTGCCACATGGTATGTGCGTACTGTAAAAGTTCCAAATGTGAAAGCCGTGTGGTTGAAGTTGAGAAGAGGGACTGCGATGTATGCAGTCGCACATTTTTCAATAATAACTGTTTTGAGCTCCATACGTTAATTGGTACGTGCAAGAAAATGAGAATCTGTGAAGGTGGTGTTTCATATGATGGATAATTGGGGGAATTTCAAGCATAAATGTGCTGATATTCACTGTTCTACATGCCATGAGAAATATAAGGCGGTTCGAGTAAAGCATGTACTGTATGTTATATGAAAGAGGATAAACCTAAAAATAGACCTTGTATAACTGTGTACTACGATATAGAAACATATACGAATGCTAAAACCAGAGGTTATCCCACATCTACTTGTAAGTCAGCCTATCTACGATGAGTGCATGGATGATGAGTGTGATGAATGTTACAAATGTGGTAAGCGAACAAACGTTTTTAAAACGATTGCACACGAGTGTCCCATGAAACTCTGTATCCTATATTGTCAAGTTAGCGGACAAGTTCAAAAAAATTACTGTGGAAGCATGAGTATGATGCACGGATGGAAACAGATGGACAGTAAAGTGAAGAAATAAACACAATCAAGCGTTCAATGTTGCTGGATCCTCTCAAATGCGGTGATAGCTTGTTTGGAAGGAGTACAAATCCCTTGAAGCTATACTTTCCGCCTATGGTGGCGTGAAACTCCATTACTATGACTTCTGTTCTTTATATCACTACGTGATAAAGAACAATCCATAATCCTGTAGGTGCACCTGAAAATCTGGTGGGAACTAACCTGCCCACCATCGAGGTATTCTCATCAAATTTGAACGGGTACTATTTCGGCCTTTCTTTCGAAGATGTGCTCCCCCCTCGCGGTTTATGGATGCTGATCTTGCCCGTCGTTATACAGTAGAACACAAGCTCATGTTTCCCCTGTGCATAAGGTGCGCAGAGGAGAACAATGCGCAATGTAATCACACAACCAACCAGCGTAAGATCAGAGGTGTATATACCTAGCCTAGCCATTCCCCTTGACTACAGAATATTGAAGATATTTTTTGAAGGATAAGGTTGAGGCATAAGGGTATCCGCGAGTTGATACCGAAGATGAAAAATCGGCTTATATTCAGTGTTACCGTGACCGTGAAGGGATACAGGTTGAACGTTCACAAATTGTAAAGAACCCAGGCAATCGCTTTAGTGCAAAGTTGTTTAAACAGTCTTTGGGGAAAATTTGCATAGAATACTGGCAAGGGGAACGTACATTTCGCACAAAGTTTTTGTGAAGTCTGGGATTAAGCCAACGCTCCCGATAAAGAGGTCATGGAGATCGCGAATGTGGGTAATACTTACATAATAAAATACAACATTACCAAATTGGCCACATATCTCACGGGTTACAAACATACCTGTAGCCAGCTTCACAACGGCCTATGCACGCATCAAACGTTTAGGTCAATTGCATTCTCTTGGACGGAGTGTTTTGTACGCCGATACAGATCGTGAGATATTCACAGCGAGAGAGGGTGAATACATGCTGCTTATTGGTGAATTCCTCTGAGAGTTGACTGATGAGATCAAGGATGAGTATGGAGACATCGCATACGCCGACTCTTTTGTCTCAACAGGGCCAAAAACTTATGGGGTACGGGTGAGGGGGGGAGGATACGAAATATATCGTGAAGGCTAAGGGTATCACGCTCAAACAGGCGAATCGGCCGGTCGTTAACTTTTGAATCGTTGAAGGATCTAGTGTGCTTGGAAGGGTTTTAGGCGAATTTGTCTACAACAATTTGTCTAAAGATACAATTCATCTACAACAATTTGTCTACAACAATTAGTCTACAGATACAATTTGTCTAGAGAAACTATTACTAATATTGGACCTAGTATGTTTCATGGACTGCTCTCGATTTTCCTACGAAATTGAAAACAAGGGCAGTCGATGACCCTGATTTTGTTTCTGCAATCGGTTTTCTTGAGAAACCTAACCTAACCTAAACTAGTTTCTTATACTATTGTTTTTTGCAAGATATCGCACTAATTCTTGTCATTTTTTGTGAATTTGTATGGCGTAAGCGCCACACCAGCTCGGACTTATTCAAAAAGATGTTGAAGTGTATTGCGTCGTTTCAGTAAATAAATTTATTCAATATCCAATAACATTTTTTCTTTATCATTTCTCAAGAAAACCGATTGCAGAAACAAATTTTTCATTTTTTAAAAAAATTAATAATAATTAACATCAAATAGCTTTCATTTTTCTTCTCTAGAAAAATTGTATCTGTAGACAAATTATTGTAGATAAATTGTATCTGTAGACTAAATGCTGTAGATAAATTGTTGTAGACAAATTGTTGTAGATGAATTGTATCGTTAGACAATTGTATTTGTAGACAAATTCGCCGGACACCGCTTGGAAGGTGAGGACGTCCAGCCACCCCAACTGTAGGGACCCACAGTTTTCGGGCGCAGAAATTAGGGAGCGTGAAGGAACTTAAGGGTACGAAGGTGTGCCGTAACACCTATAGGAAACTTTACCAAGTGCCTGGTACCTATGATACTGTAACCCTTTGGATACCAAAACCTTTGATTGTTATATTATATATGTCAATTGATAACGATATGTTTATTTTATAGATTTATTACAGCTATTTGTAAATATATACCTTGAATAACAGGTTTATGAAATAAATCGTGTTTCAATTAGCGTTTCACTTTCTCCTTTGTGTGTGTGTGTGTACAGGAGAAAGTTCTAAGCTCCACCCCCTGTATGATCGATCAGTGGTCACGTGACTCCTCCTACTTCCTGGGCATATTTCTACCCTGTGTGTTCATTTGACCACTGCAATCCCTCGATCTCAGACGTGTATTTTCCCAAGTAGACGAAAAATAGTAATGGCTACCTTTAATACTGCGTGTTCGACGTTTATGAAGTGGTATTCAGCAAAGTGTGAAGATGTGGTGGATACTGAAAGACTCCCTATTCCACCCTCCTCTGATACTTTTATGGCTACATTGAATCGTGCGAAGCTTGATGAACAAGAGATACAAACACTCTACGGGTATTCTGGCGAGAGCATTGCGGGATTTCGTGGTACAAGCGATGTATTGAAGTATGTTGTACGACTAAACCTTAGAAAAGGTTACATATACCGTGAAGTGGAAGAAAACACGTGCAGAAGAGAAGCAACGGTTATGGTTAGTGAGTCTTGTTGACGAGTGGTATGACAAGCGATATTATGTCATGTTGCATCATACCGAGTACTCGCACCCTGCGACTGAGAATGTAAATCTTGTCATAATAGAGAATCTTAAGGTTTTTTTCCACTACATTTATATATATCATAAGGTTTGTAGTGAGTTTGTGGCTAAAGGCCTGCGTGAGTTTTTAACAGAATTTAGAGACGAGTATCGTCTGCTAAGCAAAAAGGGAAAATATGGGCATATGTCTCTCAAATAGTGCGCCAGAGTTTGAATAAAATGTTTATTTCGTGGAAATGAACGAAAATGTCTGGTGCGCATTCTAGGCAGTGGGAGTGATAAAACATTAAAACCGGTATTGCTTTATGTATCGGAAAATTTCTCAAAACACCTACCCAATATTCTCTTTCACGTTGGAACAACGCCGTACACGACTCAGCTTATGGTGTGACTCGCTCCTCCCGTCGAGCCGATCCGCCCTGGCTCATAATCACCACAGAGCTTGAACCAACTGGACGTGCACTCCTCAAATACGATGGAACTTCCTTTGAGCAGCATTCTTAATGCCGTGTAGGATGTGTCCGTGACGAAGTCATTACGCGTGTTGAGGCGTAAAACAGGTGCCATTAACTATGTACTGGAAACGACTTGTAGACAAACAAACTCTGGTAAACGGAAAGTTCATTTAAATGTTGAAGAGATGATTAGTCTTCGTGGTAGTTGAGAAGTGGAGTGAGGATCGTTATTATAATACCTGCAGGTGTAGGTACAAGAGAGCAATTAGCGATAGCCCCTCATATGCCATTGTTTGTACGTTGTGTATACATACCGATCAGCCATGCATTGATATACGATTGATGTGGAAGAATGCTTCCGATAATAACGTTCTTGTCCTTACGCGAAACCGTGTCATCCTCGACAGAATGTTTGAAATCGTCGCTTTCCGCAAGCTGAAGCCTATATTAGACGCGCGTATTACGGATATGCTTTATTTTGATACGGTTCTTGAATACGGATACACCGCTCTGCTCGACGGGTTTACCGACTGTAGGACTGAACAAGGCGAGAATGGTCTAGAGCAGGATGCTTATTTAAAAAGTTCTCTGAAATATCATGAACTTTGGTACAAAGCACTTGAGCGATACAGGGCAGAGCTCACCTGCACCGTTCACCCTGAAGAACTATTTCTTTATATAATGAGCAGCCGTCGTTACGACTTAGAAGATTATTTCAACTGCCGATATGAATTGTGAAGAAGAGTTCACGATTGAAAAGCGTGTATTGGTAAGAATAGACTTTCGATTGGAAAGGAGTTTATAAACTTGTATTTAATAACGATGTGGCTAACGATGACCTCTTTGTACGTGCTTTTGAATGTATTCTAGCCGTGTTTAAAGATAACTTGTCAACCGAATGTAAAGTGGGCACAAAATAGTATTGAACGATATGAAGGCCATTTACAGTGAGTATAGGTATCCCTATAACTTGAGCGGTGAAATAGTGTTAAATCGTATTTATTGTGTAGTGCAAAGCAACAATGATGTGACGGTAGACTTGTTTACGTGCGAGTTTAGTGTTTTAGATTAAGCGCAGTAGAACATAAAGTGTATGTATTTTGATGTTTAGTTTTTTTCAGTATACTTAATATTTTAATATAATTGTGTGTGTATATATATATATATATATATATATATATATATATATATATATATTTCTCCTGTACTATTATGTATTGATGGTTATACTCCATCGTTTTGTATTTCATATATTATTATTTTATTTTTTTATTATATATATTCCATCGTCTAAAACTGTGCATTTCTTATATTATTATTTTTATTGTATATATATTCCATCGTTTAAAAATGTGTATTTCTTATATTATTATTTTTTAATTTTTTTTATCATACATATTCCATCGTTTGTATACAGGGTGTCCCATAAGTCGGGCATCATAGGATAAATTCATATTTTTCTATTTCTACAAACCATAATTCATATTTTTCTCTCTCTACAGGCCATAATGTCTATGCTCGGGATGCCAATTTCCCATCCACCATCTGTTCAGTGACGAGGCTGTTTTTTATTGAAATGGTGAGGTAAATCGACAGAACACCCGCTACTGGTCTCAAAACAACCCTCACTGGTATACCTCTTCAAAGGAACAAGGTGCATCTCGGGTGATGGTATGGTGTGGCATTTGGAAGGATCGCATCATAGGCCCCTCTTTTTCGATGAACATGTCACTGGAGGCACCTACCTACGTATGCTCAAGGAAGAAGCATTTCCCAGTGTCTTGAACGAAGAAAAATTTCCCAACATGGTTCCAGCAAGACGGCGCTCCTGCACATTACAGTACCCAAGTAAGGGAATACCTGTACCAACAATTCCCTGGTCATTGGATAGGATGTCGAGGGCCTGTGGAATGGCCAGCTAGAAGCCCGGATCTCACGCCACTAGATTTTTATCTCTGGGGCCACTTGAAAGCGCTGGTATACACAGAGAAAATTAGGTGTGTTGAACATTTGCGGCAACGCATTACTGGGGCATGTAACACCATTACTGCTGACATCATTCACCGTGTGCTTGCTGACTGGGTATCACGTCTGAATTTGTGTATTGAAAACAATGGTGGGCATATTGAGCACGTTCTGTAAATGAAAGCTTTTGTATGGCCTTTTTCTATTATTTTTCCTATGATGCCGGGCTTATGGGACACCCTGTATAATGAACGATTGCATATTTATTTTCTATATATTTCGTGAAATTGATTCCAATAATTCGTCTAAAACAGAATGATGTAATGGTGTTTTTTTTTAATTCTTTTGGTTGTATAATGTATATATAAACGACATTATTTAATTATATATATATTATATACCAAATGGCTGGTTACGTCTTCTAAACCGACTGGCTGCCGAAGACTTCTATACCAACTGTCAAGAATATATGTTTTAATTAAATAATTATCGCAATCTGGCAACTCAACCATAATAATGTAACCCTAAACTAAACTAACCATTTACGCCTGCTAAGCCAGATTAGGTCTTCTAAGCCGACTGGCTGCTTAAGCCAACTGACAGATTTACACCTCATAAGACAGCTGGCGCTCAGATGAACTCTCATTATGCGTTTGGCTGTGGCCAGGCGAACATCTCTATCCTTCTTAGGTTAAGGTTTAGGTTAGGGTTTCCCTTTCGGGAGTGAGGACATCCCACCACCTCCCCCAAAGACTCTCTTTGTCCTCTCTCTCTCTCTCTTAGGTCAAGGTTACCCCTTTCGGGGAGGTCATCCTTCCTTCTCCCCCCAAAGCTCCCCCTTCATTGCAACTTGGGGATAACCCCTTCCCCTTGTTGGAAAACCCCTGCCCCTTTTCAACAACCCCCTCCCTCCTTTGCAACATTGATCAACATTTGCAACATTGCAATTGCATTCTACCCTTTTGCGCCCACAAAAAGTAAACAACCAAATTTAATCATTCAGTTATAAGAATTGGCTGGCTTATATAAAATTCAATGGTAATTATTGTCTGTAAATTTTATAAATCATCCAAACACATTTTGACTTATTAGGTTACAATCAAGCGATGTTTTTTTTTGGCGGCCCCGTTATATTATCGATACTATATGTCTTGTCGCTCTAATTAGTCTTGGCTTCACTCCACTACTTTATTTCCAAGCGCAAAATTTAACGGCAAATACTACTTTAAATGACTAACTTTCCGAATTCTCTTTTCTCCGTCGTATCAAGCGACAATTTTTTCTTGTTATATTTTCTTTCGCTGATTCAAGTATGACGGATGGGACCGAAAACACCTTTGTATAAAATGAAATTAGCGTGTAATCATTTTCAACCATGTGTACAAAATAAATAATATATATATATATATATATATATATAATATATATATATAGAAATGAAAATGAAAAGGTTTATTGGCAGACTATAGTCCATATGACAAATATTATTAATACAATGACAGTTCATACACTAAGGATAAAAATATATACAATTGATTAGAAATAATACTGTAATGTCGAAGTTAAGTGGAGCTACAGACGGACGTTTTCGTACCAAGAAGTCCATAGCTTAGAGGATAAATGGCAGGACTCATGGATAGCTTGGATGATCGGGTTGGTTGATTTTTTAATTCTTTGCATTAGACTGTGTTGAGCACGTCTTGTTACCTCCGGGAAGCTCGGAACATTGCGGGTGGCAAACATTTGCGAAGCTGAGCATCTCGGGGATAATTTATGTAAGAGTCTAAAAGACCTGTTGTACAGCAAATTTAGGGTTCTGCCAGAACCTTTTTTATAATTCACCCAGAGTTGCTGACCGTATATATTACTGCAGAAAGTACGAAAGTGTGTGTCTTTAGCTTCACTTGTACAGAAACGAAAGTTCCTTATGGTCATATTCGCTTTAGCACACAGGCTTCGAGATTGTTTTCTTATATCCGAGTCATCACTCAAGGAGCTGGTAATAGTTTGACCCAAATACTTAAACTCTTGTACTTCCTCAATTACTTCACCACTCATTTTAAACCTTATATCAGCTGACTGATTACAGCTTTTAGGATGAAATTTGCATAACCTTAGTTTTTGTAACATTAAAAAGAATATCATGTTTCTGCGAATACACTTCGCAGACATTTAGTAGCCGATCCAGACCTTTAACAGAGGGAATTATTAACACCATATCATCGGCATAAACTAAGTTATTTATCCTTGCGTTATCTATACAACATCCTACTGTTGCCTCATTAAGTGAAGCAATTAATCCATCAATATACACATTAAACAGCATAGGGGAGAGCAAGGAGCCTTGTCTCACCCCGCAAAAGGAGCCAAAACACTCGGATAGTACATTGCCCCACCTAACAGTGAAAGATTGGTGGGAATACCAAAATTTCAATAAATTTAATATGTACATGGGAACCTTCCTGTCTTCTAGTTTTGCAAATAAAATATTGTGGTTCACCCTACCATATGCCTTACTTATATCAAGGAAACAGCTATAAATGGTTGAATTACTGTCAATGTATTTAGATATTGTTTCTTTAAGTACATAGATACACAGGTCAGTTGAGTGGGACCTTTTAAAGCCAAACTGATTAGGAGATGTCCATAGGAAATCATTTAATCGGAGTAACAAGAGTTTTTCTAGTAGTTTCGAGAAGCAGAAAGCGACAGCAATAGGCCTGTAATTGTTGCTGGACAGAATGTCTCCATACTTATTTTTGACCAGGGGCAAGATATATACCCTCATGAACTCTGCAGGGATATAGCTATGAGCAAGCATGGCTGATAGGAGCAATGATATATGCAGACATACTACGTCATTTGCATATTTTAAGTGCTCATTCGATAATCATCTACCCCTGACGCAGAACCAGTCTTTAACTCTTTAATTAACCTCTTTACTTCAGAAAATGATATCAAAATATTTTCACTTGTCCCTCCCACCCTCCCACAATCGTTTCGCTGCAATCTATCTTAAGATTATCCCTACTCACACTATTAAGAATGTTAGAGTAGTGGTTTTTCCACAGCTTTGCAATTTCATCCTCCCCCGACACCCCATCGATTGTCGGGGGGAGGACATTTTTGACACCCGTTTGATTCTTAACAAATTTCCAAAATTTGTTATTATCGTTATTTATGCGAACTTCACAGGCTTTTGATGCTCGAATAGACTCTTCTTCCTGTTTACATCGCCTTATGGCCGCCTTATACTGACCCCGACTTCTGCATATATTTATGTATACTGGTTCTAATCTGGGTCTACCATGAAAGCACCACAAATCGTAGGCGTCTTTCGATTCCCTCTTCAGGGGGGGCAATAAAATCATTCCATCCAGGAATAACCTTAGTATGATAGTTGTAAGATTTAATCGAGGAGCTTCCTGCTTCTCTTAACAGGGATATTATCTTACTATAATACCTATCTATGAGTTTACAGTGAGAATCATTTGAGCAAGGATTATTACAGCCAAGGTGCAAAATTTCTAAATTATTAAAGAGGTGACATGTTCTGTCTTTGTATTCTATTCTCTGCTGCATATTAACATTGGACCAATCGACGCGATTATTCTTACCTATTGAGTTCTTGTTAAGTCGTGTTTCGCATAAATTGGTAACGTTAATTAATATTTGTAATGGTCTCTGATCAGAAAGTAGTATATATATATATATATAGTAGTTGCTTGTACCCTGTGGTGAATGGACGTGTTTCGCTCTCTCTATTTAACACCCAAATTAGAAGGAATAATCTACTCGGCGGTTTATTCTGTTTGCACCCGAAAGTGTATAAAGTATAAGTGAATCCGTGCATATAAATTATAAAGTGAAATTCATTAAAATTAAGAAAGTGCAATACAGTTTACATAATTTATCACCAATTTTAACGTATATATTCAAAACGAAATACGGTTGACATTCGAGAAAGTTTGAAACAAAGCAGGAAAAAGTTCATAAAACGCAAAGATCAGAAAATCCTCGAAATACCCTCGACCATCGAAAGGAAAGAAACAGGAATAAAAATAGAAATAAATAAATAAAGAATTTGCGTGGGTATTTCTTCTTACGCTAATTAAGGAATAGCATGGATATGGGTCCAAATTCTCACTTAATCTATAATTTGTGCAATTTAGTAACAACGGAAAACCTAGCGATTAGATGTGATTTCTGCCAACGATTAAACGACTTTAACTGCATGAATTGGAATGATTGGGAAATAACTGTTGTCTCGAACGCGAAACACGTCGTAAGGATCAAATTTCTATGTGGCGCATGTACACAGACCGTAAATTCTTTCGCGGTCTTTAAAGAAATGGAGATAGCAGACTCGAAAGTTACAAAAAAGAATGAAATAATGGGGACACATGGGTCCGGAATAGTCCCAACGAAAAACCGGGTGGATGAGAGAGAAGACGAAATAACGAATAACAGCATAATAACGAACAACAATTTAATAACAAAACGATATAAACAATATAATACGAAAGGAAGACATAGATGAAAGGAAAGAAATAAGTGAAAGTTGCGAAGTAGACAAACGGTCCAACGAGCGAAATGATAAAAAGATAACTAAAAACGTAGGAAATAAACATCCAAAGAAAAATAATGATAATGCCAAAACTAAGAACTTGGAAAATAATAAGAAAGAAAGCAGAAGCGTAGAAAATATCGTATGCAAATACTACGCGAAAGGAAACTGCAGATATCGGGATGGGCAATGCATATATGCACATCCCATATTATGCAAAATGCATTACACAAGTGGATACTGCAAGTTGGATAAGAAATGCATGTTCCATCATCTTACGGTCTGCAACACTTATGAAAGATATGGAAGTTGCAAATACGAAAAAAAATGCCGATACCACCACCCTCAAAGGAAAGCAACGAGGGAACAGAAAAAACGAACATCAAAGAAGAGTGGCAATTCTTTAGACGCAGCCAACACATCTCAGCTGCTAAATACTCTCCAGCAATTACAAAACCAGCTGACAAATATAAATATAGAAATCCGAGAGCCGGACAGAAGGTACGAAGAAAGGCACTACATGCGTAATCGGGACAACAGGTACCGACAAAGATAAAAAGAGGTAAATTCTCGGAGGACCACAAGGCAACGAAACCGGCACCCCCATTGGAAAACAAATCGGAACCACCTGTATGCGAAAAAGAAAAAAAAGAAAAATAATCCTAGCCAACATACAGGGCTTTAAATCAAACCATTCCACGAACAAAGTTGTATACCTGAAAGGACTCGTATAAGAAGCCGGAGCAGACTTTGCATGCCTCACGGAAACATCTAAAGGACTGCCAGGCGAACTGTGAAAATTGTGAGTCCTGTATTGACAAAGAAGAAATACAAATTCACAACTATAACATCCTCCGAGCCGACAGAACAGTGAGACGTAAAGGAGGATGTGCTATTTACACACGCGAAAGGCACATAGCAGAAATGGCTATAAGTACCTCAAACAACTACGTAGAATGTGTAGCAGCAAAAATTGAAAAATTAAATATGGTACTAACTGTAATGTACAGACCCCCAAACACGCCAACCTCAAAATTTTCAGATTCCATTACAGAGGTACGAAACTTAGTAAAAGATCTACACTCTCCAATCCCAAATATTTTTCTGTGGTGATTTTAGTTTCCCATTCATGAAATATAAAAAGATAGGAAAAAATATATGTATACACCAGGACAAGGGGGGCACACGAGAAGACCAGGAGCAGGTAAAAATGCTACTAGCTTTAGCTGATGAATTTATGTTAACGCAAGAAATAACAGAAAACAAGAAAAAACAACTGCCTAGATTTGGTATTCACAAACAACAGTAATCTAATTGATAATGTAGAAATATCCCCAACTATGATATCAGACCACAGCATCATTGAAATAACAACTAATATAAAGGCAACAGGAAAGGAAAGAACACGCACAACAGGAAGAAGCAAATTCGAAATTTTAAATTTTCACTCAAAAGCTGTAAACTGGGAAGATGTGACTTCCAGCATGGAAGTAAGAGATTGGAAAACCATTTTCGAGGCCAAGACAACGGAAGAGATGCTAATGACGTTAGAGGAGAAGACGTTAGAAATTGTGGACAAACATGTCCGAAAGATACAACAAAGAGGAAAGAGAAGCAGGTTCGAAAGTCAAAAGAGGGCATTGTTCCGAAAGAGAAAAAGAGTGACTGCAAAATTAAGTAATTGTAAAGATGACAACATCAGAAAAATATTAAATGATAAACTACAAAGTATCGATGTCGTCATACAGGAACTAATCGAGAAGCATACAGAAAAAGAAGATGATGACGCTATAGAAGCGATAAAGACTAACTCAAAGTACTTCTATAATTTCGCAAAAAAAAGTCGAAAAACCATGCGACTATCGGACCTTTAAAAAATGAGAACAGTGATTTATCTGATGATCTAACAGAAGTATCTGAAATATTAAAAGCTCAGTATGAATCATCTTTCAGTATTCCAAAAACTGCCAAATTGATATGCGATAGAAACGCGTTTTTTGAAGAAGAACCACAAGGGGAAAGTATAACGGATTTCGACTTTACGACGGATGATATTACACAAGCCATAGGCCCATAGGGAAACTAAAAACACCACGCAGGCGGCAGGACCGGATAAATGGAATACCACACTGATCAAAAACTGCAAGAATGCAATCGCTGAGCCCCTATACTGGATATGGAGACGATCATTAGACACGGGAGAAATACCGGGCATCCTAAAGAGCGCGAACATAGTCCCAATATATAAAGGAGGAGATCGATCCGAGGCCAAAAACTATAGGCCAGTGTCGCTTACATCTCATCTCACTAAAATATTTGAAAGAATAGTTAGACAGAAAATCTATGACTTTTTGGAAACTCAGTAAAAATTCAATGAAAACCAACACGGGTTTCGGTCAGGCAGATCATGCCTATCACAACAGTAGTATAGCCGCAAAAGAGGAGAATGCAGGAATGTTGCAAATTATTACGTAATGTTGCAAAGGGGGGTGGGGTGTTGCAAAGGGGGTGGGGATTATGTAACAACTCAATGTTGCAAAGGGGGTAGGGTGTTGCAAAAAAAATTCCCCCAAAGGGAGAGAGAGAGAGAGAGAGAGTACCGGCCTTTGTTGCCAACCCCAAAATGGGATTGCAAGGGGCATGCAACTTGGAGGCGGAGTTCTCCCCCAAGCTATTCCCCCCAAAGGGATATACCTAACCTAAGAGGCCTCTAAGGGTGGGAAGGGGTTTTCTCACCACCAAAATGGCTAGAAAGAGAAAGGACCAGAGACCCTTGCTCGGCTGGGAGCCGAGCTTGTATGACTCCGTCATTAGCCTCTCGCTCTTTTATAGACCTCTAATCCGCCATGTGGCTGAGTTGCCAGATAGCGCCATGTATTTAATTCCAATAGAAGGCTGAGTTGCCAGTTTGTGCTATATATTTAATTAATTCATATATTAATCGAAGAATGAGTTGCCAGATAGCAATATTTATTAAATTAAACCATATATTAATAATCCATTTAAATACCACAATATATTTATATGATGGTAGTTAATCAATACAGATGAATCTTCTTAATTCCAACAATTAAAAGAAATTCTGTTTATTAAATAAATATTAAACACACGCTCTTTACACAATAATCACTTTATTATTAATATCACAATTAAGTCACGAATAACAGTGGGAAAGGAAAAGAAACCTCACGAAGAAAGGTGAAATAAACGACAATTCAAAACACACGGTCCTCCCTCATTCCCCCAAACTTCTCACCCCATCTGTGCTTGTATATATAATAAACGAATGAACAACTCATGCACACACACACACGCCTCTGTACATATTATGTGAATGAAAATCAGAAAAAAAAATGCCAAACGTATATTAATTTAAATCAAATGAAGCTAAACGTATATTAATTTGAAGCAATTAAATTTTCTCCTTTTAAGAGAATCAATTATTATAAGAAATTAATTATTCAATATAAGAAATTAATTATTAAACGGTTTTTTTCTTTCACGAGGAAAGGATTTCCGAGAATCTGGTCAACTCGAAACACACGGTCGTCCCCTCTCCTCCCTCATTCCCCCAAACTTCTCAAGTTCTCACCCTTCGCGAACGTACAATCGTCAAAATATTAGTTCAGAAGAAATACACACAAATAAACAACTTTCTCCTTACCTTATATATATATATATATATATAATTATATATATATATATATATATATATATATATATATATATATATATATATATAGAAAGAATCATATTAACTGTCTATTTAATTTTGTCATTCCCTATAGAAAGAATCATAATAACCGTGTCTATTTAATTTTGTCATTCCCTACAGAATCATAATAACCGTGTCTATTTAATTTTGTCATTCCTTATATATATATATATAACGGATTTTCACCTTAAAGTGAATTAAAACATTAAAAAAAATCACTAAACAATTAAAAGAATTCGTTCCATTAACATATTCTCAAATCTACACACACACACACACGAGAAAGGATTACCGAGAATCTGGGTCAATTCGAATCGTTTACCCTGATGCCTTTTTGGGAGGAATTTGGGGCACGAAATGACCGCGAGTTGACCTTTGTTCCAGTCTACTCTGGTAAAATCTCGCTTGACTCCAAGTATTACTTCTACAATGAAATACATTCTCGAAGCGAAGAAAATGTTTTATATTTTTTTTACGCGTAATTTGTATGGTGTCATATTCTTAGATAACATCTGTTTATTGAAAGATATACACACAATTATATTAAATAATAATCAGCAAAAGAAATAAGGTGCATGAGGTGGGCAAACCTGAAAGTACTAACAATTATATATATTATATATATATATATATATATATATATATAGAAAGAGAGTTTTGTTCATTCTTTTAAAATAAATAAAGGAATGGATATTATATATATATATATATATATATATATATATATATATATAGGGTGGTACAGATTTAAAATAACAGGAACATTTGATTATTGAACCGGATTTGAAATAACGATCATTTGATCCGGGGAGTAGTATGACCGCAAAACATGTTAATGCACGATATTTCTCTTTAGTAATAATAACAACTAGCTCTTCCCCGAATTGTAACAACGGTTAAGGTTTTCACTCCGCCTTAGACCCACAGTTTAACGTGGAAACCGAATGCTCTTTTCTTTTTTAAAAATATAATTAAAGGAATGGATATATTTATAATTTCTTTATTATAAAATCCTCTCGATTACATTAGTGACTAATGATCCGGGAATAGTGGGGGAAAAATATTGACATGGTAAAGACAGCAAGGGAATACGAGCATTAAATCTATTGGAGAAAATATAAAGATGCCATTAGTCGTCCGGACCCGTTATAGCGGTGTTACGATTGGTACACAAACTTATCATAGCTCCACCCAGCTACACTGACAACCAATCACTACGAACATCTGGTCTTAATCTTTTGGGGCGGAGCTTGGTGATTGTGCATATAAAAGGAAATATTTTTCAGTTGGGAGTAACAGTAGCTATTTTCGCGTCAGTGAATAATCATTCCCTCTGCCAGTGCATTCCCTCCACCATGGACCACGAACTTTACGCTTTTCCGGATTTGTATGAAGGTGACACTGCAGCATTGACTGCAATTAATCTTTTTAACGCGATTGACCGTGATGAATTATTTCCAACGCAAACCGTTGAAGATATTTGCAGTGACGCTCCTTACAATCCGACGCAAGGGACTACCATAGAAATGTAAGTGTCTATAATTTTATTCACAAGAAACATGATTTTATATATATGGAGGGATGTAGTATCTCGTCAAATACTTCATTTAGATACTCACCATTATGCTAAAACCGAAATTTTTATGGCAATCTTTTGCGTGTTTTAAATGTTATTCGGATTTACCTCTTAAATGAGTTTCTCTGAGCGAACCAAAGATATCTTCACATAATGGGGTATGTCTGTATACTCTGTATATGTTTTTATTAAAAAAGAATCAATATGAACATTATTCTTTCTCCTTTAAGGTCCGATGAGGATTTGACACGTTATACAATCTTTTGAAGAATCTCGTGTCATGAATACGGAGGATATACTGATCAGTCAGCATAATGAATGTCACACCGAAATAATGTAAGTGTTTTTCGATCTTTTTGGGGAAGAAGACAATATATTTTCATAAATTTATTAAATGAAAGAAATCAGTACATAACCATCTTAAACTACAGAATATACCGTTACAAATATACACACACGAACAAAAACATTATACTATACAACGAGTACGTACAATTGGAAAACGGATTTTTATCTGTCTGCATACCATTTCATCGTTTCGGCGAGTGTGACACGGGTCAAATAAATTTAAAAAATTTATAAATTCTTTATCACATGACATATGCATGAGAAATGAGACGCAGTACATTCCGCAAGTATTACTAAAATATCCTTGTATACGAAACGGGTTCCATACAACTTCGGGAATATGTAACTGAGCGAGAAATTTTACAATAATAGGGTCACTCCAGGGTTGAGTACCGAGTGAATCAAAATAGTACAGGCGCTGTCTATTTTTAAAATAGACAGCGATCCAATGAATCCCTTCATTACCGATGACATCTGTGTTCACAATAAGACTACCGCATTCTCGCGTACTTGGCAAACTCAATGTTTCATTCTTCGCAAACACGCCGATAAATTTGGAACGTGTGACTCGTTCACTATTCATTACTTTCTGAAGTGTATTAGCATCCATTTTAAAAGTCAGTGATAACGCTCCTAAATCTATCTACTTCTATTAGGGCTTGCGATTCGAGATATACTAGTACACTAATAGGCGCGTCTATAGGCTTGGTGAATTCCAGCCTCACTGAGATGTTTCCGCTCTGCTGTGGGCTTAAATGCGTATTTACGCTAGCAGATAAGTCAGGTGTAATGTCAAACGGATAAAGGTTAAATTGATCAATGAATTCTTCCTGCGTTACCCCATTACCAAGCTCATCACAATCACCTGCAATATGGGTCAGATTACTATAGGCTCTGGCACAAAGAGGTAACACAGCGTCTGATGAATAGTCCGTATCCATTGTTCCACCCAAAGCAATGCCATTAACGTATAGAGTTATATTTTTAAGTCCGAAATTCTCGAATTTAAAGGCACTCTTTTTATATTTTCCATTCACCGAAGCATGGTCCTGCATTCCGATTAATATCCTTTTAGGAAGATTTCCCAGGGCAATGTTTTCTATCTGCTTCGATGCCAACCCTGCAGGCACCGTATATAGTTTGATTTGTACTCTGTTAATAGGATATTTCACTGTAGCGTTTAGTAAATTTTTCTCAATTTCTAGTTGTTTTGGTGAACTTAATTTCACTCGCCGTACGCGGAGGTATGTGTCCATAATGTGAACCACAACGGGGTTTGCACCCTCTTCTTGATCAGCATCCAGATTTAAGCAGATCTCAGGACTCGTGCGGGTGAGCTTTATTTTCATATCCACCCGTTGACAAGCAACTTCTCCTGGAAAGTGAAATCTGTGTGCAACGTCCAAAACACTCGTATATTTTCTTTTTAGAATTTTTAAATTTGTCCTTTATACTACTTTCATCTTTAGTTTGATAATATCCCTCGGCACTTAAAAAGGTAGCCTTCGCTTCTTTGGAAAAGTTGAGGACATTTTCCAGATAGGCTCGTAGATGATAGTACCCCGTGCCTGCCGATATGTTGGTCTGATTTAAATATACGTCACACTGGTTGAATATGGAGTGCAGAAAGTTTGTTTCAGGGTATACAGCATATTTGTCATCGCAGACCGTTCCATCAGAATGGGCTATACGTAGCTTAGCGTACATGTGCACACAGCTTGGATCAAAAAAGTAAGGGCCTGAGCTGGGTATCACGAATTCTATAGGTGCACTCGGGGAACTAATTGTGTTTAAAGGGTTAATTGTAATAAAATCACTGTGCTCAATAGAAACTTGAGTTGGAGGCAGCTCAAAAAGGGACAGCTCCGATTTACAGCATTGTGAACTACATGGGTGGATGAAGCGTGCCATGACGAGTTAGAAATAGTGCCTCCTCTCGCGACAAGTAATAAACAAACTATGATCATGAGATCAATGTCCTTAGCTTATATCAGTCAAAAAAGTGGTCAACCATAGGTTTCATTCGCTTACAGCACTTCTTTTTTGATATCCTTTTACGTTTAATACCACGTGACCCCTTCTTCCGGGCAGCCCTCTTCTTCTTCTTCCCGCCACCACGCATTTTTCTCTTTGCATCTTTGATGATTTCGTCCCGTGTACGCTTTAAATGTTTTTTAGAGCTTCTTTAGTTTAGCCCCAGCCAATATGTCTTCTGCAGTGTTAAGACCTGATTGTAGCGCTTTCCTTCCGAGGTATCTGGCACCCCTCTTCAGCAAAGGAACAGCCGTACGTAGTATGGATGAAAAAATGGATCCAAGTCCACTACCGCGCTGGTATCTCACCCCTCGATAGACGGTGAAAGGCTTTCTATCCATTATAACTCAGTGCGTCGAAAGTGTAGCTTCACTGTTAAGCTCCCGTTACCGAATGGGAAGTTTTCACCCTCAATCGTTCTTATATATATTGAGATATTGGTTATTAAATTAGTTGCGACATTCACATAATGGGGTCTGTCATATGTAATACTCAAACTCCTTCCTCTATGGTTGGGGATGTGAGCAATGCGCAGCAGGCGTGCCTGGGTATCCCCAACAAACTGGTGCTCCACTATATTACTGTAAATATAGCACATGCTGGGGACTCAGAGCTTTCAGCCAATTTCTCCATCTTCAATTGATACATTAATCTGGACAAGTCATGCTGTGTCTCGTGAAATGTGTCTCTTTGGAAGGCTGCGCTATATCGGCCATTGGTTAGAATTTTGAACATTCTACGGTCTTTAATACGTCTGTTAGTCTTTGATTTTAGGATTAGTGTATGTGCAGGGTTTCCTTTGTTTACGATTTCGTATACTAAATCATTCGTAAGGTTTGAGTTTCTTAAACTTACGTTTAAGTCTCTCACAACATCCTCGACCGAACCATATTGACCCGGTCCTAGTCTTACTTCTGTACTGTAATACCGTGCAACCTTAGTCCGAGCGATACGTATAGTTTCATCCATAGCTACCCCAGCTTTTTCACACTCGTCAATGTCTCTAAGAATCGTAAAAACGGTTTCTTTATGTTCAATATTTAAAAAGATGGTGTCCAGCTGAATTTCGCATATCCCCACCTCATACGAATCACGACCCAATTCAATGTGCCCGTGGAGTTCTGTTACAAAGTTGGCTAGTGTGTTGTTAGGGTGTACAGACAGGGACGAGGAGGACGGGAGTGTGACGTAGAAATGGTTAGGAGCCATGTTGCATACTATTTAAGCTTCATTATTGCATCAGCTTTTATATAGGTGTTGAAGCTTTCTGGGTACCCTAGCCATTTCACCAGGTACATTTCTCTTTCCTGAACCTTTGCTTCCTAAAATTTTCTCAATTTTAAACACATTTTTTCCTAAATTAAACGCAACTTTCTGCAATTCCTCGCGGTAAAAGCCTCCTGAGATTTCTTCCCCATTCAAATCTTCAATGTAATACCTCATTATCTCACCTTTAGGTCTCATAGCCCTAACTTTAAAAATCTCGCGTGTCCATCCTTGCTCAAAACCCTTTGCGAATTTATTCCCCGAATGCGACAGCCTTACATAATCATTGATTTTGAAGCGCGCCGAGTGTGGTGGTGGTGGTGATCCATCTCTTCTCGGGAGCGTACCTCTTTCTAAAACTTCGTTAGGTGTTGTCCCAATCGTGCGATGGTGTGAGCGGTTGTAGGATGATGCCAATGATTCCAGAATCTAGAAATCTGTGTGTGTTTTTGTGTAAAATAACGGTGCATGCGTTCCTTTATGGTGCGCTGAACTCTTTCAGCTAAAGAAGCCTTATGTATAGAATTGGTTGTGTAATAGCTGATATTAAACTCTGTCAACATGTTCTGAAAAGCACGGCCTATAAATTCCTTCCCCATATCCGTACAAAAATAGCCAGGAACCTGTTTTCTTTTAACATTAGCGTTTTGGTGGCTTTAGCAACTGTTTCAGGTGATTTATTTTTCAGAGGAACTAGCCACAGATATCTAGAGAATACGTCTATTATGAATAGAATGTAGCGGTAACCATCGTTATACACAGAATATCTTTGCATGTCTGTTAAATCTGCTTGCCAAATAGAATCAATCGAGGAAGCCGTTGTCTTGGCTGTTTTAAACCTTTTTCTCACAGGCTTATGAAGCGTATAAGCGTCCTGCTCCCTCAAAAATCTTTCAGCATCTTTTTTCCTACTCCGTAAACACTTTGTACAGTCTATCTACGCCGCCGTAGGAGGCTGGGTTAGAAATGTCATAATAGCGTTTAGTTAATACGTTAGCCATTTGCGTATTTTAGAGGCACGTGGGTAGGGTTGGTTTAACCTCTTCTTTCTCCTCTTCAAAGGTGTTACCGCCGGGGGTGACGGCGTCTTCAATTGTGTCACATGCGTTGCATGTTCCAAGTCTTTTAACCTGTTCAGATTTCCTATCAACGTTTTAGGGACATTTATTTGTTAGTCTTGCTTTAATATGCTTCCATCCTGATGGTGATGGCCTATCCCACTTTCTCACCAGATCATGGACAATGTCTACGATATTCGATCCCTGTACCTTTGATCCTTCCACAATGATCTCGCCTGTATCGGTCCATTGTATGGCTGGATCCTCATTCAATAGATTATAAAGACTTAAGCCTTTACTCCTCAATGTATGTGGGAGGGTGCTTTTTAATACATGCTCGATATGTTGTGCGGCTAATCCCTTAATTTTTGGTTGGTCAGCTGTATCGTCGGGCACAGATCCTATGTCGCCATGTCCATCGTCCCCCGTGCTGTGCCTAATAACCACAGGAATCTCTGTAGGGTTCTTATAATTTTCGTACTCGTGAAGAAATTTCTGCAGAGCTTCTTGGTATAAGATTCTTTTCTCATCAGGTGTTTTTTCACTGTTTAATAGGGCTAGCAATTCGCTTTCCATTCTTTTAAGTCTGCTTTTACGGGGATCTAGATCCGTGTCTGGATTCCTTTGCAGTGAAGCGTACACCTCGTGGGGAATCACTACACTTTCTTCATTATATTAATCTAGTCAGTAAAGGACCCAAAACTGAAAATAAGATGGGGAGAAATGACCCTCCTGTTTGTACAATAATTCGTTTTTTCTTCGCTACTGTTTGACTTTTACGAGCGAGTGCACGTATTATGTTCTTGTAACGGCGTAGGCGAGCCTTCTGAGGGTTTTCATTGATACATTGCAATTTATAACGTTAAGACAGATTTCACAGATGCATTTTAAAAAGTCGGCGTCGATATTTTTAATAAACATCTGCTGCATTGCCCGGGGCAGTCGATGATAGATTTTTATTAATTCACGGTATTTCTTTAGTCTCTTTGTCATTCTGGAATATACACCGTTTCAGGTTCGTTTGGAAATATATTCGTTCGTAGAAGACCTCTAAACGTGTTTCGCGGATGAAGGTCGCAAAGCAAATATCCGTAACGCGTGCTTGTAGCTTCTTTATAAACTCTAAAAACTCCTTACGCTGATTCGGGAACATTTGATTGGCTAATACCCCAATTTGTGATACATTTCTACGTTGTGCGAATAAGACTAGATATTGCGTATTTAACGACATATCGCGCATGTATCTATTTTTGAAAAATAGATTCTGATTGATGAAGAACACGCTTATGTTAAGATGGTGGGAGAATACTGTAAATGTCTCGGCAAACGTTTTATCCATCTCCAACATGAGCTCGTCAATTACAATGACTATGTTCATTTCCCTTTAACGAATTAACGTCATATACGCATTTGTGGAACAAAATATCATCTTGGTACTCGTTGAACACTGATTGATACGTCGAATAGCACCATATAACTTTATGCACAAATTTCGAGGACATCTCTCCCTTTTCTTTAATGATTTTAAGCATAAACACAGTTTTACCACATCCTGTAGGTCCAGATATAATACATGTGGATGGGCTCGTGAATCTGAATTTTTCTACAGAGTCCATTTCTAACACGTCACACTCCTAAGTGGATCATTTACAAAATATTACAAATTTTCAGTGCTGTTCCTTATATTTTGTTTTCTTCTTCCACAGAACCGTGAATGACGATGAGGTACAGCACCCCATCATCGACATTACGGATGACCCCGACGACTGTGTAGTTGTGATCTCCTCCCCTGCCAACGAACCCTCACCAGCGATACCGGTAGCACGTCCAAAGCGGAGGTATGATGAAGAGAACCCTACGTCAGGTATAAAGCGACCGAAATACGCGCCTGTTGCACCAGTAAAATCCCCAACCCTCAACCTCTTACGCAACAATCTCCCCAGCAGCACCTCCCGCTAATGTATCCCCTTATTCATCGGCCACAGTTGCCCCCCGTTCTGTTAAGTCTACAATAATAGATCCCCAACCCTCAACCTCCTACGCAACAGGCCCCCCAGCAGCACCTTCCGCTATTATATCCCCTAATTCATCCGCCACAGTTGTCCCCCGTTCTGTTGAGGATGATATAACGTTTGAGTTGGTGCGCTCCGCATCCCCCACCCCAGCCTTGACTAGAAATCGGTATAGAGTCAGGGTCGACCATAGAGCCATGTATAGCAATGGAATTGAGCGCGGGCTACGCCGGGTTGTACAGCGTATTATAGAGTTTGCTCTTCAGAACCGCGACGAGCGTGAAGTCAGGACGAGTCTGTCCTTCGGATTCGGGTCAGATGACGGTGATGTAGATGATTATTGGGTAGTAGTGCCATTTAGACGTTTGGCGGCTGAAGATGTAGAATATATATTAGGACGTATAATGCAAGCTGCCCAAAGTAGTATAGCCTTCAATATGGACAACTTCACGGTAAATATTGATCGTGTATTCCGTGTTGCGGGTCATAGTGCCATACCCTATACTCTTAACCTCAATTCTCAAGCTATTTATAGACGGCATATAAACGTTGATCGTGGTTGCGGCTTTATAGCAGTAGTCTTGGCTAACATGTTTACTGTACAAAATACACGGACTCAAAAAATTTGGCTGCCTACGGTCGTGGAACGTGCACGTAAACTAGCTGCAGACTGTGAACTTGAATTTGACTGTAATATGGGGCCTGAAGAGTTGAGAATGGTAGAACAGAAAATGAATGCCCGTATAGTTGTATTTGGGTTGGATGATCGTCGTAGGACTGTGTATGTTTTTAAAAGCTGTGTGAGATATCGTACAAGACCCCTACTTATTTTAGGATTGTCGGGGACAACGTATCTCCCCATCCGTAATATAAGGTGGCTTTACGCGAATTATGACAAAAGTCGAAAATATGGGAGACATCATGATTTGTGTAAGGGGTGCCTCGAGTTTGCGGATGATATAGTGAGACATTGTAAAGAATGTCACATGGTATGTGAGCAGTGTAAAAGCACCAAATGTGAAAGCCGTGTAGTTGAAGCTGAGAAGAGAGACTGTGATATGTGTAGACGCACATTCTTCAATAATAACTGCTTTGAGCTCCATAAATCAACTGGCACGTGCAGGAAAATGAGAATCTGTGAATGTGGTATGTTTCACACAATGGATAATTGGGGGAAATTTAAGCACAAGTGTGACGAAATTCACTGTCCTACATGCCAGGAGGAGTATAAGGCGGATGGAGTAAAGCATGTATGTTATATGAAAGATGCTAAGCCTAAAAATAGCCCTTGTATAACTGTATACTACGATATAGAAACATATACGAATGCTGAAACCAGAGAGGTAATTCCACATTTACTTGTGAGCCAGACTATCTGTGATGAGTGTATGGGGATCGAATGTGACGAGTGCCCCAAATGCGGTAAACGGAAACGTTTTTAAAACGAATGTCCGCGATAGTCCTGTGAAACTATTTGTGTCCTATATTGTCAAGTTAGCCGACAAGTTCAAAAAAATGACTGTGTATATTCTCGCCCATAACGGGGCAAAGTTTCACACGGAGTTCCTTTATAAGGAGTTGCTTGAGCACGAATCCTCTGAGATATTTACAGGTGATCCCTTGAAAAGAGGTAACAAATTAATACAGATGCAAATAAGAGGCAATGTACATTTTAAAGACACTTTATTATTCACACCTTGTAAATTAGCAAAGCTACCCAAGGTGATGGGGGTAGCAGCTGAAGTTTCCAAAGGATACTTCCCTTACACTTTCCTCACCAGCGAGACTTTAAACTATGTAGGCCCACCACCACCCAAATATTATTTTAACTATGACTGTATGAGTGTAGATGAACGTGAAGTCTTTGATCGATACTACAACAGTTTTAATGAAAG
Source organism: Bathynomus jamesi (assembly GCA_023014485.1). Taxonomy (NCBI): domain Eukaryota; kingdom Metazoa; phylum Arthropoda; class Malacostraca; order Isopoda; family Cirolanidae; genus Bathynomus; species Bathynomus jamesi. The sequence goes on along the minus strand of JAJOZX010006650.1, from coordinate 100,756 downwards.
TAACCCTTATAATATAGCTGATGAATGTGAGCGTTATTGCGTGAATGATGTGCGCGTGCTTAGAGTATGTTTCCAGGCCTTTAGAAGGATGTACATAGGCCGTTTCAAATGCGATCCGCTGCTAGTCGCAACCACCATCGCGTCATTATGTTTTACGGTGTTCAAGAATAACTTCATGCCTAAAGACACCTTAACCATTATTCACCGAAACAAACCCCGCAGTTACGGACACAAGGCTATTTACTGGCTCATACACCTACAGCAACAGACAGGTGTATACATAAAGCACGCCCGCACCACGGGTGAAGTACCCATTAAGATTAATGGACGTGTTTTTTGGGTTGATGGGTTAAGTGAAAACCGTGTCACTGGTGTGAAGACTGTGTACTCCTTTAACGGATGCTGGTGGCATGGATGCCCCCGTCCTGAGTGCGGAATCGCCGGAGATATCCACGGTAGATCTCCTGCCGACTGTCTTGCATGGACCCGCACCCGCGATCAACTTATAGGATCACAGTTCACTCACAAAGTCTTGTGGGAGCATGAATATGATGCACGGATGGAGACAGACGAGGTGTACCATGAGGAAATAAACACGATCAAGCGTTCAATGGTGCTGGATCCTCTCAAATGTGGTGATAGCTTGTTTGGAGGACGTACAAATCCATTGAGACTATACTTTCCACCTACGGAGGGCGTGAAGTTCCATTACTACGATTTCTGTTCTTTATACCCACACGTGATGAAGAACAATCCGTACCCAGTGGGCGCTCCTGAGAAACTGGTGGGATCTAACCTGCCCTCCATCAATGAATTTTCAAGAAATTTGAATGATCGTTACTTTGGGGTGTCTTTCGTAGACGTACTCCCCCCACGCAATTTATGGATGCGAATCTTACCTGTCGTTATCGACCACAAGCTCATGTTCCCACTGTGCGTGAAGTGCGCGGAAGAAAATAACGGCGATTGTAACCATATACCCCACCAGCGTAAGATCAGAGGCGTATATACAAGTCCTGAGCTGGCCCTAGCCGTACGCCATGGATATAGAATACTGAAGATACATGAGGTGTGGAGGTTTCAGAAGCTACCCAACCTTTTCACACCATATATAAACGCATTTTTGAAGGATAAGGTTGAGGCATCAGGTTATCCGCGAGGAGTTGATACCGAAGATGAAAAGTCTGCCTATATTCAACGTTACCGCGACCGCGAAGGTATACAACTTGATCGTGTCCAAATTGCAAAGAATCCTGGCAAGCGCTTTAGTGCAAAGTTGTGTCTAAACAGTCTATGGGGAAAATTTGCACAGAATACCGGCAAAGGGAACATTCATTTGACACAAAGTTATTTGTGATGTCTGGGATTATGCCAATGCTCCCGATAAAGAGGTCATGGAGATCGTGAATGTAGGTAATACGTAATAAAGTACAACAACACTGAATTGGCCACAGATACCTCAAGGGTTACAAACATACCTGTGGCCAGCTTCACAACAGCCTACGCCCGTATAAAACTTTGGGGTCTATTGCATTCTTTTGGGCGGAGAGTATTGTATGCCGATACAGATAGCGTGATATTCACAGAGAGGGAGGGTGAATACATGCCCGCTATTGGGGAGTTCCTCGGCGAGCTCACTGATGAGATCAAGGATGAGTATGGGGACAACGCATACGCCGACTCTTTTGTCTCAACAGGACCTAAAACTTATGGGGTACGGGTGAGGGTGGGGGAGGATATGAAATATATCGTGAAGGCAAAGGGTATTACGCTCAACCATGCGAATCGGCGGGTTGTTAACTTTGAATCGTTGAAGGAACTAGTGTGCTTGGACGATGAGGGCGAACGACCTCCCCAACTAACTGTAGGCACCCACAATTTTCGGGCGCAGAAGCTGGGGGGCGTGAAGGAACTTAGGGGTACGAAGGTGTGCCGTAACACCTATAGGAAACGTTACCAGTTACCTGGTACCTATGATACCGTACCCTTTGGATACCATAACTTTTGATGCGCCTATTGTTAACTTACTTATGACACGTATTTGTGAATGTCTTGTATATAATCTTTGATGCATCTATTGTTACCTTATTTATTACACGTATTTGTAAATATATATATAACTTGAATATCTCGTTTATTAAATCGTATTTGTGAATATATATAACTTGAATATCTCGTTTATTAAATAAATCATGTTTCAATTAGCGTTTCACTTTCTCCTTTGTGTGTGTGCGCACAGGTGAAACTTCTAAGCTCCGCCCACTGTTGTGGGTGATCAGACGCGTATTCGCCAGCGTAGAAGAAAAAAAGGAGATCAGACGTGTATTCAGAAGAAAATGGCTACCTTTAATATTGCTTGTACAACGTTTATGCAATGGTATTCAGCAAAGTGTCAGGATGTGGTGGATACCGAAAAACTTCCTATTCCCCCCTACTCCTATGCCTCTTTTAAAACCACATTGGATTGTGCGAATTGCAAGATGTACAAATACTCTACGGATGTTCTGGTGAGACCGTTGAAGGCTTTCGTTGCACAGACGATGTGCTGAAGTATGCTGTAGAGCTAAACTTTATAAAGTCTCACATATACCGTGAAGTAAAAGAAACAACAGGTGCAGAAGAGAAGCAGCAGGTATCGATCTACAGATCTACAGAAGCTAAGGCTAACAAAGACCCTAAGTTCCACTCTAAGGTTAGCCCGAGAGAAAGGAAAGAGTAGGGGGTTAAGAGAAGAGAAGAGAATAAGGGGTTAAGTAAGGAGCAACACCTATCACTCGTGGGTTAACATTCATTCAGAAAAAGAGTAAAAAAGTCTCACCATCATCATCCGCCGGCCACTGCCGACAAGTCAGAAAAATAGTCGGAGAAAATAGGAGAGGGGTGAAAGATGAAAAGAAGCAAAATAAGAATGCTTACAAACCATGCAAACACAGTCTTAACTCACTGTCATACCATGGAACTACAAACTACAACATGCAAAGAAAGGATAAGAAAAAAAAAAAGTAGGTACAGTTAAACAAAAAGTGGGTTAGTTTACGCTACGAGCTACATCTGCGATCGTATTAGTCTATTTTTTTTTTTATTGCTGGCATCACACGCTGGCATGTCACAAGCTGGCATTCATCGTCAACAGACTCATCCTTGAGCACCACCACCAGAGCTCCTGTTGCTAACTTTGTTTTTTTATATTAAACAACGTTAATACCTTTAAAATGTCTGTCAAGACGGTTCTTAAACATATTAACGCTGGTAGAATGAACGACTGACGCGGGAAGATTATTCCATTAATCAATTACTTTAAACGTAAAGAAGTTTTTAGCGATATTAGTAATGAAACGTCTGACACGCAACTTAAATCCGTTATTACGAGTATTACTATTATCGAAAGTGAACAATTTGTCAAATTTACGTTATCGATGTTATTAACGATTTTGAAAACTTCAATAAGCTCCCCCCTTAATCTTCTAGTTTCGAGTGAAGACAGGTCTAACTCTTTAATCCTATCTTCATAAGGCTTATTGCGCAATGACGGAATAAGTTTCGTGGCACGACGCTGGACCCTTTCTAACCTATCAATATCCTCACGCAAGTACGGGCACCAAAACTGAACGGCATATTCTAAATGAGGCCTGACTAGGGACTTGTAAAGGGGCAATATAATATCCTTCGATTTAAATTCGAAATTACGCGCTATGAAGCCTAACATCCTATTAGCTTTTGCGCAAGACTCCAGGCACTGGTTCTTAACCTTTAAATCCTTAGAAACGCGTACGCCTAAATCTACTTCCTCGTCAACGCTCGCTAACTCCCTATCATCCATCGTATACGTGTAATTATTGTTGCGAGAACCTATATGCAAAACTTTACATTTGTCTACGTTAAATTGCATCTGCCACTTATCTGTCCACTCCATAATCCTATTTACATCGTCTTGGATCCTATTTCTATCGTCCTCGTTAACAACCTTACCGCCTATTTTAGTATCGTCCGCGAATTTTGACACGTTACTAGTCAATCCTACATCTATGTCGTTAATGTAAATTACGAATAGCAATGGGACTAACACTGAACCCTGTGGGACACCGCTACCTACATCTAACCACCCGGATTCACTACCATTAACTACGACCCTCTGCCTCCTAGCACGAAGCCATTCTTCTAACCAGTTAGCTACCTGACCGCGTATACCGTGCGCTTTAACCTTCGCAATCAGTCTCCTATGCGGAACTGTATCGAACGCCTTTTTAAAATCTAAATAAATAACGTCAGCTGCTCTATGCCTATCGTATTCGCGCACTATTTCATTATAAAATTCTAACAAATTAGTTAAACAAGACCTATGGCGTCGAAACCCATGCTGACTACTATTAATCAAATCTCTACTTTCTAAGTGATCGATAATATGATCCCTAACTACGGATTCCAAAAGTTTACCGACAATTGACGTTAAGCTAATGGGCCTATAATTGCTAGCTACTGCGCGGTCGCCTTTTTTAAAAATAGGCGCGACGTTAGCTAATTTGAAGTCTTCAGGAATAATCCCCGTTTCGAGTGACTGATTAAAAATTTTCGTTAAGGGGCCTACGATTACTTCTTTCAAATCTTTCAAATGTCTGGGATAAAAAGCGTCAGGGCCTGGAGCCTTGCTAACTTTTAGCCTATCGATATAATGCGCAATCTCACCCTCGTAAACAGTTATTTCATCCGAAATAGTCTCGCTACTAAATGGAACGATATCGTCCACGTCGGGGACATTATTTACGTCTTCTACGGTAAAAACTGTCGCAAGAAAGTTATTGAAAATACCCGCCATCGCCTGAGCGTCAGAAGCCAAAGCGCCATTAACATCCACTAGAGGGCCTATGTTATCTTTTACCGGCTTACGATTATTAACGTATTCAAAAAACTTTTTTGGATTATGTTTACTATCCGCAGCTATAAGTATCTCTAAATTACGCTTGGCATTCCTAACTGATCTTTTAACCTGACGTCTAAGCTCGATATATCTATTAAAGTTAGCTGCCGTGCCATTGCGCTTACTAAGTCTATACGCTCTATTACGCTCGTTTATAAACTCTCCTATTTCCCTAGTCCACCACTTCGGCCTACCACGATTTCTAGCTCGCTTGGGCCCGTCTTGTTGATGGGTGGTATGACAAGCGGTATTATGTCATGTTACACCATGTTGATTACTCATACCCTACGACTGAAAATGTGAATCTCGTCATCATGGACAATCTTAAGTATTTTTATCAATATATTAATGTATATCATGATGAGGTTCGTAGTCAGGTTGTGGCTAGTGCCCTGCGTGAGTTTTTAACAGACTTTAGAGACGAGTATCGTTTGCTGGGCAAAAAAGAAAAATATGAGCATATGTTCCTCTCAAATAGTGCGCCGGAGTGTGATGTTTAGTAAAACATTATAAAATGTGCCTAGCTCGTGAAAATTATCCTGAGGGAAACTGTCTGGTGCGTAGTCTGGTAGTGATAAAACCGAAATTAATTCTTGTAGCGGAAAAACACCTACCCAATATGTACAACAATTCGCCGCACGATTATGGTGTGACTCGCGGATCATACGAGTTCGAACAAGCCCATTCACGTATCATCGAGTCAGCCGCCCATCGAACCGTTCCTGCCTACCTGCGTGCCTCACACGGCTCATAGTTATCTCAGAGATTGAACCGAGTGGACGCGCGCTCCTCGAATACGATGGAACTTCCTTTGAGCAGCATTCTCAACGCCTCGTACGATGTGTCCGTGAAGAAATCGTTGCGCGTGTTCAGGCGTAAATCCGGTACCGTTAGCTATGTACTGGAAACGGAATGTAGACAAACAAACAAACGGGTTTATTTAAGTGTCGAGGAGATGAATAGAATCTTCGTGATAGTTGAGAAGTGGAGTGAAGATCGTTATAAAATACCTGCTAACGTAGGTACAAGAAGAGCAGATTAGTGACGCACCCTCATACGCCGTTGTATGTACGTTGTGTATAAATAACGATCGGCCATGCATTGATATACGGCTGATGTGGAAGAATGCTTCTGATAATAACGGTCTTGTTCCTACGCGAAACCGTTTCATCCTCGACAGAATGTTTGAAATCGTCGAATTCCGCAAGCTGAAACCTATATTAGACGCGTGTGTTACGGATAAGCTTTATTTTGATACAGTACTTGAATACGCATACACCGCTCTGCTCGATGGGTTTACCGAGTGTAGGGCTGAACAAGGTGAGAATGGTCTAGAACTGGACGTTTATTTAAAAAGTTTAGACTCTTTGAAATACCATGAACTTTGGTACAAAGCAATTGATCGGTACAAGGCTGAGCTCACCTACACCGTTCATCCTGAAGAACTATTTCTTTATATAACGAGCAGTTGTCGTAACGATTTAGAAGATTATTTCAATTGCCGCTATGTTGAGTGAAGATGAGGTCACGATTGAAAAGCTCAGGTCGGTAGAAATAAACCCTCGATTGGAAAAGCGTGTTTATAAACTTGTGTTTAATAATGTAGCTAACGATGAACTCTTTGTGCGTGCTTTTGATTGTATTCTAGACGTATTTAAAGATGACTTACCAACCTGTTGTAAAGTGGGAACAAAAATAAAGGGTGATCCAGAGAAATGGGACCCAAAAGAAACCCCTGTAACTCTTAAAGTATAAGTCCTTTTATAAAATAATACGCATCATTCGAAAGAGGATAGTTACAAGTTTGTACAGGATTGTATAGGTTTTGACAATACAAGACAAGATACAAAACAAAATAAAAGTGTTAGTTAAAACTAACCCTTCAAGATGACTGCATGGACTGTGGAACAGCTGCGTTTCATAACTGAGCAATATTATGAGCATGGAAGAAGTGTAGTTTCAGCTCAAAGATCTTTCAAGACAAATTTTCAGATGTCAAAATCACCTTCTAAGAAAGTAATCCGTCGGTGTGTCAGAAATTTTTCCCTAACTGGCAGCATTGGAAAAAGAAAACCAACTGGAAGAGTGCGCACAGCAAGGATAGACGAGATCATTAACAGAACTCATGAAATTGTACAGGATAATCCTAACATAAGCATCAGACGTGCTTCTCAGCTGTTAGGAGTTGGATATGGAACAACACACCGTATATTCAAGCAAAATTTAATGCTCTTTCCATATAAAATTCAAACAGTGCAACAACTAAACGATGGAGATTTCGCACGAAGACGACAATTCTGTCAATGGATCCAACAGAAGGTAAATGACACCACCAAGTTTCTAGCAACTTTGATTATGTCAGACGAAGCCCATTTTCAGTTGAATGGAACTGTAAACAAACAAAATTGTCGTTTCTGGGCAACAGAAAATCCATTGAATATTACCGAAGTCCCGTTGCATAGTCAGCGTGTAACTGTTTGGTGTGGTCTTACTGCATCTCAGATCATAGGGCCGTACTTTTTCGAGGATTCCACCGGAAACACGGTCACTGTAAATGGTGATCGCTACGAAAAAATGTTGACAGATTTCCTTATTCCTAAATTAAGAGATCTTTGTCTAGAAAACCACTGGTTCCAACAAGACGGAGCTACCTGCCATACCACGAGGAACTGCATGGCAGTTTTGCGTCAAACGTTTCCAGGCGAGTTAATCTCAAGATTTGGAGACGTTGAATGGCCCTCAAGGTCTCCGGATTTTTCTCCCTTAGATTATTATTCTCTGGGGATATTTAAAGAGTAGGGTCTACAGAAATAACCCAACGACCTTGCAAGAATTGAAGGCCGCCATCACAAATGAGATACAGGCCATACCACCGCACACTCTTGCAAAAGTGATGCAGAACTTACAAGCGAGAACACTGGAATGCTTGGCAACTAATGGAGCTCATTTGAAAGGAGTCATTTTTAAAAAAATAAATATTTCATAATAAACTTGTAACTCTACTCTTTCGAATGATATATATAGTTTTTATGAAAGGAATTAAATATTAAAAATATTTGGCTTTTTTTTATGGGTCCCATTTATCTGGATCACCCAGTAGTACTGAACGATATGAAAGCCCTTCATATCGAGTACAGGTTTCCCTATACTTTAAGCGGTGAAATATTATTAAACCGCATATACTGCGTAATGCAGAGCAATAATGATGTAATTGTAGACTCGATTAAATGCGAGTTTAGTATTTTGAAAAAAAAAAGTGAAATGTATTTATATATTTAACATATTTGTGTGATATTTCTCCTGTACTGTTATATTGAAGGATATATGATTATATGCATATTCCTCGTTCATATTTCTATTATTATTGATCATTCAAATGTATATTTATTTCTATATATCTCCATAATTGTGTGTGTGTGTGTGTGTGTATATATTTTTTTTATTGTATGCATATTCCTCGTTCATATTTTTATTATTACACTGGTATGCATCAATTTTGCTGTCAAGGGTTTTGTAAGTGATTCTTATAGAATGTTTCCTGCCGATTTCGAATCTGCAATCCGTTTTTCTCAATCAGCTCAGGTTATCCGGCTATGGCCTCATAAGTAAAATAGAATTTTTCGTGATTTTGTCAAAGCGGAATTGGAACAGTAACATCTATCATCACTTGTTTCACTTGTATAATATCTTTTTTTACTTTTCAGGCATATAGATAAAATATTTCATAATGAATAGAGCGTGTAAAAATGATCCCAATAGATTCTGCTACATATGTGGGACGGTTACCATGCCAAATAACCAGTCCCAAATCACTAAATTTGTGAAGACAATGTATAGAGCATACTTTGGAATTAAGCTAGGGGACCAGGACAAAAATTTCGCCCCTCATATGTGCTGCAAGACGTGCATTGAAAATTTGAGAAGATGGAGCAAAGGCAGAGCGAAATCTTTGCCTTTTGGAATTCCCATGAAGGAAAGGATCACGTGACAGATTGCTATTTCTGCATGACAAACCTCCAAGGTGGGCTTATAAATTTATTTTTCTTAAATATTTTGAAATCCTCGTATGAAACTTGACATAATATTCACCATAATGGTAATCATACATTTACATATACATATTGTTATAGAAAATACATTTAGACATACATATTGTTATACAAGTTACATTTACATATACAATGATTGTATATTTTCTTTCTTTTTCATTCATATTGTCCCCGAAGGGACAATATGAATGAAAAAGAAAGAAAATATACAGACTCCATCGACCTATTTCATATCTTACAGACCGCAGCCTTCCCTCACGAGCCGCCACTGTCTGAATGCTTCTTCTATTTCATATGCAAGTTTTATATCCATGTTTCTGTGTTTCTATTTTCAGGAGTTAACAAGAAGAATAAACACATTGTTGTATACCTTGACATTCCTTCTGCTATGAGACCTGTACCCCATGGTCCTGGAATTCCAATACCCGACCCACCTCAAACCCTGGACTTCGATGATTCTGATGATGAATCAATGACCAATGCCAATGACCAGTCCCAGTCGTATATACCTCAAAATACCGCTTCAAATGAGCCGAGGCCTCTCAACCAGGCCAAACTTAATGATCTTACCAGGGATTTAGGACTTTCCAAATTAGCTGCCGAGATCTTGGGCTCACGACTTCGAGAGGACAACTTGCTGGCTCCGGGAACAACATTCTCCTGGTATAGGAAACGAGAGGAAGAATTCCGCAAGTTTTTTGCAGTGCACGAAAATACCTCTTCCTTAGTGTACTGCTGCAATGTTGAGGGGCTAATCGAATCCTTGGGCCTGCCATATAACGCATCAGAATGGAGGCTATTTATAGACTCGTCTAAACGAAGTTTGAAAGCAGTATTTCTCAACATTGGGAATAGGGTTGCATCAGTCCCTGTAGCACATTCCGTACAACTTACTGAGAGCTAGGATAACATGAAAATTTTACTGGATGCTCTCATATACGACCAACATAACTGGAGGATCTGTGGAGATTTGAAGGTAATACTAACATCATAAGTAAACTATTGCTATTGACTATGTTGTTTTTCCAAAGGTTATTTGAGAGCGTATAAGAACACTTAACTTCCCCACAGAAGTGATACAGTCCAATGCATAGATTTTTTTTTTATCTGATAGAACAAATTCTCTAAATTCTTTAAATATTTTCATTTTTTTTCAGATTGTGGCATTTGTATTGGGAATGCAAGGGGGATACACGAAATACCCATGTTTCCTCTGCAAATGGGATAGCCGAGCGGATGAGAAGCACTATGCACAGCGTGAATGGGCATCCAGAGAGAATTTTGAACCTGGGTCGCATAATGTCGTTTCAGTGCCCCTTGTACCACCAACAAAAATTTTGCTCTCACCACTTCATATTAAGCTGGGCTTGATGAAAAATTTCATCAAATCAATGAATAAGGAGGGTTCAGCATTCCGATATCTCGAGAGTAAATTTCCTCATATATCTGATGCTAAACTAAATGCTGGGGTTTTTGATGGTCCTCAAATTCGAACTTTGATCAAGGATACTCAGTTCGAAAACGCAATGACTCCAACTGAGAAGAATGCCTGGCAGGCATTCAAATCAGTTGTCACTGATTTTCTTGGCAAGCGTAGAAGTTCAGAATACGAGTCCGTTGTCGAAAACTTGATGGAAGCTTTCAAAGCTCATGGGTCGCGCATGTCCATAAAAATGTACTTTTTGTGGTCCCACTTGGACTATTTTCCTGAAAATTGCGGGGATTATAGTGAGGAACAGGGTGAACGATTTCACCAAGATATCAAAATAATGGAAAGAGGGTACCAGGGAAACTGGGATATCAATATGCTGGCGGACTATTGCTGGTGTTTGAAGCGAGACGTGCCCGAAGAAAAACAGACGGAAAGCAAAAAAAACTTCATTCCTTCCTCAATAAACTTTTTTCCATTCATTGTATGAATAAAAGTATTTATTCACACAATGTTTTCATTTTTCACGAGTGTTCTTATAATATTACTCGTATCTACAGTGTTTAAGCTAAAAAAATCAATAAATTTGGGGATAAAATTGGACTTATAATAAATGGCCAATAGAGAAAAAACCTGACCTGATTGAGGAAAACCAATGTCATTTTCGAATTCAGCATGCTCGAATTATACGAGTTGAAAAAACCCTCACAGCAGACAAAAAAATTTCATATGCATACCAGTGTCATTGATCATTCAAATGTATATTTATTTTCTATATATCTCCATAATTGTGTGTGTGTGTGTGTATTTCTCCTGTACTGTTATATTGACGGATATGATTATATGCATATTCCTCGTTCATATTTCTATTATTATTGATCATTCAAATGTATATTTATTTTCTATATATTTATAATAAACAGAATGATGCAATGTTGTTTTACTTAATTATTTTGGTTAATTATATCATGTTACGCCTTCTAAACCTACTAGCGGAATTCTAAACCAACTTTTAAGAAAATAAATGGTACAATCTGGCAACTGTATACCTGAACAATGGTATCTGGCAACTCTCCATAATAATGTATACAATTAAAACGGTATCTGGCAACTCTCCATAATAATGTATACAATAAAAAATGGTATCTGGCAACTCAACCTGAACAAGCCATTTACGCCTTCTATGCCAACTGGCTGATTAGGAGTCTATAATAATGTATACAATTAAAATGGTATCTGGCAACTCTCCATAATAATGTATTCAATAAAAAGTGGTATCTGGCAACTCAACCTGAACAAGCCATTTACGCCTTCTAAGCCAACTGGCTGATTAGCAGTCTATAAGACAACGCCTACTCGGCTGAAGTCTTAATATGCACTTGGCTCCTGCCAGGTGAACACCTCTCCTCCTTTTTCTCCTTCTCCTTTCTCTTGGGGGATAACGCCGCCTCCAAGTTTCATGACCCCTTGTTGCACCTGCAGCATCCCCCCACCCCACTTTGTTTTTGCAACACCCTACCCCTTTGCAACATTGAGTTGTTGCATACCCCCACCCATTGCAACATTGAGTTGTTGCATACCCCCACCCCCTTTGCAACATTACGTAATATTTTGCACCATTCCTGCACTCTCCCCTTTTGCGGCTATACTACTCACAACTAATGGAACACGACAACATTATTATTGATTCACTTGAAAGTAATGAAAACTATGATGTACTATACACAGACTTTGCTAAAGCGTTCGACAAGTGTGACCACGGAATCAATACATAAACTGAAATATATGGAATAACAGGAAAAGTAGGGAAATGGATATATAATTTCCTTAGTGAGCGGAGGCAAGTCGTTACAGTACAAGGAGTATCTTCATCAGAATCAGAGGTCCTCAGCTCAGTACCACAAGGAACAGTATTAGCTCCACTACTCTTCATAATCATGCTAACTGACATAGATGAGGACGTTACCAGAGACAGCACGGTAACATCCTTTGTGGATGACACAAAGATCAGTAGAAAAATAAGAAACCCAGAAGACATAGGATCTCTACAAACCGACATAAACAAAATCTACAAATGGACGGAAGACAACAATATGAAGTTTAACACCGAGAAATTTCAACTATTACGGTACAAAAAAAGAGAGGACCTAAATCCATGGAATATTATACCCGAAATGGACAGGAAATTCAGAGAAATTCTAGAGCAAAAGATTTAGGGTTGTAATGACAGATGATGCGAATTTGAAACACAAAATAAGATAGCAGTAAACAGAGCAAAGAGAATAACGGGTCAGATATTGAGAACCTTTAAACGAAGGGATAGGAATGTAATGATTCTTCTACTGAAAACCCTGATAATACCCAAATTGGAATACTGCTCGGTCCTAACATCCCCATATAAAAAACAAGACATTAGACAGTTGGAGAGGATCCAAAGAAGCTTCACAGCCAAGATCAATGGGTGCAAAGAACTAAATTACTGGGAAAGGTTACGAGAACTAGACCTATATTCACTGAAAGACGAGAGAGAGAGATACACCATTATTTATACTTGGAAAATAATGTAGAAACTAGTCCGTAATCTTACTCTGAATCCCATAACTCCCCAAACAACGGTGGAAAGGAGAAGCGGTAGACTGTGTCGTATTCCCAAATTGAAGGCGAGACAGGGAACATCCTTAACCCTGAAAGAAAATAGTTTTGTAGTGAGAGGACCAAAACTGTTTAATCAGTTGCCCAAAGACCTAAGAAACACGAAGGGAGTTGCAGTGGAAATCTTCAAAAGACTAGACTAGACGCCTGACTCAGAACAATCCCCGATGAGCCGGGCGTACCTGGCTATGTGAGGTGGAGAGCGCAAGAATCCAACTCACTACTTCATCAGGCCAACTCGAGAGGAGGGGCGACAAGCTTGACCTTCGCAAAATGAGAAATCATCGCGCGGAACCTTTGCAAGGTTGTAAGGTTGTAAGGTTTATATATATATAATATACAGGGTGGGGCACGGGAATCAAGTGTTTTTGAATAGCTAGTAATCGGCCATTAGGAATGGGAGGGGCGTGCGGTAGGTAGCATTCCATTCCTGGGTTCATAGCATTTAACTTTAACTAACACTCACCTTTATCTTTCAGGTGCCATCATGGAGCAGTGGACGTTAGAACACCGCATGTTCGCGTATGATCATTTTGTTAGGAGTGGCGAGTCAGTGACAGCAGTTCAGCGTGCGTTTCGCCGCAGATTCAACATTCATCGAAATGACTCTGTTCCCGCTCGTGACACAATCTTACGTTGGGTTAACAATCTTCGAACAGGAGGCTCAATAATGAAAACAAAACCGAAGGGGCCGCAACGCACTGTGCGTACTCCAGAGAACGTTGAAAGGGTCAGACAAGTGATGTTGCAAAGCCCAGGCCGCTCTGCTCGGAGACATTCAGCTGCACTCGGAATCAGCAATCGTACTGTTAGACGGATTTTGCATGAAGAATTACATTTTCACCCATACAAGTTAGCGATGGTGCAGGAATTGAATGTAAACGATTGCCCCCAACGACTGAATTTTGCACAGGAAATGCTTGCACTTTATGAGAGCAGAATGAAAACATGATGGTGGTAATGAGTGATGAAGCCCATTTCCACCTTAATGGGGCCGTCAACAATCAAAACTGTCGGTATTGGGCTGCTGAAAATCCGCGACAACTCCATGAAAAACCGCTGCATAGCCCTAAGGTTACAGTTTGGTGCGCGGTGGGAAAGTTTGGCGTCATCGGTCCCTATTTCTTTGAACAAAATGGGGTTACCGTTACCATAACATCTGGGCGTTACATTGAGATGGTGAACACCTTTTTCATCCCTGAGTTACGAAGAAGGCGTATTGCTCGTCGACATTTGTGGTTTCAGCAAGATGGGGCCACGCCACACACCGCCAGAGCGTCAATGGCTGTTCTTCGCCCCTGTTTCCCAACCATCTCATTTCGAGATTTGGTGACATTGCATGGCCCCCTCGGTCCCCTGACTTGTCCACATGTGACTTCTTTCTATGGGGGTACCTCAAGTCACGTGTCTACGAGGACAAGCCCCGTACATTAGCATTGAAGGAAGCGATCCGTCAACAAATCATCCAAATCAACAGAGACCTGCTGGGAAGAGTGGAGGCCAATTTTCGTAAACGCCTTCAACAATGCGTCGACGGCCAAGGACATCATATGCCAGATATAATTTTCGGTACATGATTATTATGAATGAAATGCTATGTTCTTACGAATGTTGTTCTACCAATATATTTTCTTTACAAAATAAATATAATTTTCCTGATTCCAAAAACACTTGGTTCCCGTGCCCCACCCTGTATATATTATATATATATATATATACAGGGTGGGCGGAAAGTAGCTCCCTAATTTAAATTACATATAAATTATGTATAATTGTGATTGTATTGTTATATTGTTATTGTGTGTTCTCTAAAGTGGTACAATTGTAAAGGTAATCTTTTTTTCTCTAAAGTGTTCTCTTTGTGTTCTCTAAAGTGGTACAATTGTAACGTTCATTTTATTTTTTTCATTTCAGATTGAAGGGTAACATGGCTGAGCGTTTAACACTGCAGGAGCGTGCCCAGTTGGCGGCACGGTACGAAGTTTGGCAATCTGTCATTCGAGTTCAAAGATGGTGGCGGGCCATTCACGGACCACGTGCCCAAGTGGACCCGAAAACAATCAAGAACTGCCACTCGAAGCTCATGACCACGGGGTCTGTGGCAGATGTTCGAAGATGTGGTCGCCCTTCGCTATGTTGCGAAACGAGGTCTGGCCGGTTGTCAGCACATGGGAGAACATCGACGATCTGATATTTATGCAAGATGGCGCCCTCCGCACTTCGCTTGTTGTCCGTGAGTGGCTGGATGCCCACTTCCCTGGGCGTTGGATGGGTCGTCGTGGTCCACATCAATGGCCAGCCAGGAGCCCTGACTTGACACCGTGCGACTTCTTTCTTTGGGGGTGGGTAAAGGAAGAAGTCTACCGCACCAAACCGAGGACATTGCAAGAACTGGAGGACCGAATTCGGGAAGTCATGTCCTCCATCCCGCCGGAGTTCCTGCTAAAGTCAGTGGACGCCATTCCTGGGCGGCTCCAGAAGCTGGTGGAAAGAGTTGGAGCCCACATTGAATTTTAGAGAAAACCTACCATGTATGCCTACCTTTTCGTATTATTTCTTCTGAAATAAATGGATAATATACGTATTTTTTTACCAATCCAAAATAGGGAGCTACTTTCCGCCCACCCTGTATATATATATATATAGGGTGTTTCATGACATGTGCGACGCACTTTCAGGATGGATTCAGGACCTGAAAACAATGAAAAAGTTTATATAAACATATGCCCTAAATCGCTTTGTTTCTGAGTTACAGCCCGTTTTGTGTTCCAGCAAGTATCTCCCTTACCTTTAAAGGAAGTGCTCAAAATGACCGCTTTGCGCTTGAATACACGCCTGAACACGCCTCGTCATAGACTGCCTGACGCGTTCAAACCTTCCAGGTATTGCTCGGATTTTCTGGTATCCTTGTTCTACACTTTGGCGAAGCATTTCAACATTGCCAATGGGTGTCACGTAAACGATGGATTTCAGATGACCCCACAGGTAAAAATCGAATATGAACAGTGAAACACCGCGATACACCTTTGACTGACTGATGGCTCTACACTCAACGATATTTAAACATGACAGAGTGTACGAAACATTACAATCGGCAAGGCCATACATGAAATAAGTCTCGTACACACTCACAAACATTGTCGACAAGCAGTGTTTGTAAACAGTTTGCAGAAAGAATTGTTGGGACACAAAAGAGGCTGTAACTCGGAAACAAGGAGAGAGGAGAGAGAGAGAGAGAGAGAGAGAGAGAGAGAGAGAGAGAGAGAGAGAGAGTGTGTTACAAGGACAAGAGGAAGACTCAAAGACCTTTCGGTCCACACTGGGAGGTTCCTGTTATTAAACAAGTTTATTTTTCTTTCAACTATCCTAGCAGTAGTAGAAAACTGGATAGAAAAGTAGAAGGCTCTCTCCCCACCCTCCGCTCCCTCCCTGCCAGAGGCAGGTACGGAAAAAGGTTGAAGAAAATACCTTGACCCTGGAAAGTAGCCAAGGAAATTTTACAGGAAAGTGGAGAATATATAAATAGCTCTATATTTAGCTTGCTCACAGAGACACCGTGCAAGCGAACTCCTGCAGAGTTTTGTTATGTTTTAATCTTAAACTATGAGAGTATTCAGTACTTTGTCTAGCCTATTTTTAAACGCATTTACACTTTGACTGGAAACAACCTCTGAGGGAAGTTGGTTCCAGATATAACTATTGTATAGGAAAAGAAATTTCCGCAGACAGAGGTCCTAAATGTCTTTAGTTCCAGTTTAAACCCATTATTTCTTGTCGGATTGGCATTAAGTGAGAATAAGTTTCTGTAATCTACCTGTCTGTTCCTTTGAGCATCTTGAAGACTTGAATAAGCTGACCCCGCAACCTCCTCGTCTCTAAGCTAAACAGATTTAGGCGCTCCAATCTCCGTTGGTAGCTTTGCATTCTCATTGAAGCGATCAATTTTGTAGCCTTGCTTGTACTCTTTCTAACCTTTCTATGTCCTTCCTGAGGGATGGAGACCAAAACTGCGCACAGTATTCCAGTTGAGGTCTGACTAGAGAATTATAAAGAGACATTACAGTCTCCTTGTTCCGAAACTGGAACTGTCTTTTAATATAACCTAATAATTTTAAGGCCCTCTTTTCGACTTCTGCACAGTGCTTCGACGGTTTCAGATCGTTGCTGATATAGACTCCTAAGTCTTTCTCTAGATCGGTCTCAGTCAAGTTCCTTCCTAAGAGAGAGTAATCGGTCTTCGGGTTTTTATAACCTATGTGCATTACCTTACATTTGTCCAAGTTGAATGACATCTGCCAAGTAGCAGACCATTCGCCCAACCTGTCAAGATCGTTCTGAAGCGTTCTTACGCCCTCCTCAGTACCTACACTACTTCCTAATTTCGTATCGTCTGCAAATTTGGAGATTGCACTTAGAAGCCCGACGTCTATATCGTTGAGAGAGAGAGAGAGAGAGAGAGAGAGAGAGAGAGAGAGAGAGAGAGAGAGAGAGAGAGAGAGATACAAGGAAAAGAAGTACCTCAAAAGGCCTTGCGGCCCATACCGAGGAGGTACCAATGGCAAAGGGTGCCAGGGAAAATTTTGTACACACTCAAATAGTGTGCAAAATTTGGTCTAACCTTTTCTTGAACTGATCCACAGAGGAACTGTTCACAACTTCTGAAGGTAACCTGTTCCATGTCACAGATCTTATACGTAAAGTAATTCCCACACACACTAGTCCGAAACCGTTTCAAATCCAACTTCCAACCATTGTTGCGAGTTGGGTTATCATTTAAACTAAACATACTTCTAAAATCGACATCGATGAACCCGCGTAAGAGCTTGAAAACCTCGATCAGTTGACCGCGCAGCCTCCGAGTTTCAAGCGAAAACAAGTTGAGGGCGCGTAACGTCGATTGTAGCCCATATGCCTAACGGAAGGGATAACTTTGTGGCCCTCGCCCGCACTCGCTCCAGCCTCTCAATATCTTCCTGAGGGTAGGCGACCAGAACTGCACAGCATACCCAGGTGCGGCCGAACCAGGGAATTGTACAGAGAGAGCACAATCTCCTTGTTCCGAAACTGAAATTCCCTCCTGATATAACCCAACAGCTTCTGGGCTTTCTTTCCACCTCTACGCACTGTTTCGTAAACTTAAGGTCGCTGCTAATTGGCACACCAAGAGAGAGAGAGAGAGAGAGAGAATTTTTATTTCCTGAAAAGTGGTTTCCTTCTCCATATTTCGTCGCGACAGTGCGTTATTTTACATTATATATATATATATATATATATATATATATATATATATATTATATATATATATATATATATATATATTTAGGAGAAATCCAATGACAAGGAGAAATGTAAATGCCATGAAAAGTCTTCTTTAATGCGCAACGTTTCGAGCAATACGCTCATCTTCAGGCTGTTTAATAACAATGTGAAATTAAAATCAATATTGAATGAAAAACAAACAAAAATTTCTATAACCTTTCATAAAGGCAAATTTTAAAAGACTGAGAAAAGAGGGTTAAATTCTAAGTTATACAGATTTACATATAAAAATTAAGAAGCTATTTTTAAATACATATAGTAAATGTGAAATTAATACACTGGAAAAATTAACAATAGTACACTGGAATAATGACTACTAACCTTCACTGCAATTTCCGAGGCGACTGATTTGAGCAGAGGCAAGACGGGAAAAAAGAGATGGCGAGGGCGATTGGGGAAGGGGGATTATAAGGAATTGGGGAAGGAGGAGGGATATAGCAAATTAGGGGACGGCTGATGAGTCAACATTTAGAGTAGGGGACAATGTTTTAATGAAAAGCGATTCTAAAATTCTTAGTGAGTTGGGACAAGTATTACAACCAAGAATTTTAAAATTGTCTAAAGTGACATCATTTTACATTTATGCTGTGTTCCGAATACTGGACTTCTTTAGTTTTTAAAATTTTACCTGTTCGGCCACTTATTCCCATATGCGAATAAAATCTAGCCCTGAGAGAGCGAACAGTGCTGCCAATGTAATTCCCAAGGAGACACCTAGGGCAGGTAAATAAATATACAACACCGCTACGCAACGAGTCAGGGGTTCGATCCTTCGCTGAGAAAAAGCTACCTAAAGACGTTTTATTAATAAATATGATGCGGAAATCAGTATGATAAAAAATTTCCTTAACAATTTGTAAATTTAAGCTTAAATTCCTTATTCAAAGGACCCATTTCAGGTACCAAGAAATATTTTATATCCTTCGGCACTGTAATACATGGAAGTTGAGGGCTATAAACATTATTTAAGAAGGATCTAATTAGTTTGTCTACATATTGAACAGGAAAACTATTATTAGTAAAGTATGATCTTAGATTATTAAATTCATCATTAAGTAAGGTAAAACTAGAGGTCAAATTATATCCTCTGAACAGGAGAGTTTTAATACAAGACATCTTATAGTTGAAATCAGTAAAACTAAAAAAATTCATGCCCAAACCAGTGAAAGTGGGTTTCCTGTAAACTGATGTAGTAATAGAATCACCGTTTTTCGAAATTAAAAGATCTAAAAGGGGAGGGAGCCATTTTGCTCAGTTTCCATTGTATACGTTATATTGGGGTGCAAAGAATTTAGGAAGTTAAAGAATTGTTGCGCTTGTACCGCATTATCAAAGACTGCTATCGAATCATCAACGAAGCGTCGATAGAAAATTGGCTTGAGATGAGTGGGAGATTGTCTAAAAATTACACTTTCTAAATGAGTCATAAAAAAATCAGCTGCTAACGGTCCGACAGGTGATCCTATCCCTACTCCATCAATTTGTTGGTAAACCTTATTGTTGAAAGTGAAATAGCATTGTTTGAAGACCAATTCTAAAAGTTCCTTAAAATGAGACAATGAAAAACCATGAAAATTATCAACTGAGCTAAAAACCCTATCTAAAATAATGGCAATAGTTTCAGATACAGGTACATTTGTGAAAAGCGACTTTACATCAAAACTGACAAAAAACTTTTTTGAATCGAAGTTTCCCAAGGAGGTCTTTTTGGAATTCAAACGAGTTTTATAGTGTAAGCATTTTTCGCAAAGGGGACAGGAGACGAACAACAAATTTTGCCAATTGAAAGGTGGGTAAGTTATACGAAGCTAAAATAGGACGGAGAGGTGTTCCAGCTTTATGGATTTTAGGCAGACAGTATAATTGAGCAAGATTAGCACCAGATGCGAACAACTGAGAGTAAGTATCATTTTTTATTATCTTTAAGACTTTAGTCGTGACAGAAATCTATTAACCTGGTCTTCAACCTTACAATGACTTTATTGGCAGGTTCTAGAATTTGTTTGAATTTAGTAAGATCACTTAGGATTTCATTAGTTTTGTTTATGTAGTCCGATTTATTCAAAATAACCACTCCGTTACCCTTGTCTGGTCTAGTCACAACAATCTCCTGGTTCTTTGCCAAATTCTTAATACACTGCAAATCACTCTTCCTAAATATGAAAGATTGAAATTTAAGATTTCTAAGTTTATGAAAAAATTCTTGAGTTAAATTTGAGAACTGACATTTGAAATTATTGAATCCCCACATGGGGAACATTTTTCAAGCCATTGAAAAATTTTTCAAAGTAAAGAAAAAACGGGCTTATATATTTGAAACAACGGAAGCTTAAATTGCAAACCAAGTGACAGTAAAAACTTTTCCCGAGGGGAGAGTGTGTAACTAGAAAGATTCGAAATTACCTTCTGAATTGAAAAAATTTGGTGATTCATTCCCAAAGCCTTTAACTTACGTTCATGTGTTTCCAAGATGGTAGAGTGAAATTTTTCTAGTTCACGTTGTACAAGAGAAATAATTAATAAATAGTCCAACAACAAAATTTTTGTTAGTAGTCCCCTTTGCGAAAAATGCTTACACTATAAAAACTCGTTTGAATTCCAAAAAGACCTCCTTGGTGAGAACTTCGATTCAAAAAAGTTTTTTGTCAGTTTTGATGTAAAGTCGCTTTTCACAAATGTACCTGTATCTGAAACTATTGCCATTATTTTAGATAGGGTTTTTAGCTCAGTTGATAATTTTCATGGTTTTTCATTGTCTCATTTAAGGAACTTTTAGAATTGGTCTTCAAACAATGCTATTTCACTTTCAACAATAAGGTTTACCAACAAATTGATGGGTAGGGATGGGATCACCAGTCGGACCGTTAGCAGCTGATTTTTTTATGACTCATTTAGAAAGTGTAATTTTTAGACAATCTCCACTCATCTCAAGCCAATTTTCTATCGACGCTTCGTTGATGATTCGATAGCAGTCTTTGATAATGCGGTACAAGCGCAACAATTCTTTAACTTCCTAAATTCTTTGCACCCCAATATAACGTATACAATGGAAACTGAGCAAAATGGCTCCCTCCCCTTTTAGATCTTTTAATTTCGAAAAACGGTGATTCTATTACTACATCAGTTTACAGGAAACCCACTTTCACTGGTTTGGGCATGAATTTTTTTAGTTTTACTGATTTCAACTATAAGATGTCTTGTATTAAAACTCTCCTGTTCAGAGGATATAATTTGACCTCTATTTTACCTTACTTAATGATGAATTTAATAATCTAAGATCATACTTTACTAATAATAGTTTTCCTGTTCAATATGTAGACAAACTAATTAGATCCTTCTTAAATAATGTTTATAGCCCTCAACTTCCATGTATTACAGTGCCGAAGGATATAAAATATTTCTTGGTACCTGAAATGGGTCCTTTGAATAAGGAATTTAAGCTTAAATTTACAAATTGTTAAGGAAATTTTTTTATCATACTGATTTCCGCATCATATTTATTAATAAAACGTCTTTAGGTAGCTTTTCTCAGCGAAGGATCGAACCCCTGACTCGTTGCGTAGCGGTGTTGTATATTTATTTACCTGCCCTAGGTGTCTCCTTGGGAATTACATTGGCAGCACTGTTCGCTCTCTCAGGGCTAGATTTTATTCGCATATGGGAATAAGTGGCCGAACAGGTAAAATTTTAAAAACTAAAGAAGTTTCAGTATTCGGAACACAGCATAAAATGTAAAACTGATGTCACTTTAGACAATTTTAAAATTCTTGGTTGTAATACTTGTCCCAACTCACTAAGAATTTTAGAATCGCTTTTCATTAAACATTGTCCCCTAGTCTGAATGTTGACTCATCGCCGTCCCCTCAATTTGCTATGATCCCTCCTCCTTCCCCAATTCCTTATAATCCCCCTTCCCCAATCGCCCTCGCCATCTTTTTCCCGTTTCCTCTGCTAAAGTCGGCCTCGGATTGCAGTGTAAGGTAGATAGTTTCATTATTCCAGTGTACTATTGTAATTTTTCCAGTGTATTAATTTCACATTTACTACATGTATTTAAAAATACTTCTTAATTTTTATATGTAAATCTGTATAACTTAGAATTTAACCCTCTTTTCTCAGTCTTTTAAAATTTGCCTTTACGAAAGGTTATAGAAATTTTCTGTTGTTTTTCATTCAATATTGATTTTAATTTCACATTGTTATTAAACAGCCTGAAGATGAGCGTATTGCTCGAAACGTTGCGCATTAAAGAAGACTTTTCATGGCATTTACATTTCTCCTTGTCATTGGATTTCTCCTAAATATTAAATTGAAGCTCTGTAGAAGCAACCCGCATAATTATATATATTATATATATATATATACTTACTTGACTTATGTCCCATCTGGAGGTCTCCAGGTTGGGTCCCGTCTGATGCGTCGATACTTTTCCACTCGCTCCTGTCTCTGGCCAAATCTACTCGCTCTCTCCAGCTTAACTCGCTGCTCTCTCTCTCCACCGTCTTCAACCAAGTTGTTCTAGGTCGTCCTCTTGGTCGTGTTCCGTGAGTTCTTGCATACAATAGTCTTGTTGGCAGCCTTCCTCTCTCCATACGTTCTACATGACCAAACCATCTTCTTTGTGTGTCATTCGTTCTCTCGACTATGGTGACATTCATATCTGTTATGTTTCTGACGTGTTCATTTGTTAATGTCATACCATCTTATGTTACTGATTCGTCTCAAACAGTACATTTCGAACGCAAGTAGCTTTTTCTTCTCTTTCTGTTTTAATACCCAACTCTCTGCCCCATAAACTGCTGTTGGTAATACTATTGCTTTGTATAGTCTCACTTTCAAACTTTGAGATATCTTTCTGTCTTTCCATATCTTCGAGAGTCTATTCATTGCTACATGTCCAAGCTTCATTCTTTCTTGCACTGTACGATATGTGTCTCTATTTTGTGTAAACCAAACTCCTAGGTATAGTGTATATATTCAGGGATTTCATGTGAGGGTAAGTCATGATATTTTCGTTAGTTTTAACGAAAATATCACGACTTAACCTAACCAATCATCAAGGACATACAGTTGACCTAACTGGGCATTCAATAATTCACTGGTCGACAAAATCGAACTTTTTTCTCATCAAAGATGTATACACACTTTTCTAGACCCGTTTTGTACGCTGATTCCAAATCTGTTTTTGGTTTTCCTCTAGCACACCAAGTTATCGAAATATGACTTATGATAAATTGTGCTGAAATTAACACCAAAGTACAACTTTATTCATAAAAAAAAATGTACACCAACCTAAAAACTTTGCGAGTACGATTTTCTTTTGTAAACCTTGTCCGGATCGTCGCAGTTCAGCATCCAGCAGAAGTCTGCCAGCATACTTTCGTTCCAGAAACCTTGGTAGCGATTTTCCATTGAGTGAATGTCTTAATGGAAGCGTTCCCCCTGTTCGTCACTCACCGCGGCAAGGTTTTCGGGAAAGAAATCTAGATGCGAATGTGAAAAATGTATTTTCAGGGACATGCGACAGCCCATTTCTTGATATGCATCGAGCAGTTTCTGAACTCCATCTTTGGTTTAATATGTTATAAATGACATGGGCTGGACCTGATAATCAAAACTTTTTATGAGGTAGTTTTAGTCGCTTTATTCAGATGTCACTTTTTGTGCAAATGCATATTAATGGTGAAAATTATGATACTAATAATATATATAAATAAATACACTCATTTTTGGTCCGACGAGTATAATTTTGGGCTATTTTATTTTTTTCGCAACTCTGCAACTTAATTAGTTTGTTGGTTTCTGTTCTGGCTATTTTTTTTCTAATTGGATTCAGTTTGGTGGTGGTTGATAGAATTATGACGCACCGTTCGTGTGGTTTCGACTTTGAGAACTTGATTCGTCGTGTGCCCTAGATGAAGACAGCATTGGATGTTTTAATCAATTACGGCGTTATTCCCTCATCCTTAACTTCCCCAAAATGTGACAGTGAGTGCCTAATACGAAAAGATCAGAAGATATTTAGGTGAAATAACCAATATTAACCTGTCAGGTCAACTGAGTGCCAGACTCTGTACTTCATTCGTCAGCCAGACTCTGTACTCAACGGACGCATTTCCAGAGCTCTCTCACTGATATTGCTTTTACTTTTGCATATTGCTAATAATTTTACTTTTGGAAAGTTTTGAGTTTTATATACTTGCGTTTATATTCACATTGTTATAGTTAAGTAATTTAATATTAGTGGTTTTTAGCGATTTATAAGTTTTCATAGCGTGCCGGCTTAATTTAACTTAAACTTGTGACGGTTATAAACTATTTTAAAGATTATAATGTCGGTCCTATGGCGATTTCCGAGAAATCAGTTT
The DNA here is from genome assembly GCA_023014485.1 of Bathynomus jamesi. Lineage (NCBI taxonomy): Eukaryota > Metazoa > Arthropoda > Malacostraca > Isopoda > Cirolanidae > Bathynomus > Bathynomus jamesi. The sequence continues at coordinate 76,024 of JAJOZX010006650.1, read as the reverse complement.
GTTTCTTTTGCGAGTTAAGGGAGGAAATAGTTGAAATAAAACGTAGTGTACGTGAGGTAATGGAAAGACTTGCAATGCTTGATGAAGGCAGGGGTAGGGCTACGGTTGACGAAAGCTAAACCAATACTAACGTGGAAGACGTTCGTAATTTGAAGGGTGAGGTGCGTAACCTAGTTTCTAGTTCAGGTAGCTTATCAGGAAGGTTGGATAGAATTGAGGAAGGGGTTAAGGTTGGTCTGAGATTAGTAGATGGGGAGGGATTTAGAGAAGTTAAGGGTGGAGCTAGGCAGCGTACGTTAGGTGATAGGAATCCCCCCCGCTATCGAGGTTTCGAACCCTTTCGCCCATTTCGAAAGGGACGTGAATGAGGGGGAAACTATTTTAATTGGGCTCTTTAGTGCGCCACATGGACAAAGAGTTCGTTGAACGGCATCCAACAAAGAGGAGGAGGGTCTGTCTCCCAGGGACCAGGGTTGACAGAGTTAGGGACGAAGTGGATAGGACTGACGTTGCGTCCCGTCACTCGATATTGGTGACGATGGTAGGGGGCAACGACTCGTATAGGCCCGATACGAGAGTGCCTGACCTTTTGGAGAGAGATAGGGGGTTAATTAGGTCCCTAAAGGCGAGGTCAGATAGGTCTTTAGTTCTAGGTATTACCCCTAGGCACGGTTTGGGTCTTAGGATTACGTCTAAAACGATATTTTTGAATACTAAATTAGAAGAGATTTGTGCTGAGGAAAATGTACCCTTCGTAAAGCTGTGGTCAGAATTCAGTGATCCCAGCCTTTTTATAAAACATGGGGTGCATTTTAATAAAATAGGTAATGCTAGGCTAGGTAGGTTAATTGACGAAAACGTACGAAAGCTGAAAAGGTCGAAGCCTTCTTTAAACGTTGTGGGTCCGGGGAACGCGGGCCCAACGTGAAAAATAGTTTAAAACGACGGCCTGTGGTAAAAAATAACTTAAACGTCTTTTATTGTAACGCGCGTAGTATTAGAAATAAACGAATTTAAGGCGATAATTTATTCCGGTAACTACGATATAGTTGCTATCACTGAAACGTGGTTAAATACCGTGACTCGGGACTTGTTGGGGGAACTTGATATACCGGGTTTTAAACTCTTAACTAATGATAGGTTACATAGGTTTGGTGGCGGCGTTTTGCTGTACATTCGTAATTCCCTTAGGGTTATCGATGTTAAGATAGATTTCCCGGCAGCAATTAATGCGATATGCGTTGAAGTTAGGGCGCGTAGTATTAGTTTTTTTTGTTGTTTATAGACCTCCCGTTCAAGACCTCGATACCGATACTAGATTTTACTCACTTCTTGGTAACTTTATTGACAATCGAATCGTATAATTGTCGGAGAATTTAACTGCCCTAATGTTAATAACAAGACTTTTACTGGTAATGAGGAGGGTTTGAGACTGAGTTCATGGAAGATAATTTTTTATGACAGATGGTTACCGAACCAACGCACGGTGACAATATTTTAGATTTGGTGATGACGAACGGCGAAAATATAGTCGAAGGTTTAGAAGTAGGCGAGAATTTAGGATGTAGTGATCATCAAATTCTTAGGTTCAAGTTATTGATTGAAAACACAAAGGATAGTAACGTAATAGAAATCCATGATTTTCGTAGGTATAATTTTGATAGTTTTGCGGATAGGATGAGAGTAGTGGACTGGGATAATTTATTTATGGGTAATGAAAAATTTGTATTGGGAGGCGATTAAAGAAAGTTTTATGAATATTGAAAGGGAGTTTATTCCTCGTAGGTCCAAGCGCGCTAGAAATCATGGTAGGCCCAAGTGGTGGACTAGGGAAATAGGCGGGTTCATAAACGAGCGAAACAGAGCTTATAGACTTAAGCGCAATGGCACGGCAGCTAACTTTAATAGATATATCGAGCTTAGACGTCAGGTTAAAAAATCAGTTAGGAATGCTAAGCGTAATTTAGAGATACTTATAGCTGCGGATAGGAAACATAATCTAAAAAAGTTTTTTGAATACGTCAATAATCGTAAGCCATAAAAGATAACATAGGCCCTCTAGTGGATGTTAACGGCGCGTTGGCTTCTGAAGCTCGGGCGATAGCGGGTATTTTCAATAACTTTCTTGCGACAGTTTTTACCGTAGAAGACGTAAATAATGTCCCCGACGTGGACGATATCCTTCCATTTAGTAGCGAGACTATTTCGGATGAAATAACTGTTTACGAGGGTGAGATTGCGCATTATATCGATAGGCTAAAAGTTAGCAAGGCTCCAGGCTCTGACGCTTTTTATCCCAGACATTTGAAAGACGTTATCGTAGCCCCCTTAACGAAGATTTTTAATCAGTCACTCGAAACGGGGATTATTCCTGAAGACTTCAAATTAGCTAACGTCACGCCTATTTTTAAAAAAGGCGACCGCGCAGTAGCTAGCAATTATAGGCCCATTAGCTTAACGTCAATTGTCGGTGAACTTTTGGAATCCGTAGTTAGGGATCGTATCGTCGATCACTTAGAAAGTAGAGATTTGATTAATAGTAGTCAGCATGGGTTTCGACGCCATAGATCTTGTTTAACTAATTTGTTAGAAATTTATAACGAAATAGTGGGCGAATACGATAGGCGTAGAGCGGCTGACGTTATTTATTTAGACTTTAAAAAAGCGTTCAATACAGTTCCTCATAGAAGATTAATTGTGAAGGTTAAAGCGCACGGTATAAGCGGTCAGGTAGTTAACTGGTTAGAGGAATGGCTTCGTTCTAGGAGACAGAGGGTCGTTGTTAATGGTAGTGAATCAGGGTGGTTGGATGTAGGTAGCGGTGTCCCACAGGGTTCAGTGTTAGGCCCATTGCTATTCGTAATTTACATTAACGACATAGATGTAGGATTGACTAGTAACGTGTCAAAATTCGCGGACGATATTAAAATAGGCGGTAAGGTTGTTAACGAGGACGATAGAAATAGGCTCCAAGACGATGTAAATACGATTATGGAGTGCACGGATAAGTGGCAGATGCAATTTAACGTAGACAAATGTAAAGTTTTGCATATAGGTTCTCGTAACAATATTTACACGTACACAATGGATGATAGAAAGTTAGCGAGCGTTGACGAGGAAGTAGATTTAGGCGTACGCGTATCTAAGGATTTAAAGTTAGGAACCAGTGTCTGGAGTCTTGCGCAAAAGCTAATAGGATGTTAGGCTTCATAGCGCGTAATTTCGAATTTAAATCGAAGGATATTATATTGCCAATTTACAAGTCCCTAGTCAGGCCTCATTTAGAATATGGCGTTCAGTTTTGGTGCCCGTATTTGCGTGAGGATATTGGTAGGTTAGAAAGGGTTCAGCGTCGTGCCACGAAACTAATTCCGTCATTGCGCAACAAGCCTTATGAAGATACGATTAAAGTGTTAGACTTGCATTAACTCGAAACTAGGAGATTAAAGGGGGAGCTTATTGACGTTTTCAAAATCGTTAATAACATCGATAACGTAAATTTTGACAAACTCTTCACTTTCGATAATAGCAATACTCGTAATAATGGATTTAAGTTGCGTGGCAGACGTTTCATTATTAATATCGCTAAAAACTTATTTACGTTTAAAGTAATTGATAAATGGAATAATCTTCCCGCGTCAGTCGTTAACTCTACCAGCGTTAATGTGTTTAAAAATCGTCTAGATAGGCATTTTAAAAATATTAACGTTGTTTAAAATAATAAAACAATTGGCAACAGGAGCTCTTTGGGTCGTAATCGGGGATGAGTCTGTTGACGATTAATGCCAGCTTCTGAGATGCGAGCGTGTGATGCCAGCAATAAAAATTATTAAAAAAAAAATGAGACTAACACGAACGTAGATGTAGCCTGGAGCGTAAACTAACCCACTTTTTGTTTTACTTTACGTACTCTTTTTTTTTCTTTTCTTATCCTCTCCTTACTTTACAGTATGTCTGTAACTCTCTTTACTTGCATGTCTGTAGTTTGCATAGTATGACAGTGAGTTAAGACTGTTTGCATGGTTTGTCAGCGTTCTTATTTTACTTCTTTTCACCTTTCACCCCTTTTCTATTCTCTTCGACTATTTTTCCGACTTGTCGGCAGTGGCCGGCGGATGATGATGGCGAGTCTTTTTTCTCTTTTTCTGAATGAATGTTAACCCACGAGTGATAAGTGTTGCTACTTATTTACTTGCTACTTATTCTCTTCTCTTAACCCCCTACTCTTTCCTTTCTCTCGGGCTAACCTTAGAGTGGATCTTAAGGTCTTTGTTAGCCTTAGCTTCTGTAGATCTGGAGAACCGAATGCCCGGTCAAGCCAACCGAATGCCCGGTCAAGCCAACCGAATGCCCTTGATGATTGGTTAAGTCGTGATATTTTCGTTAGTTTAAACGAAAATGACGAGAGCAAACTTTTCTGGATAATTTTGAGATGTTTTGCACGTTTCCTGTGGTAATGCGTCGTTTACGAGATCTCGTAACATGAACATGTTAGGTTATGCTTTATTGTATAAAATGTCGTCAAAAATACATTTTTCAAGTGTGTTTTGGTGTGCTTTGTTCGAATATGACCATTTCTTGTGCAAATGAACAGAAACACAGTTGTCATTGCATGGCCCAACACGTATTTCTGTTCATTTGCACAAGAAATGAAGGTTATATTTGAACAGAGCACACCAAAATACACTAGAAAATGTTTTTTTTGCTTTCAACTTCAGGCCATGTCAATGGCGACATAATTACCCATCTTTGTATGCAGGAGACTTGTGGTTACCCAAGAAGTTTCCCAAATCCATTTGAAAGCCTGCCATGCTTTTAAGGCATTGAGGCTTTCTTCAAAGCCTTTATCCTGCAGAACCTCCCTGATTTGGGGCCCCACAAAAATTCCCTCCTTTAATTTCGCGGCACTGATGTTTGCAAATTTCTCAACAAGGTATCGGAACCCTCTCGAATTCGCCTTACCCATCGCTTTCACAAAATGTTTCATTTAGCCGAGCTTAATGTGGAGAGGTGGCAGGAAAATCATCTTTGGATCAACTAAAGGAACATACTGGACACTGCCCGTTCCTGGCTCGTATGTGCTTCTTTGATGCCAGTCACATCTGATGTAATGATCCGCGGTAGCACGGCTGTCCCATAGGCATAGGAAACAACAGTATTTCGTGAACCCTCCTTGCATGCCCATTAACATACCAATGACTGAGATCACCACAGATATTCCATTGATGAGGCTGTATTGGATTGCTTCGAGTAGTATATTCATGTTATCGTACGTCTACTTTAGATGAACGGAGTGGGCGATGGGGATGGACGGCTTTAAGTTCCCGTTATGCAGGAGAACCGCTTTCAAGCTTCGTTGTGAGGAATCAATGAAGAGGCGCCACTCGGATGGTGTGTGTACTTGTGACAAGTTCTCGAAAAGTCCAGTAATATCATGGCATTAGCAGAGCGGACTGTCTACTGTAAAGAATGTCGCCAAATCATGGTTTCGTTTTCGATAATGACACACTCGGACGTTCTTCTCAAGTAAGTGTTTCTACTTGTCTCGACGAGAGAAGTTCTGATTTCTCTTTGGAGAGGGCTAGGTCTCTAATGAGGTCATTCAACTCATTTTGGGTAAGCCTCTCCGGCTCCGATTGCTCTTCGTCAGATGTGTAGTCAAGATCGGCCGAAGGTCCCGCATCTCCGCCAATCGCACCTTCGTCGGATTCCCTTTCGTCTTCTAAAGAATTGAGTGCATGCTGTGGAGGTACCGGAATCGGCATCGTGTCATCGTGAGGGATCGGTCTGATCGCGGAATCTACGTTCGGATAAACGATGTTATGCTTCTTCTTCACGGAGAATCCAGTTATGTTAATATTACAAAAGTAACAATCGCAATGATGGTCTCTCGGCTCCTTCCATATCATGGGTATAGCGAACGGCATCGACTTTTTCCTTTGGTTCAATCAGTCATGTAATCCATTCGAACAAGCGGTACAGATAACATGTGGCGCCCACGCCTTATCTTGGTCGGCTAGCGGACAGCCGAAGTATAACCAGTAAGGTTTCCAAAGATCCATCGTGATTGTACGCCGTTGTGATTTAGTCGCGAACGAGCTGCACACGTAACAGAAATTGTCGGGGTGATTTTTACACTTTCAAGGCATGATGATCGATGAGTGGGCTGATGTAAATCACCTAAAAAAAATGTGTAAGTGGGCGACACAAGACAAAACACACAACTAGACATGTGACTGTTATGCCAAAGAATAAAAGGGTGTACATGTGCAACGTCTGCAAATTTGTGGCCAGCAACTGCTCTCACATAAAATAACTCAAGACAACTGCGGAAAGCCTAAGTTGAGACGACAAAATGCCATACATGAGGGTACAGAAATGGTAAAGCAAAATCCTCCACCTAAGCTGCAACGACAAAATACTCCGCTACCTATATAAAGGACGCATATTATAACTTATATTGTGTATATATAGTAGTCTATAGTTATATGCATATTATATATATATATATATATATATATATATATATATATACTGTATATTATATAAAGGACGGATATTATGTTTTATATTAGCATTATATATTACATATAGTTATATGCATATTATACTGTATATAGTTTATGCATATTGTATATAGTATTATATTATATATATAATGATCAGTCTCATCTCGAAAACTTGAAGTGCTAGAGGAAATCCGAAAACAGATTTGGAATCAGCGTCCAACAGCTATCTCGTCCACCCATAATTATATCCGATGAAACATACCTGTTGGCCAGTAATATATAATTTCCCAATAGGTTTAAACAAAATATCACGACTTAACCTCATATGAAATCCTTGAACATTTTATGAAATCCCTAGTTACACAGATTCCCTGTAAAACACACACACACACACACAGACACACACACATATATATATATATAAGGCGTCGCGACTACGAGAAGCTAACTCGCCATACCAGTTTCGAGATAGACACTTTTAAACTTTGTGATTATTGAATACGAGAGGCACATAGCGCAAATACACTCATTGAAAATAACTACATTTTGAGGGTACGAAGCAGGTATTTGGCTATACCAAGTTTCTGTGGATTGGGGGAGGGTTGAAGTATTCGTTCGTGGAACAATCGCAAAATCGCGAGTTCGCCCTCGTACTTGCGACGCGACGCCTCAATATACTGTGTATGTATGTGTGTGTATATATATATATATATATATATTATATATATACAGAGTGGCCCAAAAGTTCGTTTACCGAACTTTTGCTAGCAGTACTCTGAAGCTTTCACTAGGAAAAATACAAAAAAACATTTTACTTTTATATTTATGATCTACCAAACAATGTACACCCAAATAACAAATGTAATTGCAACAAGAATGGGAATGAATGAAAATGAAATACACAGGCTAAGTTAAATGTTAAAAATGGCCTCCATTCAGTTGTATACAAGCTTGACAGCGTTTATAAACACAATGACATTTTCTTGCAAAGTTCTTGATTATTTGCCAAAGCCTGGAATTCATCTTTTATTTTGTCTTTGGGATGCTCTAAACTTCTAGATTTTGAATGGAACACTATCTTTCAAGAGACCCCATAGCGCCAAGTCACAAGGAGTTAAGTCTGGAGACCTCGGCGGCCATTCAACAGTTCCTCTTCTTCCAATCCACATATCAAATGATTCGTCCAAGAATTGTCTGACGTTTCGTCCATAATAAGGCGGAGCTCCCATTTTGCATTCAAATTATGGAATCATAACTTTGTAAACCCTGTAACTGTGGCACAATAATGTCGCGTAACATTTCTAGGTAATTGTCGCTAGTCACCGATCCATGAAATAACACAGGCCCAAAAATTCCAAATGATGATATTCTATCCCATACGATTATTCCTGGTGTGTTCAGTGCCTCTTCTTCCACCAGATAAGGATTTGGGGACTGTAATAAGCACAATTGTGCCTATTAACTCGACCATCCAATTTAAACTAAGTTTCGTCGGTCCAGAGAACTCTGTCCTCGAAGCCCTCATTATCATCACATCTTTCAACATACCATTCACAAAACTCTTCACGACTGTCCGGATCGTCATCTTGAGCCGTTGCATTAGGCGCTGCTTCCAGTTCCTGAGGTTGAGGCTTTTCATTATTCTTTGTAAGATAGAACGAGGAATTGTAAGTTCCGAAGATACCCTTCTTTGAGATTTCCTCGGGCTGTTTTCAAACGCCTGTCGTACGTGTTCAGTGTTTGTAACACTTTTGCCAGTTCTCGGTCTTGCAGCAGCAGCAACTGATTCTGTTGAGTGAAATTTTGCAGCCAAAGAATGCGTAGTTTGCCAAGATGGTGGGACTGAAGCTGGAAAAGCACAGCGGAAACGATTTTGAACGATGGCGATTTTTTCCCTGTACCCAACCATTCTTCAACTATGAAAATTTTTTCATCTGTCAGCCTTCTATCACCACCTGCCATTATCAATATTATAACCCTGAAAATAGAAAAACATTAATATAGTATATATATCGGGTGCCCCCCCCCCCCAAAAAAGCCTTGAGATTTGAACATCAATAACTTCAAAATATGCAGTTTACACTTCCAAAATTTACATAACTTTTACCTCAATCTATTGATAAGCCATCATAAAAATTTCAGACCTCTACATAAAATACTTTTTCCACAGCTGGGGGAACAATGAGGTATTGTGAAAAAAACGAATATCAAACTAAAAAAATTTTATTATTCACATCTTATCAACAAATATGATCAATATGTCCGCCGTCCTGCTTACAAACTAATCTTAACCTTTTCTTCCACGACATGATATATCTTCTGATTTGTGTTAATGTTATTTTGTCCCAACATCCGAGTATTTTTTTCTTTAATTGCATTTCTGTAAATTTTCAGTTTAGCCTTCATAAATCTTCCCCGTTAGTGTGTTTCATATGCAATAATCCATGGGATTGCAATCAGGTGATTGCGGGGGCCAGTTTTTTCCAATGAAGTTAACTACATTCTGTTGCAGATAATCCTGTGTGAACTTGCTAGTATGAGCTGTAGCACCATCTTGTTGGAGTATGGAATCGTCTCCATAATACAGACGCCGACAATCAGGGAAAAGATTCTCCTCTAAGAGATTTACATAGGTTTCTGAATTATTTTTTTTATTTTCTGAAATAAAATGAATTTTCCTCTTTCCATTCCACGATACACCTGCTAATACCATGATTTTTTGGAAAACCGACTTGTCTGGTGGTAAAGTCTCGATGGAGGAATGTTTTTCTTACGCCGACCAGAAACAACATCGTTCCGAGAGTTTTGAGCAATCTCGATGGTGAAATTTTTTTCATCTGTAAAAACTTTTTAACATCATTGGACGAAAATCTATCAAGCAATTTTCTACAACGAATTTTTCTTTTAGCTCTTACATTGCTGTCACGTCTTGAAACACGGATCCTTTTAAATGCTTTAAGTCCTACCGTTCTCTGCATTCTTTGTATGGAACTTCGACTGATACCTAAATTTCTTGCAATTTTCCTCTGAGAGAAGTGTGGACCCAGGTCGATCCTCTTGAGATAGGCTCATCATTTCGATCATTCCTATATTGTCTTGAGTGTAAACTGTTTTAGGCCGACCACTTCCACACTTCCATGCCGTCGAACCGGTTCTTTAAGTTTTTTAATTATTCTATTCACAGACGTGACATTACAAGTTATTCCTGGAAATTCCCTCAAAATTCTTGCCCCAGTCCATCTTTTTTCCAAGAAACACTTTTCAATCATCGCTTTTTCACAGTTAGTTCGAACCATAATTTGAAGGGCAAGTTTAAAAAACAGTATTTAAGATGGGCGGAGCCTATATCATCTGAAGTTTTTCATAGTAAAAGATTATCCATAGGCTAAGGAAACTACTACAAGTCTTAGAATAGTTGCCAGGTACAGCTATACACATTTAGGATTTAGGATATTCGTTTTTTTCACCATACCTCATTGTTCCCTCAGCTGTGGAAAAGTATTTTATGTAGAGGCCTGAAATTTTTTTGATGGCTTAGTAATAGATTGAGGTAAAAGTTACTTAAATTTCTGACGTGTGAACTGCATATTTTTGAAGTTATTGATGTTCAAATCTCAAGGCATTTTTTTTGGCCCACCCGATATATTATATATACGAGGGCCACACAATATATTTTGCCCATCTGTTTTTTTTCTTTCCAAGTTTCCTTGCAAGTTCCAGAAATTTTGCACACAAGTACAGTAGTTACATACCTTTTTTAAAAGTTTTTATTTTTCCACAGTCTCCATCCTTTTCTACGGCTTTCCTCCACCTCGAAACAAGGGCCTTTATTCCCTGCTGGTAAAAGTACGCTGGGTTCTGCTGGAGCCACCTCTTAACCTCCTCAACAACCTCATCGTCACTCAAACTTTCTTCCACGAATAGCATCCTTCATTGGCTCAAACAAATGGAAGTCTGAAGGTGTCAGATCCCGGCTGTATGGAGGGTGGGGTAACACAGTCAACCGCATTTTTGTGATGGCGCCTCTTGTTTGCAAACTGTTGTGTGGTGTTGCGTCATCTTGCAAAAAAAGACGTCTTCCAGTTTTCTCTCCGGTCGAACTCGCTTTATACGTCTCTGGAGTCTCTGTAGGGTAGCAATATATGCCTCTGAGTTGATTGTTTGTCCTTTCTTCATAATGTCCACCAGAATCACCCCTTTCATGTCCCAGAAGATGGTGGCCATAACCTTTCGTGCAGAGGGAGCCATTTTGAACTTTTTCTTGCGTGGGGAGTCTGCGTGATGCCATTCCATAGATTGGCGTTTGGTTTCAGGTTCAAAGTGGTGTACCCAGTCACAATTCGTGAAAGGAAGTCATCCCCTTTCTGTCTCGTATCGAACCAACGACTCAGAAGCAATTTCTTTTCTTTGGGCTTTGTGATCTTCAGTCAGTTCGCGAGGAACAAACCGTGAACACACTTTTGAGTATCCCAGTTGCTGAATTATCATATTCACACTTCCTTCACTAATTCTTAGCTCCAGTGATAGTTCCTTGTAAGTGACGCGGCGATTTGATCGAATGATGCTGTTAGCACGTTACACAGTGTGAGATGTCACAGCGGATGCCGGGCGACCGCTGCGTGGCTTATCATCGAGGCTGGCTCTCCTCTCTCCGATGATTTAACACGTTTACACCAGCGTCCAACTGTGCTTCGATCAACGGTATCATCTCCGTAAACGTTTTGTAGACGTTTGTGAATATTTCCACCTGTTTGCTTCTCTGGGGTTAAGAACTCGATAACGGCTCTGTTTACGACGCACATCACTGTCAGACGCCATTTTCGAAATTGCGTTAACCATCGGTTTTATACAAGGGCGTTTAACAGCGGTTTTATACAAGGAGGGGAAGTTCAAACTGGAAAAAATCCGGTTATGTGAAGCGCAGAAAGTTCAAACTTACGTCCCAAAAGACATTTCAGCCCCATGGCCTATTGTTTAGCTCAGAAGAAAGGGTGGGGCAAAATATATTGAGTGCCCTTAATATACACGGTGTACATAAAGTCAGGATCTATTTTTGTGAAGCACTTGGAAATTATGTGGAATTCAATCATAAAATGATAAAGTGGTAACATTTATTAAATAATTAAAGTAGGATTCGACGTGACGCCCATCAGTATCCCTGCAGAGCTCAAATCGTTCCGCAGCATTTCTAAACACATTCTGGAGCATTTGCGGGGTTATGTTATCTGCAGCAGTTCGTATACGTAAGTTTTCAAGACTCGTAATCTTCGTCTGATAGACGTGCGATTGATAAAGCCCCATGCAAAGAGATCTAAAGGGGTTAAAGCTGGTGATCTCGCTGGCCAAGGTCTGTTGCTTCCGCGTCCGATCCAGCGGTTTGGAAAACGTCCATTTACTGTAGATAATCCTGAACAATTTTGGCATAGTGACAAGGAGCACCATCATGTTGATAGACGACGGGGATAGGATTGTTAGTACCGTCGTCTATCAACATGATGGTGCTCCTTGTCACTATGCCAAAATTGTTCAGGATTATCTAAATGGACGTTTTCCAAATCGCTGGATCGGACGCGGAAGCAACAGACCTTGGCCAGCGAGATCACCAGATTTAACCCCTTTAGATTTCTTTGCATGGGGCTTTATCAAATCGCACGTCTATCAGACGAAGATTAAGAGTCTTGAAAACTTACGTATACGAACTGCTGCAGATAACATAACCCCGCAAATGCTCCAGAATGTGTTTAGAAATGCTGCGGAACGATTTGAGCTGTGCAGGGATACTGATGGGCGTCACGTCGAATCCTACTCTTAATTATTTAATAAATGTTACCACTTTATCATTTTATGATTGAATTCCATATAATTTCCAAGTGCTTCAGAAAAATAGATCCTGACTTTATGTACACCCTGTATAGTAAAGAAATATGAAACAACACACACTAAAATTCAATAATCTCGGTAAAGGAACTTTTGGCCACCCTGTGTGTGTGTGTGTGTGTGTGTGTGTGTGTGTATATATATATATATATTCGACAGTACACCTCGTGCCTGACGAAATGCCTTAATATATATATATATATATATATATATATATATATATATATATATATATATATATATGTGTGTGTGTGTGTGTGAAAAATATTTCACGAAAGTAACACGTGAAAAATATTTATGATGAATAAAACCACGAAGGAAAGGAACACAAAAAGGTGCTCAAGCGCTTTCGTCTAATGACATCCTCAGAACACTGAAGTACATAAAGGTTACGGCCTATATATAGGTTACAGAAAGAAAAAAAAATAAATAAATAAATAACATACACACAAACATATATATATATATATATATATATACACATACATATCTACACACACACACATATATATATATATATATATATATATATATATATTATATATGCAATAAACGGAGAAGTAAAAATAAAAATTAAAAATTAAAGGATTAACAAAGAGGCATACAGATTTGTAAGGAAAAATATCGATATTTTTCCTTACAAATCTGTATGCCTCTTTGTTAATCCTTTAATTTTTAATTTTTATTTTTACTTCTCCGTTTATTGCATATACATATATATATATATATATATATATATATATATATATATATATATATAATATGTGTGTATATATGTATATATTGTTTGTGTGTATGTATGTTATTTTTTTTTTTTTTTTCTTTCTGTAACCTATATATAGGCCGTAACCTTTTATGTACTTCAGTGTTTCTGTGGATGTCATTAGACGAAAGCGCTTGAGCACCTTTTTGTGTTTCCTTTCCTTCGTGGTTTTATTCATCATATATATGTGTGTGTGTGTTCGACAGTACACCTCGTGCTTGACGAAAGGCCTTGAAATCGCTTTTCCTTTTTGCTTGTGTGTTTGTATAATTTATTTTGTTTCATGTGTTTACCTGTGAAATTCATATCTATTACGATTATATGTTTGATATTTGTGGATAAGGTTTTTTCCAGGGTTGTGGAGTCGGTGAAAAAAAGTTTCCGACTCCGACTGTAGTATATACTAACCGTATGGCATATATACTTATATAGTATAGGTACGGTGTAGGTGAATGAATAGTCTCCGTGAATTTCGATAGTTTTAATTTTTAAATGTCTATTTTAATTATTCTTTCCTCGTACAATAATAAAAACTAAAAAGTTATTTAATAGTTATAAAATAATAAAAATATAAGACATGAAATGCCATAAAAATTTGGAGTCGGAGTATCGACTCCGACTCCACCCAAAAATAACTGACTCCACGACTTCGACTCCGACTCCACAACCCTGGGTTTTTCCACAGGAAATAAATTTGTTAAAATTTAAGGATATTATTCTGTTTGCATAAATTAAAGTATTAATCTTTTAAATTTTTAATATTGTATAAATTGCCTCATGCCCGCAGTAGAGGACCGGCAAGCTCTTCTTAATAACGACTCCAGAATTGTCAAACCTATAATCTTAAACGGAGACTCGAAAATTCTAAATGTTCTTTTCGACTATTATAAATCATATAAAAGAGTTAAGTATAAAACCAAAATTATATAAATTCATTTGCTAATATCATTGTTAGACAAACCTTGCAACCTTAAGAATCTTTTGTAAATATGGTACCAGGGAATCTCTGGGGCATAGCAAGGAGAGGAGGTGGTAGAGAGAGAGGAGGCAGTGGTACCTCACCCATCTGGGCAGTCAAAGCCTTGCCCTACGGACAGCCAGTTGCTTTGCCGGTTCGGCCCGGTCCATTGTTCGTTAATAACTCTAAGCAAGTATAGTGATACAACATTGAATTCTGTCTTATGTTGCATTGTAAAAGAAATCTCATATCTTAAAAATGAACTGCCCTTGTGAAATAAAACTGTGAAAAAGTAACACGTCATCTTTATCCTTCCACGTGAGATTTATAAACATTCCATTCTCTCAACGTACTGAGGGAGGGGATGCCATTGACCGAAGGTATAAATTGTTTTCCGTAACACGCAGCCATATGATCTTATGTTTAATCTCTTTAAAAGAAGAACGGTGGATTGTCAGCAGTATAAATTTCCTTGTCGGTGCAAGGAAGCGACATACTGAGTTTACCATAAATGTCGGAGATGGCTGTCTAAACGAAGGAGTACAGTCATCATCATCATCTCATTCGATGTATCGTTTAATAGTTCAGAAGTGGCACTAAAATTGTTGAAGAAATATACTCCATATTTTAGTTTAAATCCAGAATTTGGCAACAAATTTTCCGATAGCATAAAATACTTGTCCACGTTACGCATGCTCAATATAAACAGTAACCTACAAGGTTATCGGTTAATTATCTGAAAGCATTCCTTAACTTCATCACTCAGGAATGTTTTGCCTTATTCTTTTCATTAAGAATCGATTTTAGGCTACCGGTTTTTTTATTCTTTGCTTAACTACAGTAGAATAATTGTTTATATAGAATGTTTCAAATATAACAGTGGTATGTAATGTCTTTTATAAACATTCCTAGTTTTCTACTGTACATCATGTATCGTAATTAGTGCCTTAAAAGCTTTTACAGGTGGATTCAGCGAATGTTTTCACATGGCCCCGGTAGGCAAATACCAGAAGATATTCGTATAAATACCGTTACTTTACGAGAAGAAAGATATACGGTTAGAGAAATTGATAAAAAACTGCACATATCTGTAAATGGTGTGTGTCGGCACTATTAAACGCCATCTTGAAACAGAGTCATCTAAAGACAAAACAAAAAGGCCAAGAAAAACTACAAAATTTCAAGACCAATACTTGGAGGTTATATGCTTAAGACAGTGGTTTTTAACCTTTTTAGGCTGCGACCCAAATTCTAGTCGCGAGTGTAGTAATGCCTAGTTAAGAATATTAATTTTTGTTTAATTAAGATAATGTTGGCAATCCTGAACAGAGGCCCAGAGAGCGGACTACCCACAAACAGAGTCAGTCTTTAGGCAGCGCGTTAAGCGTGAGGTTGGCGCCATGTAACGTAAAATTTAATTAATTGTTTGTGCCCCTCTCCGACGTAAAATGTTATAGTAAAATTCCGTACTCGCATCCCCCTAAATTACTTAAACCATTTTCGGAAGTAAATAAAATATTAACAAGTGTTAAAAGAGTGTTAATGAACCCCCCCTTTGTTTTGTAACGGCTTTCATAGTCTCGGCGTGGCTACCATGAAGTTAGACGGTACAGTGAAAACGAGTGTAGAGAAACCAAGCGATAAATGAAATAAAGAGCCGATAGAAGAGTAAATAATGAAGAAAGTAAATAATAAAACGTGTTCACTATATTTTGCGACCCAAATTCTAGTCGCGAGGCTAGCTCAGCGACCCATGCCTTCAAATAGTTCACTTGTAATAGATAATAAAATAATTAATGGTCAAATGATTAAGGATAACATAAATAAATGATAAATGACAATTTAAAGACCCAATCGAAGTGGCTTTGCGACCCACTTGGGTCGCGACCCAATGGTTAAGAACCACTGGCCAAAGACATAGAAGAGAATCGAGTCGTAGTTTGCAGCAGGACTAATTCTTTACAGGGCACTAACGTTTCGGTCGTAACAATACAACGTCGATTGCAGGCGACAGGGGTGCATGGAAGAGTTGCTGCCAAACCAGCATACGCAAGATGATGCTCACTGGGCGTCAACTAATTGGGCAAAGGTCCTGTAGACAGAAGATGCAAAATTTTAAATTTTTGGGTTAGAAAGAAGACAGTACTTACGACGGCGACAGGGTGAGAAATATAATGTGTGTTTGCAACCAACAGAAAAGCATGGTAGGGGACCTATCAATGTTTTGGGGTCCATAAGTTTATCTGGAGTTGCCTCCACTTTGAAACTCGGTGGTACTCTAACTAAAGAGAAGTACAAGCGAATTCTTCAACTGTGTTGTGCCTGATGGAAAGCGTTTAATTGGAAAAAATGACCATCTTCCAACACGATAACGACCCTGAACACACGGCACGGATTGTAAAAACATATCTGAAGGAGGAGAACACTGGAGAACTGAATGGAATGGCCATCACAAAGACCCGACATGAATCTATTTGAGGCTATATGGGATGTAAATACTGAGAAGGATAAACTGAAGACATCTAATATTAAACAACTGCGGAAAGACCTGCGAAATATTTAGATGAATGTTCCACCATCACTAGCAAAGAAATACACTGACAGCATTATTAACACACACACACACACACACACACACACACACACCATATATATATATATATATATATATATATATATATATATATATATGAGTGGTGCTAAATATCTCGGTCGGGAGATTCTGTTCTGCAATCAGGTATTAACACTGTTGAAGATGTGATGGCTGGTGTCAAGCGTAAAGAAGCTTTGAAAAGACAATTACATCGTATTAGAAGTGAGATTATTGATGACAACACTAAAGTTATGAAAAGGAGAACGTGCGGTAAAGGGTCTAAAAGACGGTAAAGAGAAATGAAACGCTCAGTGAAGAAGAAGCAGAAGCAGCAGCAGCAGCAAACGTCACCTCTTGAATTGAATAATATGAATTGAATAACCTTTATTAATAATTAATAATTATTAAAAATAAAATAAATACATTGGCCTTACAATTTGCAATGACACTAATAATTGTGAAGCTGAACTATTTATTTTATTTAATTTAGCCCTTAAACTTTAGGTTTTACTGGGCTCTTTTTAAAATTAAAACCTGGCATACATTTTTGTTATGTGTACTATAAACGGTCGTAACATTTTATGAATGAATCTGGGATTTAGCGCTGATTGGTTAATTCATTGCCAAATGTCTTAAGAACAATTACTTCCATTCATCATTCTGATTTACATATTACTAGGAAACATAAATGAATAATTAAATATAAATTCAAAGAGGGGATATATATTAACAATGAAGAATAAAAAATGGTCTTGTAAAAACTAAAAAAACCTTCGACTGATGACAGTGTTCATGGTATTGGCAAGCCTGGCATCCTGAACGAACAGAGCTGTTGGTAGGCATTATTGCGCCCTGAACAAATTCCAAATTGATTCATTTATTTATTTACATTTAGTACTGAACATAGATTCAGCTATTATTTTGTGTTATAACAAAGATAGAGCAAAAACCATATATATATATATATATATATATATATATATATATATACACACAAACACATATATAAGTACATATATAGGCGGTTTATGAATGAAAAAACCAATGTTTTGATGCATATTAAATTTGAACATTATAACATTATCAGATTGATGGGTATCTGTAGGTTTCTTACGTCACTGTTTAGAATATCTTCCAATTAGTAAATGAACGACAGCTGAATGGATACTACTGGTATGGCATTGTTATATCCGGAGCAAATGCTATTTCGAGATCAGCAACACTGATATAGTAAAAAGAGTCACAAAGAAATATCATTTAGAAAGGAAAAATGTTTTGTATTGAGGCAGCATCATAAATGAATATAATTGTTTTGTATTAATAAGTTCCATGTTAAAACTGAAGTGTTGAACCACTGCAGCTGTGGCTCTTGGCGGTCTCTCACCTGAAAGGAGAAAATTACAGAAAATAAAACTATTACAGTGATTCATATCAATAAACATAGCCATTTGAACGAGGATATTTGACAATTTTGCAAAGGTGTTACAAATTCATAATTACCAATATACACTATATGATCAAAAGTATTCGGACACCGCATGGTTTTGGGAAAAATGGTTTTATTATGGCATTTAGTAACCAGTAGGTCCACCCTTTGCTTTTATTACAGCATCAACACGTCGAGTAGGCCTGTTCAAAAATCAACTTTTTCTTATTTTCATAGGTTTCTGTACATTTTCCCATGCTTTTTGACCTGAAAAAGCCGAAAATCACAACTATTTTGACCTAGGATGTTGGGAAGCATTGCCGCATGGAGCTTTAAATTTTCTGCCTTGAAATCGGCCAAAGCGCCAATTCCGGGGTCCCTTGAATTATGTTTTGCACTTTAACTTTTGATCTAAACAAGATAGAGCAACAAATTAGGTATTAAATGAAAGAGCATAAAATTAATAAATAATAATAATAATAAATAATAATAATAAATAATAATTAATAATAATAATAATAATAATTATCTATCATTTTTCAGGAAACAACAGAAACTCAATCAGAATCTAGAAAACCATCTACAAGTTACAACTTCACAATGGCATTAAGCAAGGAGCTGAGGGAGCTCCGTGGGCGCACAGTTGATATCTCAGAACCTCCACGTACTGTCCACAGGCAGGTGTCAACTGGGCCATCTACCAGATCTCTCACTGAAACTTTCCTGGTTGGATACCCTTCAGCTATTATCAGTGGTTCCCAGCTTCCCACCAACAGACAGGCGTTCCAGTATTTCCTTAATCTTCAGAATTTACCTGAAAATGCAGGGAGGCCCATGGTTCAAGACCTTGCATATGAAACAGTTGAATCTATCATCCCATTCTGGCAGATGGCTAGGATCAAAAGAATAACCAAGTACAACGCAATGAAGTTCTTCATGAAACTACATGAGAAACATCGTGCTCTGGTGAAAAGCAAAGGAAGAGCAAGTAACCCTGGAGGAAAAAGAGGAGCATTTGTGCTGGAATTAGACAGCCTGTTCGATATAGGAGCTCCAGATGCAATCGAGGAAATACAGAACAACAGACTGTTATCCAGAGAGAAGAAAGATGAGGATATCAGGTTCTACGAAGACCAAAAGACTGAGAGGAAAGGTCATATGTCTGGTCATGACAAGATTTTTGAGACAAGATCCCTGCAGCAAGCAGCGAGGAAGAAAGACTGCAGCATAGACAAGAACAAGGTAAAATAATTACTTTGAACGTTACAAAAAGTTTTAAGTTTTACTCCATTGCGATATTTAGCATGTACTTAACAATTACTGTCTTAACATGTTGTACTATTTTACAGCTGCAGCAGAACAAGAGGCAGTTGTTCATGTGGATGACATTACCTGGGGTGACTCAACTGACAACGACGCTAACACAGAGGACATGGATTACCATCAGCCTCGTCCTGGATGTTCTCACCATCAAGACACTGTGACTAGTGTGACTTTGACGTTTCCAAGGAAGGTCATGGAATGTGATGTCATCTGCAATACAGCTGATCGTCTTGGTTTATCAGACAATCAAGTTACTGCCATGGTTTCTGCCACCTTGAAAGCTGGAGGGGCTGATCTGGATAACTTCGTCATCTCAACCTCAACACACGTCGCAACAGAATGCTGTCTAGGTATAATATCAGCCAGAGTCACATGTCCAAGTTTTGTGAAAACCCCCACAGTACGCTGCCTTACACTGGGATGGAAAGTTGCTCAAAGATGTCTTGGGCAGTGAACCTGGAATACCTCAGAGACTTTAGCTGTGCTAGTGTCTGGTCCACCTTCATACACTGAAGGAAAGTTATTGGGAGTACCTGTCATCGACAATTCTTCTGGCACAGCTCAGGCTGAGGCTTCAATGATTTACTGGAGACACGGGGACTTACGGATAATGTTACTGCCCTTGTTTTTGACACTACATCCAGTAACAGTGGAGTTCACAGAGGAGCTGCCAAACTGCTAGAGAAAATGCTGAACAAAAAGGTGTTTTATCTGGCCTGTCGACATCACATCCTGGAAATCCTAGTAGGAGCAGTTTGGGAGAAGCTGTTTGGGAAGGTGAAGGGGCCAGATAATCCCTGGTTTGAGCATCTGAAGGATGTTTGGACGGACTTGTCCAAGGAAAACCCAAAGATGCTGGCTATCAACAGCAAATGGCTGAAGGAAAAGAAGAAGAACAGTGAAGAAATACTCCAAGACATTCTAACAGCAGAAAGGCTTCCAAGAGCCGACTACAGGGAAATGGCTGAACTGACAGTCATTGTTCTTGGAGGAACGCCTCCTCGAGGTATTCACTGGAGTCGACCAGGCGCCATTCATCAGGCCAGATGGATGGCCAGAAACCTGTACTCCATGAAAATGCTGATGTTTGCAGATCAACTTGAGTACGACGAAGACACTGTATCAAAGCTGGAAAGACTCAACACCTTCCTTGCGCTGTTCTACACTCCTGTATGGATGATGTCAATGTCTGCTGCAGATGCTCCCGTGAATGATCTAAGTCTAATCCAGGACATGTTGAAGTACAAGAAAACTGACCCAGAGCTTGCTGATGCAGTACTTAATAAGATGGAAAACCACAAATGGTACCTGACGCAGGAAGTCGTGCCATTTGCCCTGTTCAGCAGTAGATTGAGTGACACATTGAAGCACGACATTGCTGCCCAGTTACATGCCACTGAGAAGCCAGACAGCTTCAGAACAGGAAAGCCTCTATTCCAGAGAGTCACAGCTAAGACCACCCTGGTTGATCTCATTGGCCAGAATCACATTTCCTGCTGGACACACTGAACATTGGATCCGAGTGGCTTCTGGAACCTGTCACGTCTTGGCCACAGAATGAGGACTACAGAAAAGCGTTGGACTATGTTAAGAATCTGAAAGCGGTGAATGACATTGCTGAACGTGGTGTCAAGATGATGAGCGACTTTGCAAATGTCATAACAACAGATGCCAAGCAAAGGGACTATCTCCTTCAAGCTGTGGAGTTCAACAGACGCCGCTTTGACAGCTTCAAGAAACAAACTCTCAACAACTGACTGTGTAAATGTCATTATGAAATTAATCATCATGTAATGCTTTCACTTCTTGATCGATTAGACTTGTGACAAAATGTTAATCTCAAATTTGTGTCATGAATAAGGCGCCTTGTCTGCCTTGAGTGTGAGAAAACGAATTTTGTGATATTTCTGAAATCTTTGTATGTACCAATGTGCCATTTCTTGTTCCAAGACTATCATAATTGTATAAGTTAGAAAGAGGATTAAAAAACTTTAATTTGGTGCCTATTTTGTTGCTCTATCTTGTTTAGATAAAAAGTTATAGTGCAAAACATGATTCAAGGGACCCCGGAACTGGTGCTTTTGGCCGATTTCAAGGCAGAAAACTTAAAGCTCCATGCGGCAATGCTTCCCAACAATCTAGGTCAAAATGCTTGTGATTTTCGGCCTTTTCAGGTCAAAAAGCATGGGAAAAAGTACAGAAACCTATGAAAATAAGAAACAGTTGATTTTGAACAGGGCTAACGTCGAGGCATACTTTCCACCAGTTTTCGGTAAGTCTGTGCAGGAATGGCTCGCCATTCCTCTTGCAGAGCTGATGCAAGAGATGCAAGTGAAGCCAGGCGTGGTGTGCGGTTTCGTATCCGTCGCTCCAGTTCGTCCCACATGTGCTCGATTGGGTTGAGATCGGGGCTCTGAGCAGGCCAGTCTAACAAATCCACCTTATTTTCACGAAACCAGGCCTGCACACGCCTTGCAGTATGGCAGGGAGCTCGATCCTGTTGAAACAAACAATGGCCATCTCCGTAGTATTGCCACAGTGTAGGGAGGGCCGAATTGTCCAGAACGTCGAGATAAACGTCAGCGTTCATGGTAGTGGGTATAACAACCAACGGGACGAGCCCTAGCCAGGAAAAACAACCCCATACCATGATGGACCCTCCACCGAACTTCACCGTTGGACGTACACAGTCAGGAAGAAGCCGTTCTCCGGGCTGTCGCCACACCCAAACACGCCCATCAGACTGGAAGAGTGAATACCGCGACTCGTCGCTCCAAAGAACAGTTTTCCAGTCCTCCACGGTCCAGGAACGACGGGAGACACACCAGGCCAAACGACGCGTGGCATTAACTTTTGTAATCAGTGGCTTGTGTACAGCTGCTCTACCATAATAACCGAGTCTGTGCATCTTTCTGCGGATAATTACAATACTAACGGAGGTACCGGATGCTCTTCGTACCTCCTCAGCGATGGAAGCGGCAGAGGACGTGCGGGACTTCTTGACATGTCGTACCAGACTTCTTCTATCACGTTCCGTCAGTTTGCGTGGTCGTCCGGAACGTTTTTTCGCGTTAGTTGCACCGTCGTGCTTCCATCTCATGATAACATCCGCTACAGTCGACTTTGGTATATCCTGTTTGGCTGCAATGTTTCGTATAGAAACGTTACTTAAATAACATCCGATGACGAGTCCACGTTGGAATTCGGAGAGTTCACGTCCGCGCGGCATGGCCTCACAACAGTTACTGATAACTTAACAGAACACCTCAGCATTATAGTTTCGCCACGCTTTTTCCCAGCATACCTTTCGGCGAAGGTGATATTTGCAGAAATGCGGATTTTCCGGGGTGTCCGAATACTTTTGATCATATAGTGTATATTGAGAGATATTTTATACATGAACAACAAATTTAATATCTTGTCCAGTCACCGTTGTTGTCTATGACTTCGTGCAGTTGATGTGGTACAGAACTAACAGAAGCAAAATGATATATATAACCAGCTGTTGATTCCTCCTCAGCAGCTCTCATTCACTAAATGTGTGTTGCAAAAGCTGGTCCGTTGTTCGTTCCTCCGCTGCTTCCCACACATTAACAATATTGGCCGATATATTCTCGATTGGATTCATATCACAACCCTTACTTCGCTAATCCAGAAGGTCGATATTTCCTTGCTCAGAGAACCAGCGTGTGACAATCCGTGCTGTGTGAATTGGGGACCTGTCTTGCATAAAAATGATTTACTCAAGAAATGGAAGAGCATATGAACACTCACAAGGAAGCATAACATCTTCGAAAATTTCTATGTACTGGTCTGCAGTAAACCTCCCTTCTATACTGGTGAGCTCTCCTACACCATACAGATGAATCCATCCCCACATGTTACAGGTGACATGACCACTACGTGCTTCCTCATAGATGTGCTCTTGAGTATATCGAGTATTAATCCTCCTCCAACAATGAAGACAGCCATGAGATGTGAAGGAAAAGGTCTTTTCGTCAGTAAATATCATTCGGCTCCAAAAGTCAAATCCTTTGTCAGAATGTTGCTGAGCAAATCGAAGTCTATTTTCTCGATGTTGCTGATTTATCTACTACTTGAAGCCGGGGTCCGATGGTGTAACCCAGCTTCATGTAGCCGCCGCCTTACTTCATTGCCGTAACATCAAGCTGCAATTGTTCCCTTATGGCAACAGCATTGGTAAAGGGATGGGCTTCGGCAACATCGCAGATCCTCCGATCATCCGCAACAGTTGTCAGTCGAGGTTTCCCCGTTTTGCGGTGATCTCGTAGATTCCCTTCCTCTTGCCACCTTTTCAACCATATATAAACAGTGTTCCTAGAAATTCCAGTTCTCTTGCAATTTGAGTTGGAGACAGCCCGCTCTCCTTCATGCCGATGATTCTTCCCCTTTCAGCAATTTTCTGGTGATGATAATCCATTCTGCAGAGTAGTTGCTTCGATGAGATTTAGGAATAGTGAGGGCTTATTCTAGGCCACCATACTTATTAACGCCTCTGTCATGACGTCATGTGGTGTCACGTGATATGCTAAAAGTCAGTTGGAATTGTTGGAATGTGGAAACAGTTTGGAAAATGGTCATTAAGCTGCTACACCAGCAGTTCCCAAGCTTTTTTTGTGATTACCCCTTTTCGTTAATCGCCAAATGGAAATTACCCGCCTGCAAAAAGCACAGGAAACTTTATTTTACTGAGCAGGAGAATAATTATTCAAATTTCATAAACATAATACTCTTATATTTCTACTGTATATATGCAGTGCCTTATGCAAAAGTTAAACACACATGATATTGGTCAAAGAATGGCTACAACATTACATAAGAAGCAAGCAAAACGCGTCACCACCACCACCTACTAGTCTAGTGCGAGGGATACAACTGTTTCTGCTGAACTAAACTCCTGAAGTCTGGGTTCAGTTTCGGTCAAGGCGCAGCGTAAATCGCTTTCAATGTGCAGCCGATTTTGCAGTTTGTTTTTTATGACCAGTTACAAAACATCTATTTACCCATTTTAAGTTAATGATTTTGTTCTTACACTTGTAAATAAAAATAAAGTGTGCCAGTGTGAATACATCATTGAACTTTAGTAGTTTTAGCTCTTTAAATAACGCACTAGAGTGGTCAAGAAAATCAGCATCAGATAATAACTCATTGGTCTTTTTTGGATGACAAAGATACCGTTTGAAGTGGTATTGGCAGAATTTTCCCAAACAAGAATGCAATACGTTATATAAGGAAGAACAAGAGTGAGATAAAGAATCAATAAAACCTGTTTAGGGACTACATTTCTAAGTTTAAACATCATAGCAACGCCTCTTGAAATCTTTTTCGCGATATAATTTACATGATCACTCCATTGCAAATTCTTACTTAGCATTACACCAAGTAATTTTGTTACAGTACACCCCTTTATAGCGATTTCATCAACATTAAGTTCATCAAGATACACATTTCGTTTATTAGTAAAAGTCATGAAATTTGTTCTACTGGTATTTAGGAAGAGTAAATTTATTGGTGGTGAACCATTTCATTACACTGATAAATTCTGAATTAAATATATTCTTAGCTGAATTAACATCTTTGCGAGAAAAAGACAGTTGTATCATCTGCAAACATTATGAAGTTAAGTATAATAGATGAACGTGGAAGGTCATTTATATATAATAAAAATACAGTGGACCCAGAACTGTGCCCTGTGGTACACCATGTTTGACAAGCGCTTTAGATCAACAAACCTTATTTACGGATACAAAATGATATCTATTGGACAAATAACTTTTAAACCAATCAGTGATTGCTCCTCTGAAGCCGTAGCAATATAATTTATTAAATAAAATTTTATGGTCTATTATACATCAAACGTCTTACTCAAATCCATAAATATTTATATCGCCCTCAAGACGTATAAACAAAAAGAAAGACTTCTAAAAGACAGAGAAATGCTCTAAACGTATGAAGACTACGGTTGACCTCTTTAACTGATATAAACACTAATCTTGTACAATTATCTCTGGAATTCCAAGGCCTGATTGAAACTGAACGGTTTTGATGGGTGATGACTGATTTTTAATTGATGAGCTCGCAATCCAGAGGGTTATGAAGAAGTATGAAGAAGTATGAAGTATTTTCATATGTACATACGCAAAAGATGAAATGCCGAGTCTCCCCAAGATAAAAAGAAGTCAGTCAGTTTCATACTTAATACCGATAGCTAGACAGGACGGAAATCCATTGGGTGGGTGGGTATTTCAGGAGAAAACAAATATGCTATTAATATGACTCGCTCGGCAAAATCGCCCTACCGCCCTAATTCACCCTATCTTTAACCACCGTATTTCAAAAGTAAAATTGAATAAAATCATAAAATCTTTTTTTTTTTTTTTTGGCATCCCATTTTCGTTAGGCCTAACCAGACACACGCTACCTTGTATAAAGTGCAGTTAAACGCGAGTCAAAATAGGAGATCCGTTGAAGTTTCCAGTACAGTAAAGTTCGATATAACAAATAATATAAGTAAACAAAAAGTCAAGTTAACATAAATAAAAATTATTAGAATAAAGGGGAAACACTACATCATACACCTTATTCAGTCGTGAATTTAAAGTAATAAACTGTTAAAACTTTAAGTCCCGATAATATGTACAATGTTTTTGATACCTGGTCGGAATGCGTTTAATTTTTTCATTTATTGGTGTCTTTATTAGTGACTTGAATTAACTAAAACAGGCATGGCTCAAAAATGACAGACATGAAATGTCGAAAGTTCCCATTTTAAAACACACACACACACACACACACACACACACACACACACACACACACACACACAAAAAAAGCATATTAAGATAGCTGAGTTATACTGATTATATTCAGAGATGGAAAAACAACTCTACAAATGGGCCTATGGAGATATAAAAAACAATTTGCAATTATAAATTAACAAATTATTTGCAAAATACCAAATTTTCAGTGAAGTGCCCATATCAAAAGAATTTAACAACAGTGTAACTTCTCAATGAGCACACATGACTTTCTCTAACGACAAAAGATACTGTTGCTTTTATATTTATGACAAAAGAAGAGAGTAAAAAGTTTGTTTGAATTCCTACTTATTATCATTAGTTTTTAAAACACGCACAAGGTACCCTTTCTTACAAGCGTAATGCGAGGGTAACGGCTTTTCTTTCTTTCCCTACGAGAAACTAATATCTCAACTCTGTGGTAAAATTGCATGTTATTATAAAAAAAATTAAAAATAATACCATTTAAATTCATGTACTTTGATTAACATTTCATTTTAATGGACTGAGAACAGCGTTTCTTTATATTAATCGCCTCCTCCCTACAAGGAAAAGAGATTATATATAATTGCGTTAATAAGAACTGAAATGGTATTACTTAAAAACAAATACTAATTAATATGAATCCAGGCCTTCAATTTGGAGCTGAAGAGCACAATACAAATTAATAGCGAGTGTCATTTCAGAGCTTCATCCTTTATTAGAATCAAGGGTTCAAAGTCTTTGATCTGCTGCATCACGTACACAGCCCAGCAAAGTGTATATAAACGAATGTGTATATACAGGGTGTATTGAATGTCCGGACTGATGTGTGCAAAAGATATTAAATAAATATACACTACTAACTATGAGTCTGGACTTTTGAAACACTCTATACAGGGTGTTTCAGGAGGAAAGGTCAATACTTCGGGATATGATAGTATCGGTCATTGTGAGAAAAAAAGTTCATATGAATATGTGTTTAATTCTAAATAGTTACGGAGATAGAGCTGTTTGAATCTGATGCGCACGCAGCTCTTCCTCCCACCTCCCTCCCATATAACCTTGAACCATGTACAGTAAGTTGTAATGTAAGCATGTAACATAAGTCAATCGACAGCTGACTGTTGTGAGTGACATTGTTTGGTGTTTGAAGCAGTGTTAAGAATGCCACACACCTTCACACATGCCGAATATGCAGATATGGTGTATGTCTACGGTTTTTGCGATAGATTTAAATCCATGTTTGAGACGAAAAAGAAATTTCTCTCCAAAAAACAAGTAACCCTTTCAAGAACACGTAACGATGTTATTGCAGAAACATTTTTTATGCGGTATCAAAGAACTTATGGAAAACATTAAAAAACTCTTAGAACAGAACTAAAAACTTACAACATAAAAATTACAAAAATTTTAACTTCGCAAAGTAAATTCTATTCAAAGTTTCACTAATTAATTAATGTATATCCACTTTCGAATACCAATACTGGGGAGTGAAATACATTAAAATTAATTATTTTCAAATTATGAACATTAGTTTTAATAAATTAGCGACAGCTGCGTGCTAACTGAAAGAGTGAGCCTCCGTATGCCAGAGGGGACCCATAGTTAACGTGAAAACAGAACCACGGGGTCGCTACAGGATCAACCAACGTAAAGTATGGTGACCCATCCAACAACTACACCCAGACCCAATTTATCTCTAACTTTGTCGATGTTACAGGAAGCGATCGATACAGGGGCTCTTCCAGGGGGGGTTGGCTGAGGTAACTAGCCACTTTAGTAAATTGACTTTTTTCACAATGCTAACTTTTTGTAACGGAAATTTTTATGTACAAGAGAACATTTTTATGTACAAGAGAACATTTTAATGTACAAGAGATATTATCTTATGTTCTTTGAAAGCAGGACAAAATGTGTAACTCATCAATGAGCGAAATAAATACCAGAAAATGTTCTTTAGAAGCTATTTGAGGAAGATTTTGATACCAGCCACCCCCTCACCCAAGTGTTGGAGTAAACCCCTGCGATGTTGCGACGTAGCCCAAAATTATATGAAGAAGAGAGTCCTAAATTCACAAAAATACTTTACTACATCGCTGTTATTCCATTCGATTTAATAAAGTAGAAAAGAGGCCATTTTTAATGACTTTAAAAATGCAGTATGTAAGTTTAAAAACTTGTTTTATGTGTAGAAGCATTTTTCAGCCTTATTCTCCTATTTTTAAAATAACAACTCTGCAACCAACAGCTTATTATTTTAAGATTCCTATTAAATAGGCTTAAAATGATAAAAAGCTTGACATAGACTTACATGTCATCAGTAGCTAAAAACAAGAGCTTTTCAGCCACATTAAGCTTTAATGAACTAACACACCTACTTACTGCATGGTCTACTTTAATCCCATATAGACAATATACCTACAGACAACCTTTCGTTTTCCTTTTCTGACTACAATGTTTTTATGTTAGACTCTCTACGAAACGTGGTACAACTTTTTCATGAACTTAAAAAAAAGACGTCTCCAACAGATACCAAATCCAAAGTTTTGAAATTACACAAATTTATCGCTTACAAGTAATTCTTCATTATTACATGCTCTCGTTTTGAGACCTACATACACACAACTTTGTTATTTTTTTTGTTACAGCCTAAATAATGATAATTAAATGATAAAAGTTTATGGCACTAACTCTTCTAAGAACAAAATTCTAAAATAACTAACTTTCCAACGTATTGTATTTCAAAACTTCACACAAAACAATAGACAATTTCTTATTATGCGAGTTTCAAAGCCCACCCCTTTAATACACAAGATACATGCATGGTTTACACTTATTTTCCGGCGCTGAAGTTTTTATTCCTTTTATGCCATTATATATATATATATATATATATATATATTATATATGCGCCTCGGTGGTACAATGGTTAGCGTCGCTGACTATGAATCCAGCGCGCAGCAAAACTCAGCTGTTCATCCTTCCACACAATAAAACAATTGGTTGGTAGATAAATGTGTACTTTGAGTAGCCTAGTAATTAAGACGCTGGGCTGCTGATGGGGCGTGGTTCGGATTCCACTTTAAAATGTAGCTCTAAGGTGGAGTGACAAGCTTGACATTCGTCTGACTGAACAATTTGGGGGAAGTAAAGCCAAGTTTAACCAAGGTAACATATAGGGGGTGGCGCAAAAGTCAAGAGTCAAGAGTCAAAAGAGCCAGACAGAATAGGTCTTTTCTGTTCTATGGTCCCCACTGTTTTTAAATAAAGATTACACCAGTACACATTTGAAAACTTGTCGATCGATTTTTACAAACTAGTTGGTGATTCTATATAATTTGAGTGCGCTGATCTCAAAAATATAGTTAGGTTTTCCCTATCACGTATGGTTTTCTTACTACAGGGTGTCTCATAAATCCCCCATTTATCCCCAAATGTGAACCATCTTATCGAGACGAACATTGGATTGCACATGCTAAACCATAAATTTTGTTGTTATAGACTACAGTAACGCTTACATAATAATGTAGAGTAAATATATATAACAACCAGTCCCGTTCCCAGCAAAATACTCTCTCCCCTCCCATCAATGGGTGGTTAACATTTGGGGACAGATGAGGTATTACAGCACCCCTTGTAGCACGAAACCTGTAGGTGATAGAGTAAAACCTAATTACAGCAGAATTAAATAGCTCCTAGCTCTTGGACAAGCATATTGCTTGTTTATGAAAGAATAAAAAATAACTGAAAGAAACAAAATATATTTACCTTCTTTACTTGCAAACATTTCAGGACTTATTCCAAAGACTTAAGACTACGAAGGTAGATCTGACTAATGACGACTAAACCGGTGCTTCTTTGATGTTTTCTTATGCTGTGCGTTAGGCTGATCTCGTTGCAAACACCAGCAGTAATCCGCCATCATATTTGTATGCCATCTTCCTTGATATCTTCTTTCCATGGTTTTGATGTCCTGGTGAAATCGTTCCCCTTGCTCCTCACTGAC
Source organism: Bathynomus jamesi (assembly GCA_023014485.1). Lineage (NCBI taxonomy): Eukaryota > Metazoa > Arthropoda > Malacostraca > Isopoda > Cirolanidae > Bathynomus > Bathynomus jamesi. The sequence continues at coordinate 45,769 of JAJOZX010006650.1, read as the reverse complement.
ATCTCCGAGATTTTCGGGAAAACGGTCAAGATGTGAAAATAAGAAGTGAACTTTCAGGCTCATGTTGCAGCCTAAGGCGCAAAACTTTTTAAGCATATTTTCCACCAGTCTTTCATAATTTTGGCTTTTGTAGTTTCCCAAGAAGTTTTCAACATCATCTTTGAAACCAAGCCATGCTTCTTTTTCTTTATTGGTCATTGTGTTCAGGAAATGATCGTCTGTCAATAACTTTCTAATCTGAGGACCTATAAAAACACCTTCCTTTATTTTCTCGTAGCTAATCTTTGGATATTTTGAACAAATGTTCTTGAAACACTCACCTTCTCTATTCAATGCTTTGACATACTGCTTCATCAAGCCTAACTTAATGTGCAAGGGTGGTAGGAGGATTTTATTTGGTTCAACTAGATGTTCATGTAAAATGTTCTTTGATCCTGGGGTAAGATTCTCTCTAGGAGGCCAAGTTTTCCTCTTCCAGTGCTGGTCACGTGCTCGACTCTCCCATTCGCAGATGAAACATGGCATCTTAGTGCATCCTGATTGCTGCCCAAGTAACATGCAAAGGACTTTGAGATCCCCACACAATATCCATCTGTGATTTTGATACTGAATTTTTTCCAGAAGCAGTTTCATGTTATCATAGGTCTCTTTTAAATGAGTAGAATGGGCCACTGGGATTGATGCATATTTGTTACCGTTGTGCAGTAACACTCCTTTTAGACTGGTTTTAGAGGAATCTATAAACAACCTCCAGTCACTGGTTTGGTATTCGATGCCTAGCTTGCACACTAATCCTGTGATGTCCTTGCAAAATACCAAGGGACCATCATCTTCGAAAAAAGGCACGAAGTCTTTCTCACGATTTCTGTACCAAGCAGCAAAGTATGTGTCGGATGCCAATAAATTGTTCTCCTGCAATCTAGACCCCAAAAGTTCTGCAGAGTCCTTAGGCAGATTCAAATCCCTGACCAAGTCATTTAGTTCGGCTTGGGTTAATGGTTTAGGAGGATCTCGGTCAGCTGTTGGCTGTTCATAAACATCATCATTGTCTGGATTTGGAGCTGAATCAGAATCTGAATTGTATTGATCCAGACTCTCGGGTGGGCGGGGAATAGGAACTTCTCGACCATGGGGTACCGGCCTTATTGCAGATGGAAGACTTGGGTATTGAAGGCTCTCTTTATTCTTTGCATTATAACCTTTAACGTTGCAAGAACAGAAGTAGCAGTCGTCGGTATGGTTTCTAGGCTCGCGCCATACCATAGAGATCCCAAATGGCAAACTTTTATTTTTACCTTTGCTCCAATTCCTTAGTGCCGCAACACACGTAAGACAAACCTTGTGTGGAGCCCAACTTTTGTCTTGATCTCCTAATTTAATTCCAAAATAAGCATGATAAGCTCTCTTAATGAAGGTCGTTACATTTGTCCTTTGTTTTACAACATACCGACCACAAATATAACAAAATATGTCTGGACTATGGGTACATCCTCTAGAAGCCATTATTAAAATTTTAAAGACGTAATGTTAGAATTATCTATCTGAAAAATATGAAAAAACGAAATTAATTAAAGATAAAAAAGGTAAAAAATTACAAAACGCCCCAAAATTGTTTTGCTAATAACTTTAAAACTGTGGGTGATAGAAAAAAACTGGTAGCATTTTTTAATTCAGCGCAGCGAACTGCTTCAGAATCACAACTCAAAATAAAGAAATCGATTTTCATGCAGACCGGTGTTATTTTTTTAGTTAAAAAATTTACAATTTTTGCACTGATGACCCTTTTCGCTCCTGACTTTTGCGCCACCCTGTATATATATATATATATATATATATATATATACAGGGTGGCGCAAAAGTCAGGAGCGAAAGGGTCATCATTGCAAAAATTGTAAATTTTATATATATATATATATATATATATATATATATATATATATTATATATATTAGGGTGTTTCATAAATTAAAAGTTTGGAAAAATTTTAATCCACATGGATCCCCTTGTTCCATTTGCTGAGGAGACTGATAAACCGAAGTATTAATTCAATAGTTTAAAGTTTACGGGTCCCCAGTTTGATGCTCTGGCAGATCATAAACGGAAAAAATTAAACAAAAATCTGTCAATGAATTTTTATTCAACAAACGAGTACCATTTCACTACACATTTTCACAAAGATACAAAAACATAACCACTTCTTGCGAATCATTTGTCCATGAAATCCTTCTTGGTTTTATTCGGGTATTTCGCCCTATGCTGCATCACAGTTTTGAGCAAATACTGCTTCTGCTCTTCGTTCTTCGTCAGAGAACAGTTGAACTCTTTGGTGAGCGCGATGGCTCTTTCGGCCCGATCGTTGACGACAGAGATTTTGTTAACAGTTGCCGCTGCTTGCTTGAAGCCCTCTACTTCAGTCCACTCGGCAACTGGCTTTTTCAAGAATTCTGTGTCCAAGTCGAATGCATGGAAGAAAGCCATCGTCTTTCCTGTCACGAACTCCGCCAGGTGTTTCGAGGCAAGATTCCTGACGTTCTTCCTTGGGGTCGCTTGAGTTCCTTTTTCGATGCGGGCTTACCCAAACTGACGACCATCTGAGCCTTTTCTTCATCTGCCACATCTGCGTCGAAGAACGCCATGGCAATAAGAGTCTCAGAGATGTACCATAGGTGTCGAGACATGGCTTCTTGCGCAGCGTTAACACACGAATATCCCCACATGGCAAAGGCTTCCGCGTCACGCAGAAATTCCAGATCAACTGCGGCAGCCTTGCTTGAGGTTGCAGCACGAGTCCAACCTCGGATGTAGACGAGGGACACGAAGAGACCTACGGCTGTCAGAGCTTCCAACTCGTGACTCGACATCTTGAACGGCTTCTTCAGTAGAATTACTTTCAAGGAGTAGATGGCTATCGCCATCCATCGAGCGTGATGGTAAGCGCCAGGGGCTCTGAGAGAGAAATCCACCACTTTTGCTTCTCCCAGAAAGATGAGAACCAACTGTAGCAGTTCCTTGTAGTCATCGCGCTGATGCGACGTGCTCAACATCCCTCTCACCAGCAGGACTGACTTCTCCCTCAGTTCCCTCATAGAGTCATTGACTTGAGCAAAATCGTACGGCCGCACGTCCAACCGGTCGATGAACTTCCATTTTGCCTGAAACCTCTTGAAAACGGGTATATCGGAGCCACTTGAAGGGCCGTATGCACGCTTGAAGACGGAGCTGAGGATGACTTCATAGATGTGATGCCGACAGGAAAAGTACATGAGTTCTCTGCCAAGACCTTTCTCAATCAGGACGCAGGCCCCGATATGAATCCCGGTGTTCGACGCTGTCGTGTCGAAAGACAGTCCCCGCACGCGCTCTTCCATCCTGTGTTCCTTGACCAAATCCAAGCAAACTCGCGCTATCTTCTCGCCGGTTCCGGACGTCACCTTAGGAACGCCGAGCAACTTCTCCTTGCCGTCGCCAGAGACGAGGACGGCGATCCGGTCAACGCTCTCCTTCCATTGCTCATTGTCAGGTAGGAGCTTACCGTCCCACTGCAAGACAAGAGGCTGACCAGGACAAACTTCGTCGGATTGATAACTTTCAGCAGCCACCTTCCTAAGAGCCTTGCGTGCGGTACATGGTACTGGCAGAAATGGACAGTTCATCCAAGTCAAAACCTAGTGATTTAGCCGCTGCAGCGTACGACATAGCTGAATCGCGGTACGAAATATTCAGCCGATCGTAGGTAGTCATCACATCCTGTGAGATCAGATTCCTGCGTCGCTTCTTGGTATTTCCCTTGGAGGAGGATGGAAAAACTTCCACGGTTGGGTCAACGACATCTGAGTCAGTCTCTGACGAAGTTGAAATCACTAAAGCCCCCGTATCTTCTGCAGCTCCTTGTTCCTTCCTGGCCTTCTCCTGTTGTTCCTTAATCTTGTCCAGCCTCTTCCTTTTCCTAATCTCCTTATAGTGAAGCTTCATGTCAACAGGGCCCATGCTGCAGGAATTTGGATCTTCACGCTGCATGTCGAGAAGTGGATGTCCTCCTGATTCTTCATCATTTCCTTAGCCTGTGAATGAGCAATGTCCATGATCTCCTTCGCTATTGCCTCCTTGAACATCGCCTCCTTCACTCGGAAGGACTCTGCTTTATGTGACTTGTGCTTCACAAGCCGGTCGTATTCCTTGAGAAGGGATTCCATCTTCCTCAAGGCCGAATCTCGACGCATCATGGGATTCTCGCTCTCTCCCAAAATATGAGACAGGCATCCAGGCACAGGTTCAGGCATTTAGTACGTCCAAATTTTTGCTCCTTTTGGTGGTAAAAGTACTTTTTGAGTACTTGCAACTGAGTTGGAAGGCCACTTGATGTGATGTTCGCATCCGTCTGGCCAATAAGAAACACTTCTGTTTTCGCTCTGGTAGACACCTGGAAAAGAAAACAAACTAAATAATTCCACAGAAATAATTTCACATCGTAATTAATTTCATTAATTAAATAAAGAAAAGCAGTAACTGGGACTCGAACCAGTGTCATAGCCGTTTGGCGGCATCGCTCAAGTCGGCGTACACAGCACGCTATCCACTACACCATCTAGGGAGTGGATAGCGTGCTGTGTACGCCGACTTGAGCGATGCCGCCAAACGGCTATGACACTGGTTCGAGTCCCAGTTACTGCTTTTCTTTATTTATAAAACTGATACGTGTACACTACGTTCTCTTTGACAATTCATTAATTAAATAAATTCAATACCGCAGTAAAATTACATTAATTAGTATCATAAATAATTACCAGCTTAGTTGTCCAATATGCAACAGACTAATTAATTTCATGTAATATTAATAATAAATATCACTACCACAGTAAAATGACAGAAATAAATAATAATAAATTTCAATACCACAGTAAAATGAGATAATTAGTAGCATATATAATTACCTCCATAGTTGTCCAATAGGCTATACAACACGAACGCTCAAGTGACGAAGAAAACCGTCTTCACTGCAGGCAGGCGAGAGAAATGAACTGACAAAAAGTCGTCAAAGTTGGGGACCTCTAAATGCAGCGCGATCTGGTTCAAACTGCACAAACGTGTTTTCTTGTTCTTTAGAATACGGAGAAACGTGTGGATTAAAACTCCAAGCTCATTTTTATTTTACCCTATAGGTATGAAACACCTAATAATATATATATATATATATATATATATATAATATATACACACAGGTTGTTCTAAAATTACTTAGTAAACTTGGGTGTTCTAAAATGATCTGGTTAAGTTTTATATGAACCCCAATATCTTGATTATGCGATATTTAACAATTTTATTTCAAATACAGCAAAAAAAAAAGAAAAGCAACAATAATTGTTTATTTTAGATGTTTAAAGTGTCTTCCTTCAACTTGAACACATTGTTCAGAACGTCCGACTACTGATCGACAGATATATAGAAGTTTAATAGGTAATGTTAGAATACTCTTTATATTATATATACAGTATATATATATATATATATATATATATATATATATATATATATATATATATATACAGGGTGTACATAAAGTCAGGATCTATTTTTGTGAAGCACTTGGAAATTATATGGAATTCAATCATAAAATGATAAAGTGGTAACATTTATTAAATAATTAAGAGTAGGATTCGACGTGACGCCCATCAGTATCCCTGCACAGCTCAAATCGTTCCGCAGCATTTCTAAACACATTCTGGAGCATTTGCGGGGTTATGTTATCTGCAGCAGTTCGTATACGTAAGTTTTCAAGACTCGTAATCTTCGTCTGATAGACGTGCGATTTGATAAAGCCCCATGCAAAGAAATCTAAAGGGGTTAAATCTGGTGATCTCACTGGCCAAGGTCTGTTGCTTCCGCGTCCGATCCAGCGATTTGGAAAACGTCCATTTAGATAATCCTGAACAATTTTGGCATAGTGACAAGGAGCACCATCATGTTGATAGACGACGGTACTAACAATCCTATCCCCAATCAGCTGAGGTTCAAGGAATTGCTGCAACATGTCCAGATAAATAAGCCCCGTAACTGTAGCTTCAGCAAAGAAAAAAGGACCATAACCCTTAGATTTTGTTAAACCCATCCAGACATTAACTTTAGGTGAATCTCTCTCCCAATTTTGGACGAAATCATTCGGTCTTTCATCTGCCCAAATTCGACAGTTATGGCGATTTACTTTCCCACACGTATGGAAAGTGGCTTCATCACTAAAGAGAATGTTGTCCATTAAATTATCACTCCAGATTTGTTCTACGAGATCAGCACACATAGCACTTCGTCGAAGGAAATCTTCCTCATGTAAATCATGTAAAACCTGCAAATGATAGCTTTTCTTCTGCAAATTAACTTTCAGAATTTTGTGCACAGATGACGTCGGGAGGCCGAGTCTGTGTGATGCAGCACGAACTGACGTACGTGGCTCCTCAGTGATAATTCTGCGTACTGCATTCACGGTAAGATCTGACATACACGGTCGTCCTGATCTTGCTTCATCATTTACAGATCCCGTTCGTTTAAATTTGTTCACCAATTTTCGTATTGTCTTGTCTATTGGCCCCGGCTTATGAAATCTCCTTTTAAACTTCTTTCTGATGTCATTGTATTTCTTTCCATCGATTCGCCAAATTACTATTGCCACACGCTCTTCTGTATTCATTCTAAGGGCTTCTGAAAAGAAAATAGAAAAAATAATTATTTCACAAAAATAGATCCTGACTTTATGTACACCCTGTGTATGTATATATATATATATATATATATATATATATATATATATATATATGTCATCCCTCGTTATTCGCGGGGTAAACATGCCGAGAATCTCCGCGAATATTCTTTACGGAATTACCTAGGGCATACGAAAATTAAACATAATTACCGAGATGGCATTTTAAGCATGTGCGTAAGTAAATAAGTAGAATATGCATAAATACCAACAAGGCATTTTAATATATTTATAGGAATAATGAACAGAATTAAGTACACTGTATGCATAAATAATAATATAGAAAATATTTTAAAAATGCATCAAAAGAAATACAGCTATGGATTCGTAGTCAGTGACGCTAACCACCGAGGTGTGACATCGAGTGAAAAAGAATTGGGAGAAAATGCAAGCAATATAATAATTACACACACACATATATATATATATATATTATATATATATATTTTATATACATTCTTAAATAATTGTACATTACAAATCTATACACACTTTTATATTAAACAATAAACTTTTAAACTTCTCCGAAAGTGTCTATTTACTTTTGTCAAACCTCTTTTAACCGAAAGTGTCTATTTAACTTTTGTCAATTTCGTACAACTTTTTTCGTTCATCTTAAGAGTCATTTCTTTACAGTATATTAAAATTGACAATAAACATTTTAAATATTGTATGAGAATAATATTTAATTTACCTATAATTCGAAAGACCGAATTGGCTTCAAAAACAATTCTTTTATTCCAAGACAAAAGTGTGTAACGATGTAAAATTCGATTCACTTTACACGCACGTGAATCGCCCGATGCACTCCAAAAACTGCAAAGAGGCTACATTGGAACGTCGATCACCCACTTTCTTCCCCAAAGACACGCCGCAGCCTCCTCTCTCTCTCGCTCGTGCGACTCTGCTTCCCTGTTACTGTATATAAATCTATTTTATATTTTATTCACTTCGTTGTTTTTGTCTTATTTTTCTTTACTTGTAATTTTCATGGTATATTCTTTGCTTCCATTCTTTCTTCATAGTCGTTTAATCCTTTACATCGTTTTTATTATTATTATTGTACAGGAATCTTGCACATTTTTTGAAAAGAAAAAAACATTTTTCTGTACCTTAGTTTCGGATTTTTTTTTTCCTATGAGGGTGGGCACTTTTGCGGGCGTTCTGCCTTGGCCCATCTTTTCAGCATTATGTATATATATACACCTTTCAACCTTTCAGATGTTCCGTGTGATGATTCCTTATTTCACGATCAAGCTTGTCGCCCCCTCCTCTCGAGTTGGCCTGGTGAAGTGAGCTGGCTTCTTGTACTCTCCACCTCACATAGCCAGTTACACCAGGCTCATCGGGGCTTGTTCTGTGCCATGCATCTAATCTTTTGTATTCCATGGAGTTTTAGGTCATCCCTTTTTTCCGCACTAACAGTTGAAATTTCTCAGTGTTAAACTTCATATTGTTGTCTTCCGTCCGATTCTGTTTATAAAGATCCTATATCCTCTGGGTTTCTTATTTTTCTACTGATCTTTGTGTCATCGGCAAAGGATGTTACTGTGCTGTCTCTGGCAATGTCCTCATCTATGTCTTATCCAGAGTAAGATTTGGAAATAATACGCGTCCAGAGTAAGATTTGGAAATAATACGCGTCCAGAGTAAGATTTGGAAATAATACGCGTCCAGAGTAAGATTTGGAAATAATACGCGTCCAGAGTAAGATTTGGAAATAATACGCGTCCAGAGTAAGATTTGGAAATAATACGCGTCCAGAGTAAGATTTGGAAATAATACGCGTCCAGAGTAAGATTTGGAAATAATACGCGTCCAGAGTAAGATTTGGAAATAATACGCGTCCAGAGTAAGATTTGGAAATAATACGCGTCCAGAGTAAGATTTGGAAATAATACGCGTCCAGAGTAAGATTTGGAAATAATACGCGTCCAGAGTAAGATTTGGAAATAATACGCGTCCAGAGTAAGATTTGGAAATAATACGCGTCCAGAGTAAGATTTGGAAATAATACGCGTCCAGAGTAAGATTTGGAAAAATACGCGTCCAGAGTAAGATTTGGAAAAAATACGCGTCCAGAGTAAGATTTGGAAAAAATACGCGTCCAGAGTAAGATTTGGAAAAAATACGCGTCCAGAGTAAGATTTGGAAAAAAATACGCGTCCAGAGTAAGATTTGGAAAAAATACGCGTCCAGAGTAAGATTTGGAAAAAATACGCGTCCAGAGTAAGATTTGGAAATAATACGCGTCCAGAGTAAGATTTGGAAATAATACGCGTCCAGAGTAAGATTTGGAAATAATACGCGTCCAGAGTAAGATTTGGAAATAATACGCGTCCAGAGTAAGATTTGGAAATAATACGCGTCCAGAGTAAGATTTGGAAATAATACGCGTCCAGAGTAAGATTTGGAAATAATACGCGTCCAGAGTAAGATTTGGAAATAATACGCGTCCAGAGTAAGATTTGGAAATAATACGCGTCCAGAGTAAGATTTGGAAATAATACGCGTCCAGAGTAAGATTTGGAAATAATACGCGTCCAGAGTAAGATTTGGAAATAATACGCGTCCAGAGTAAGATTTGGAAATAATACGCGTCCAGAGTAAGATTTGGAAATAATACGCGTCCAGAGTAAGATTTGGAAATAATACGCGTCCAGAGTAAGATTTGGAAATAATACGCGTCCAGAGTAAGATTTGGAAATAATACGCGTCCAGAGTAAGATTTGGAAATAATACGCGTCCAGAGTAAGATTTGGAAATAATACGCGTCCAGAGTAAGATTTGGAAATAATACGCGTCCAGAGTAAGATTTGGAAATAATACGCGTCCAGAGTAAGATTTGGAAATAATACGCGTCCAGAGTAAGATTTGGAAATAATACGCGTCCAGAGTAAGATTTGGAAATAATACGCGCCAGAGTAAGATTTGGAAATAATACGCGTCCAGAGTAAGATTTGGAAATAATACGCGTCCAGAGTAAGATTTGGAAATAATACGCGTCAGAGTAAGATTTGGAAATAATACGCGTCCAGAGTAAGATTTGGAAATAATACGCGTCCAGAGTAAGATTTGGAAATAATACGCGTCCAGAGTAAGATTTGGAAATAATACGCGTCCAGAGTAAGATTTGGAAAAATACGCGTCCAGAGTAAGATTTGGAAATAATACGCGTCCAGAGTAAGATTTGGAAATAATACGCGTCCAGAGTAAGATTTGGAAATAATACGCGTCCAGAGTAAGATTTGGAAATAATACGCGTCCAGAGTAAGATTTGGAAATAATACGCGTCCAGAGTAAGATTTGGAAATAATACGCGTCCAGAGTAAGATTTGGAAATAATACGCGTCCAGAGTAAGATTTGGAAATAATACGGGTCCAGAGTAAGATTTGGAAATAATACGCGTCCAGAGTAAGATTTGGAAATAATACGCGTCCAGAGTAAGATTGGAAATAATACGCGTCCAGAGTAAGATTTGGAAATAATACGCGTCCAGAGTAAGATTTGGAAATAATACGCGTCCAGAGTAAGATTTGGAAATAATACGCGTCCAGAGTAAGATTTGGAAATAATACGCGTCCAGAGTAAGATTTGGAAATAATACGCGTCCAGAGTAAGATTTGGAAATAATACGCGTCCAGAGTAGATTTGGAAATAATACGCGTCCAGAGTAAGATTTGGAAATAATACGCGTCCAGAGTAAGATTTGGAAATAATACGCGTCCAGAGTAAGATTTGGAAATAATACGCGTCCAGAGTAAGATTTGGAAATAATACGCGTCCAGAGTAAGATTTGGAAATAATACGCGTCCAGAGTAAGATTTGGAAATAATACGCGTCCAGAGTAAGATTTGGAAATAATACGCGTCCAGAGTAAGATTTGGAAATAATACGCGTCCAGAGTAAGATTTGGAAATAATACGCGTCCAGAGTAAGATTTGGAAATAATACGCGTCCAGAGTAAGATTTGGAAATGATACGCGTCCAGAGTAAGATTTGGAAATGATACGCGTCCAGAGTAAGATTTGGAAATGATACGCGTCCAGAGTAAGATTTGGAAATGATACGTATCCAGAGTAAGATTTGGAAATGATACGTATCCAGAGTAAGATTTGGAAATGATACGTGTCCAGAGTAAGATTTGGAAATGATACGTGTCCAGAGTAAGATTTGGAAATGATACGCGTCCAGAGTAAGATTTGGAAATGATACGTGTCCAGAGTAAGATTTGGAAATGATACGTGTCCAGAGTAAGATTTGGAAATGATACGTGTCCAGAGTAAGATTTGGAAATGATACGTGTCCAGAGTAAGATTTGGAAATGATACGTGTCCAGAGTAAGATTTGGAAATGATACGTGTCCAGAGTAAGATTTGGAAATGATACGTGTCCAGAGTAAGATTTGGAAATGATACGTGTCCAGAGTAAGATTTGGAAATGATACGTGTCCAGAGTAAGATTTGGAAATACTACTTGTCCAGACCAGAGTAAGATTTGGAAATACTACTTGTCCAGACCAGAGTAAGATTTGGAAATACTACTTGTCCAGACCAGAGTAAGATTTGGAAATACTACTTGTCCAGAGTAAGATTTGGAAATACTACTTGTCCAGAGTAAGATTTGGAAATACTACTTGTCCAGAGTAAGATTTGGAAATACTACTTGTCCAGAGTAAGATTTGGAAATACTACTTGTCCAGAGTAAGATTTGGAAATACTACTTGTCCAGAGTAAGATTGGAAATACTACTTGTCCAGAGTAAGATTTGGAAATACTACTTGTCCAGAGTAAGATTTGGAAATACTACTTGTCCAGAGTAAGATTTGGAAATACTACTTGTCCAGAGTAAGATTTGGAAATACTACTTGTCCAGAGTAAGATTTGGAAATACTACTTGTCCAGAGTAAGATTTGGAAATACTACTTGTCCAGAGTAAGATTTGGAAATACTACTTGTCCAGAGTAAGATTTGGAAATACTACTTGTCCAGAGTAAGATTTGGAAATACTACTTGTCCAGAGTAAGATTTGGAAATACTACTTGTCCAGAGTAAGATTTGGAAATACTACTTGTCCAGAGTAAGATTTGGAAATACTACTTGTCCAGAGTAAGATTTGGAAATACTACTTGTCCAGAGTAAGATTTGGAAATACTACTTGTCCAGGGTAAGATTTGGAAATACTACTTGTCCAGGGTAAGATTTGGAAATACTACTTGTCCAGGGTAAGATTTGGAAATACTACTTGTCCAGGGTAAGATTTGGAAATACTACTTGTCCAGGGTAAGATTTGGAAATACTACTTATCCAGAGTAAGATTTGGAAATAATACTTATCCAGAGTAATATTTGGAAATAATACTTATCCAGAGTAAGATTTGCAAATAATACTTATCCAGAGTAAGATTTAGAAATATAACACTTATCGAGAAAAGTATTTAGAAATGCCTTAAAAATAATTTTTATCTATAAAGATATTAAGTATTAATACTTATGTAAAATAAAATAGAAATAATATTTATCTGTGATAATTCACTGCACGACAAACTTCCAAACTTTTTCTGTCCTTTAAACGAAACGAATTGATTTTTATAAATTTGGATGCACCTAGTTCAAATCTGATGTCAGAATACCTACATCACCCACGATTTTGAAGGGACGCGTAATAAAAGTCTCATTAAAAGATCAGAACAACAATTAAAATCATTTTGCTGATATTTTACGTTTGTACATATCCTCGGGAGTTTCCCTAATGAGAAACCAGCAATATTCAGCCAACATACTGGAATTCCACCTTTCCTGGAACCGATTTTCCATAATGGCGATCTCCTGATGGAATCTTTCGCTGTGCTCGTCGCGTTGCAATGTTGCAAAGGGGGTTATGCGACAAGGGGGGAATGGTGAAAGTTATGCAACAAAGGGGCATGTTGCACGTTATGCAACAAGGGGGAATGTTGGAAGTTGTTATGCAACAAAGGGGGAGGGGGAATGCTGCAAGAGCATTATGCAACTTGGAGGCGGAGTTCTCCCCCAAGAGGAAGAGAGAGGAGGAGAGAAAGGAAGAGAGGTGTTCGCCTGCCAGGAGCCAAGCGCATATTAAGACTTCAGCCAAGCTGTCGTTGTCTTATAGGGCCCCTAATCAGCCAGCTGGCTTCTCTGGCTGAGTTGCCAGTTTGCGCTATTTATTTAAAGCATATATTCTGGCTTAATCAGCCAGTTGGCTTAGAAGGCTGAGTTGCCAGTTTGCACTATTTATTTAATTAAAACATATTCTGGCTTAATCAGCCAGTTGGCTTAGAAGGCGTAAATGGCTTGTTTAGGTGCACAGGTTGAGTTGCCAGATAGCACTATTTATTTAATTAATGCATATATTGTTTAGAAATCCGCTTCAGAAGCCAGCCAATTGATATAATTAAATATCGTGTACAACCAAAAGAATTTAAATAAAACCATTATATCATTCTGTTCATTTAGGCGAATTAATGGAAATATATAGAAAATAAATATACAATGGAATATATATGATCAAAAATAATAATAGCATACGGACGATGAATATATAATAAATATACAATGGAATATATATATGATCAAAAAAAATAATAGCATAAGAAACACGAACGGGAAATATATAATAAAAAATATACAAAACGTTGTATAATCAATATATTAGTACAGGAAATATATATTATATATATAATATACAGTTATATTAAATAATTAAATATATTGAAAATAATAATATACGAAACGCATAATCAAATGCATATTAGTAGAGCAAATATATATACACAATTAAATAAATATACATCCTTTAGGTTCTACTTCGCAAAACGCTAAACTCACACGTAATCGAGTCTATATCCATATCGTTATTACTTTGTACTACGCGGTAAAACTGTCCAAGCAACACTTCACCGTTTAACTTGTACGGATGCCTACACTCGACATAAATGGCTTTCATATCGTTCAATACTATTTTTGTGCCCACTTTACACTCGGTTGGCAAGTTATCTTTAAACACTGCTAGAATACAATCAAAAGCACGCACAAAGAGGTCATCGTTAACCACATCATTACTAAATACAAGTTTATAAACACGCCTTTCCAGTCGAGGGTTTTTTCTTACCGTCCCGAGCTTTTCAATCGTGAACTCTTCCTTCATTCTGCATAGCGGTAACTGAAATAATCTTCCAAGTCGTAACAACAGCTATTCATTATATAGAGGTACAGCTCTTCAGGGTGAACAATATAGACAAGCTCTGCCCTGTACCGCTCAAGTGCTTTGTACCAAAATTCAGGTTATTTCGAAGAATTTAAACCTTTTAAATATGCATCCAGCTCTAGACCATTCTCGCCTTGTTCATTTCTACATTCGATAAATCCGTCGAGCAGAGCGGTGTATGGGTAGTCAAGAACCGTGTCAAAATAAATCATATCCGTAACACGAGCGTCTAATATAGGTTTCAACTTGCGGAATCCAACGATATCAAACATTCTGTCGAGGATGAAACGGTTTCGCGTAGGGACAAGAACGTTATCAGATGCATTCTTCCACATCAGTCGTATATCAATGCATGGTTGATCGGTGTTCATACACAACGTGCAAACAACTGCATATGAGGGGGCGTCACTAATCTGCCCTCTTCTTGTACCTACGCCTGCAGGTATTTTATAACGGTCCTCGCCCCACTTCCCAACTATCACGGATTCTATTCATCTCCTCAACACTTAAATAAATAACATTACGTTTACCAGAGTTTGCTTGCCTGCAAATTGTTTCAAGTACATAGTTAATGGTGCAGGTTTAACGCCTGAACACGCGCAATGACTTCGTCACGGAGACACCGTACGAGGCGTTGAGAATGCTTCTCAAAGGAAGTTCCATCGTATTCGCACATCTACACGGTTCAAGCTCCAAGATAACTATGAGCCGCAGGTGGACGGAACGGCTCGACGGACGGAGTGAGTCACGCTGGTGAAACGTGTACGGGTTTGTTCGAACTCGTGTTTCGTGAGGTACACGGGTGGGCGGCTCGCTGGGGGGGGGGCGAGTCACACTGCTGAAGCGTGTTCAGACTTGTTCGAACACTTGTGCCCTTGGATAAACAGAATTTTCCGCTACATGAAACAATACCGGCTTTAATGTTTTATCACTCACCAGACGTTCATTTCCACAAACTAAGCATCTTCACAATCCGGTGCACTATTTGAGAGAAACATGCCCACATTTATCCTTTTTCTTTAACAAGCGATACTCGTCTCTAAAGTCTGTTAAAAACTCTCACAGCCCATTAGCCACAACCTCACTTCAAACCTCGTCATGATGTACATATATTAATATAGTGGTAAAAATACTTAAGATTCTCCATGATGACAAGATTTACATTCTCAACCGTAGGGTACGAGTAGTCGGTATGATGTAACATGATATAATATCGCTTGTCACACCATTCATCAACAAGACTCGCTATCCCTAACCATTGCTTATCTTCTGAACGTGTTGCTTCTTCTACTTCGCGGTGTATGTGATCCTTTATAAAGGTTAGGTCTACAACCTACTTCAATACATCGTTTGTACTACAAAATCCTACAATGCCCTCGCCAGAATACCCGTAGAGTATTTGAACATCTTGGTCCTTCGCGCGACTCAATGTAGCTTTAAAAGTATCAAAGGAGGGGGGATAGGGAGTTTTTCAGTATCCACCACATCTTGGCACTTTGCCGAATACCACTTCATAAACGTTAAGCACGCAATATTAAAGGTAGCCATTACTATTTTTTTTTTGCGGGAGAACATACATCTGAGCTCAAGGGTATGCAGAGGTCAAATGAGCACGCAGAGATAGATATGCTCAGATAGCGGCAGGACTCACGTTGCCGATCTTAAAGTGGGCGGAGTTTAGCCTTTTACTGTACACACACACACACACGCAAGCAGAGAAAATGAAACCTTAATTGAAACAAATATACGTGATAAACATATCAATACACATATATATAAATACAATCAAGGTTTAAGGTAGCCAAAGGGTACGGTATCATAGGTACCAGGCACCTGGTAACGCTTCCTATAGGTGTTACGGCACATACCTTCGTGCCCCTAAGTTCCATCACACACCCCAGTTTCAGCGCCCGAAAATTGTGGGTCCCCACAGTCAGTTGGGGTAGCTGGTCACCCTCATCATCCAAGCACACTAGATCCTTCAACGAGTCAAAGTTCACGACTCGACGGTTTGCATGGTTAAGCGTGATACTCTTAGCCTTCACGATATATTTCATATTATCCCCTACCCTCACCCGTACCCCATAGGTTTTTGGCCCTGTTGAGACAAAGGAGTCGGCGTATGCGATGTCTCCATACTCATCCTTGATCTCATCAGTCAACTCTCAGAGGAATTCACCAATAGGAGGCATGTATTCACCTTCCCTCTCTGCGAATATCACGCTATCTATGTCAGCGTACAACACCTTCCGTCCTAGAGAGTGCAATAGGCCCCAAAGTTTGATGCGGGCGTAGGCCGTTGTGAAACTGGCTACAGGTATGTTTGTAACCCGTGAGGTATCTGTGGCCAATTCGGTATTGTTGTACTTTATTATGTAAGTATTACCTACATTCACGATCTCCATAAGCTCTTTATCGGGAGCGTTGGCATAATCCCAGACTTCACTATAACTTTGTGCCAAATGGACGTTCCCTTTGCCGGTATTCTGCGCAAACTTTCCGCAAAGACTATTTAGACACAACTTTGCACTAAAGCGCTGGCCAGGATTCTTAACAATTTGGGATCAGTGAAGCTGTATACCTTCATGGGGATGGTAGCGTTGAATACAAGCCGTTTTTTCATCTTCGGTATCAACTCTTCGCGTATATCCTGACGCCTCAACTTTATCCTTCAAAAAAGCGTTCATATATGGTGTGAAAAGGTTGGGTAGCTTCTGAAACCTCCACACCTCATGTATCTTCATTATTCTATACCGAAGGCGAATAACTAGGGCCAACTCAGGGCTTGTATATACACCCCTGTTCTTACGCTGGTGGGTTGTATGGTCACAATCACCGTTGTTCTCTTCTGCGCACTTCACGCACAGGGGGAAACATGAGCTTGTGATCTATAACGACGGGTAAGATCGGCATCCATAAATCGCAAGGGGGAAGCACGTCTATCAAAGAGTCGGGACCCACCATTTTTTTCAAGTGCACCTACGGGGTACGGATTGTTCTTCATCACATTGGGGTATAAAAAGCAGAAGTCGTAGTAATGGCGTTTCACGCCCTCCGTAGACGGAAAGTATAGCCTGAAGGATTTGTACGTCATCCGAACAAGCTATCACCGCATTTGAGAGGATCCAGCACCATTGAACGTTTGATCGTGTTTATTTCTTCACGGTACTGCCCATCTGTTTCCATCCGTACATCATACTCATGCTCCCACAAGACTTTGTGAGTGAACTGGGAGCCTATAAGTTGATCGCGGGCGCGGGTCTACGCAAAACTGTCGGCAGTTGATCTACCGTGGATATCTCCTACGATTCCACATTCAGGACGGGGCCATCCGTGCCACCAGCAACCGTTGAAGGAGTACACAGTCTTCTCACCAGTGGCACGGTTTTCACTTAGACATCAACCCAGAAAACACGACCATTAACCTTAACGGGTACTTCCCCCATGTTGCGGGCATGCTTTATGTATACACCTGTCTGCTGCTGTAGGTGTATGAGCCAGTTAATAGTCTTGTGCCCATAACTGCGGGGATTGTTTCAGTGGATAACGGCTAAGGTGTCTTTAGGCATGAAGTTATTCTTGAACACCGTAAAACATAATAATGGGATGCAGTCCAGGCAATCTAGAGCAAAAATAGCTTCAACCTGGGCAAAATTGCTTCAGAAGCTTTCTAAACTGTTTCCAGCTCAGGAACCATTGCAGAATAACATATCCAAAATCCGACAAAATTGGACCCCGGGAACACCCCCAAAAATGAAATTCAAAATGGCGGACTGGCAGTTTCCTACGAAATACAATAAATTTTAATTTCGCTTTGTAGAGAGAGTTATGACGTTTTTCTTGATCAGTAAAATGTTTTAAAACACATTTTCGTTTCTAAATTAACCTATATGACACTAAAAATTGTATTAGGCGGCTAGTATTAAACTATGACGTCACGTAATGTAAATAAAATATACTGTATGGAGTGTATGTGAGAATGGACATTGCTACATCTTTATAAACTTATATTATATACAACTCTTTAATTCCTACTACCCACTATCAAATCTGCGTATTTGTGCTTGTCATTTTCTTTAAAACTGTTATTATGTACTCCTTTTAAATACTGCAACACAGTTTATTAATTTGTGTTTTCTGTTTCAGACTGACTCGGTGTACGGCTGACTCGGTGTGCGTCCGCCTTCAAGAATGCAGACCCCTGAAGAATTGTGCGTGATTTGTAAGGAGAAATTGGACAGCGGACAGGAAGTGGTTCACATCTCGCAAAAAGGAGCAGATGGTATAAATGCATCCAGCCGCAGCCGTGGAAGCGATGTTGTTGAAACAGCTGGAATAAGTGTTCACGTTGTATGTAGGAAAAGGTTTACGGATAAAAAGACCATTGAAATAAAGAAGCGACAGACCGCAGCCGAGGCAATTCCAAGGAAAAGTGCTCGTTTTCATGAATACGCATTTTCCAGTGCTACTCACTGTTTGTTTTGTGATACCTTTGTGGACTTTTTTTCCAAACACAAACCAAAATCAGAGCATGTCAAAATAAGAACTACAGAGTTCTCCGAAACCATAAAAAGGTGCTGTGAAAGCCGCTGCGATGAATGGTCGTTTAATGTAAAAGGCCGTCTGGAGTATTATCTTCGTGATCTTCCTGTTGCAGATTGTGTCTACCATCACACCTGCAGCGTAAATTTTCGAAGCGGAAAAAACATTCCTCGCGCATACTCCTCCTCCGATCATGATTCGAAGAAAGGGAGACCAACTAATGAAGAGCAACACCAAGCATTCCTTCAGACCTGTGCTTACCTAGAAGAGAATGATGATGAACAACTGTTGATTGGAGACCTAATTTCCAAAATGGAGGAATATCTTCAAGGAAGTCAGAGCTCTGTCTACGAACGCAGGCACATGAAGAGAAAGCTTTTAGAACGTTACGGAGACAAGATCATAATATCAGGTGAAAGTGGGAAGGCAGATGTAGTAACACTACGAGAGACAGCTAATGAAATTCTTATAGATTATCACAAAAAGTCGAAAGAATGTGATATAGATATAGAGCTACAGAAGATTTACCTAGTAGCTGCTGCTGCAAAAATAATCAGAAGTGATATCAAGTCTGTCGACTCGCCTAGAAAAGATGTGTATCCATCTCCAAATGACATCACTGCATAAAGTGCTCTTGATTACATTCCCAACAGTCTGAAATTGCTATTATCAAAAGCATTTGCGGGACAGGATGCTTCAAGAAAAATAGGTGCAATTGGGCAGAGCATTATGCAAGCAACCCGTCCTAGAGGATTACTATGTCCACTACAGATCGGTTTGTCTGTTCAGCTACACCACAACTTTAGGTCAAGGTACCTTATTGACGTTCTCCATCAGCTGGGTTACTGTTCGTCGTATGCAGAAGTAACAAGATTCGAAAGAAACGCGGCGCTGGCAAGTGGGTCTGGCTCTTTTACTGTTGATGAAAACACTGCAGTCCTTCTAGCAGCAGATAACATCGATCATGATGTCTGCACTTTGGATGGGAAGAATACCTTTCATGGAATGGGTATGATTGCCGCAATAACTCCGAAGATCAAGATCCACCCTTCTATTCACAGGCATAATGTTGGTGACAATGACATTAAGAAGATTGCAACCGTTGACATTAGGGAATATAGACACGCGAGAAGCATGTTGAGGGACATCTCATTCCGCGAACTTCCAGTACCCTCTGCCACCATAAGTCGACTTAGTCTTCTCTGGCAGATATCTTCAGCAGAAAGATCAGGTCCAAGTTGGTCCGGAACAATGCAGGCAATTCACGGTGGTTCAAGTGTCTCACATCCAGGTGTGGCGTCGATCACGTTCCTTCCCATCATAGATATGTCGCCAACTGACATGACCTGCATATTTTCGACATTACTATATTTGAGCAAGATAGCACGCGATCAAAAAGTCCCATGCATTATTACCTTTGATCAGCCTTTGTTCTGGAAAGCTTCCCAAATCATCAATGAACAGAGAGACCTGCAGGACATTGTTTTAATGCTGGGATCATTTCACACTCTGATGAATCTTTTGGGAGCAGTCGGTACTCTTATGAATGGTTCAGGATTGTCTGAAATACTTCAAGAAATATACGGACCAAATGCCGTGCAACACATGATGTCTGGAAAAGCTGTTTCAAGAGCGATACGTGGTCATATGATAGTATGCAGCTCTTAGTACCTTACTAGTCGCAGACGTTTTCCCTCGTAATGAAGATGGAACTCCTCATGACCTCCATAAGGAAGCTTGTGACCTGCTCGACGATGTTATGACCGCCAAACAATCAGTTGAGGATGTGGAATCTTCGAATGCATTGTCTCAGATTGCTACCACTTTGGATGCGAAGAAAACTGACCTACAATCTACTTCGCAAACAAGTCAACTCTGGTTGGAATATCAGCGAATGATCAACATTGCACGTTCCTTGATAACAGCAGACAGAACCGGCTCGTGGGATTTGCACTTGCAAGCTATGCTGGAGACCATCCCCATAATTGCAGCAGCCGGACATCACAATTACCTGAAATCGATATACCTGTACCTGCAGAAAATGTTAAGTTTGCCTTCTGAAAATCCAGCCGTTAACAAAATGTTCCAGGAAGGTAAGTTTGTGGTAAGAAGAAGCGACAGATTATGGGCCGGACTCGGCACAGACCTGGTGATAGAACAAGTACTAATGCGTTCCCTGAAAAGCAGAGGCGGACTGACACGCGGAAGTGGATTTACAGACATCCAAAGGACAACGTGGCTCTTTTCTATGCCTCTGTGTTCCACTTATAACTTAGCAATGCAGGAATACACCAGAGTTTTGTTGGAAAGTAGTGAACAGCACAAGGAAATGAGGGGAAGTAGACAAATCAGGGACAGTAATGACATGAAGAAAGTACTTGAACGTCTGGAATCCTTATCCCCATTCCATTCTACCTCGGGTCTCTGCAACATTGTAACAGGGCTAACTGCTGATCCTGGAGTTAACGTTCATCAATTGCATTCAATCGGTACGAACATTGTCGTAAAAATGATTGGGAAACAAGCCTTTACATATTCTGCCAAAAGATCTGACAAAGTGAAAACACTAGGATCTGCTTCTGCCGTTGTGATCACTGATGCTTCAGATATAGAAGTAGATCCTGCACTACTGTTTCAGAGAATGATGACTGTTGCCACTGGCGGAGACATGAATCTTGAAGATGTCATGTGTTACGAACTGTGTGCATATCCTCCTGCATTGTTCGAATCACGAAGTATCTTGAGGAAACCCGATAAGTCTCAGCTAGCTCATGCAATAATCAAATACACTGACACTTTACGCATGGAAGAAGTTCAAGAAATTCAGTGCACAGACCAGTACGTATTGGATGGTGGATCTCTACTACATCGTGTTTCCTGGCGTCAAGATGAAACATATGACAGCATCGCCAACTCATATGCCGATTTCACTCTGAAAACATATGGAAAAGCAATCATTGTTTTTGATGGCTACAGCAGCTCTCCTACGATCAAGGACATGACCCACAGAAGACGCAGCACCAAGACAAGCAGAAATGTGAATCTCAGTCCAAGCATGAAGTTTGTTGGCCAGAAGGAACACTTCTTGGCTAATGAAAACAACAAGCAAGCATTTATTTCCCTCGTAGGTGAGATGTTGAAGAAGCACGGGTGTACTGTTCACAACGCAGATGGGGATGCTGATGTGGACATCGTTCGTGCAGCAGTTTCCTCATCAGAAAATGCAACTACAACAGTAATAGGGGAAGACACCGACTTGCTGATTCTCCTTCTGTACCATGCCAAGGACAGTGGTTTCAAGTTGTACTATCGCAGCGATATAAGACGGGGACCATCTCCTAATCCTGTGTATGATATTCTCAGCATTCAATCATTGTTAGGCAATGACATCTGCAAGTATCTCCTGTTTGTGCATGCTTTCACGGGCTGTGATAGCACATCCAGAATTTTTTCGATCGGTAAAGCCAAAGCATTCGACACACTGATGAAGGTGGCTGAACTCCGTTCAGTTGGAAATACATTCTGTTCTGATTGTTGCCAACACTCTGACATTGAAGCCGCTGGAAGAAAGGCAATGCTTCTGTTGTATGGCTGCAAAACACTTGAATCCACTAACGCACTACGTCATCGAATGTTAGTTGAAAAGGTAGCTACAGCTAAATCTTTTGTTACACCCGAACGTTTGCCACCTACCGATGTGTCCACAAAGTACCACAGCTTTCGCACATACTTTCAAATACTAATCTGGAAGTCTACAGAAGAGAAGATCGATGCAGAACAGTGGGGTTGGTATGTAAAGAATAATTCCTACTACCCTACACTCCTACAGCCTGCGACAAGCCACCAGCGATAAGCCACCAGCTCCAAATTATCTACTCAACATGATCCGCTGCTCCTGCAAGACGAAATGTGCTACTTCAAGATGTGGATGCAAGCGTAATGGAATGTCCTGTTCAGCCGCTTGTGGCGAGTGCCAAATCAGTGGTTGCGATAACAACCCAAGTACCAGTAATCTATCCGATGATAGTGATGAAGAGGATTAATTTCTGTATGTTTGTGACCAGGTATCACTTCTTCAGTAATGAACATAACTTGAAACTGGGAAAAAAATAATTGTTGTATTATTGATTATAAAAATCTGTAAAAAGCTATATAACATTATATTTGCGTAATAACTGGTTGTGTTGTATATTGTTGAATTATTTAAAACATTACAACTGAAAGAAAAAGCATCAAATGTATCTCTATAAATAAAAGCGTAAATTATATATTTTTTTTTTTTCGTAAGAAACATCCAGTCCGCCATTTTGAATTTCATTTTTGGGGGTGTTCCCGGGGTCCAATTTTGTCGGATTTTGGATGTTATTCGGCAATGGTTCCTGAGCTGGAAACAGTTTAGAAAGCTTCTGAAGCAATTTTGCCCAGGTCTAACTACAAATTGCCTGGACTAATGGTGGTTGCGACTTGCAACGGATCACATTTGAAACGACCTATGTACATCCTTCTAAAGCCCTGGAAACATACTCTAAGCTCGCGCACATCATTCACGCGATAACGCTGACATTCATCAGCTATATTATAAGGATTACTTCATTAAAACTGTTGTAGTATCGGTCAAAATCTTCACGTTCATCTGTACTCATACATTCATAGTTAAAGTAATGTTTGGGTGGAGGTAGTTCTACGTAATTTAAAGTTTCGCTAGTGAGAAATGTGTAAGGGAAATATCCTTTTGAAACTTCAGCGGCTACGCCCATCACCTTGGGTAGCTTTGCTATTTACAAGGTGTGATTAATAAAGTATCATTAAACTGTACATTACCTCTTATTTGCATCTGTATTAGTTTGTTGCCTCTTTTCAAGGGATCACCTGTAAATATCTCAGATGACTCGTGCTCAAGCAACTCCTTATAAAGGAACTGTCAAATTTTGCCCCGTTATGGGCGAGAATATATACAGTCATTTTTTTTTAACTTGTCCGCTAACTTGACAATATAGGACACAGAGTTTCACAGGGCTATCGTGGGCATTCTTTTTAAAAACGTTTGTCCGTTTACCACATTTGTAACACTCATCACACTCGCTCTCCATACACTCATCACAGATAGTCTGGCTTACAAGTAAATGTGGAATAACCTCTCTGGTTTCAGCATTTGTATGTGTTTCTATATCGTAGTACACAGTTATACAAGGGCTGTTTTTAGGCTTGGCGTCTTTCCTATAACATACATGCTTCACTCTAAACGCCTTATATTTCTCATGGCATGTACAACAGTGAATTTCATCACATTTGTGCTCGAACTTTCCCCAATTATTCATCATATGAAACAAACCACATTCACAGATTCTCATTTTCCCGCACGTGCCAGTTGAATTATGAAGCTCAAAACAGTTATTATTGAAAAATGTGCGTCTACACACATCGCAATCCCTCTTCTCAGCTTCAACTACACGGCTTTCACATTTGGAGCTTTTACACTGCTCACATAACATGTAGCATTCTTTACAATGTTTCACTATATCATTCGCAAACTCGATACACCCCTTACACAAATCATGATGTCGCCCATATTTTCGACTTTTATCATAACTCGCGTAAAGGTCCCGTATATTTTGGATGGGTAGATATGTTGTTCCTGATAGCCTTAAAACAAGTAAGGGTTTTGTACGATCTCTCACACAGCTTTTAAAAACATACACAGTCCCACGACGATCATCCATTCTAAATACAACTATACGAGCATTCATTTCCTGTTCTACCCTTCTCAGCTCTTCAGGACCCATATTACAGTCAAATTAAATTTTAGTCTACAGCTAGTTTACGGGCACGCTCCACTACCGTAGGCAACCAAATGGTTTTTGACCCATGTATTTAGTACAGAAAACATACGGGCCAAGACTACTGCTATAAAGCCGCAACCACGATCGGCGTTTATATGCCGTCTATAAATAGCCTGAGAATTGAAGTTAAGAGTATAAGGTGTGGCACTCTGACCCGCAACACGGAATACACGGTCAATATTTACCGTGAAGTTGTCCATATTGAAGGCTATACTACTTTGAGAGGCCTGCATTTTACGGGCTAATATATATTCTATATCTACAGCTGCCAAGCGTCTGAACGGTATTACTGCCCAAAAATCATCTACATCTCCGTCATCTGACCCGAATCCGAAGGACAGCCTCGTTCTGACTTCACTTTCGTCGCGGTTCTGAAAAGCAAACTGTACAATTTGTTCAACTATGCGCCGTTGTCCGTGTTCAACACCATTGCTATACATGCATCTAGGATCAACCCTGACTATATACCGATTTCTAGTCAAGGCCGGGGCTGGGGTAACGGTGAGCACCAACTCGAATGTTATGCCATCCTCAACAGAACGAGAAGCTGCTGTGGAGGATGTACCCAGAACTGAATAAGGGGGTATATTTGAGGAAGGTACTATGTATTGTCGGGGTTGTGTCGTAAGACGTAGAAGGTTGGGGCTCTATTACTGGTGGTCTAGAGGGGATAATAGCGAGTAGGATTGTTGACCATTTGGATTCCTACAAGCTACTTGGGGACTCCAACATGGGTTTAGACGGCATAGGTCGTGTCTCACCATCATGCTCGAGTTTTTCTACTTCATGTTGAGTGAGTATGATAAGAGTAGGGCGATTGATTAGAAGGCCTTTGATAAGGTACCTCACCGCCGGCTAATGGCCGAAGTGCGCGCGCTGGGTATTGGTGGGGAAGTAGGTAGGTGGATTGGAAACTGGCGAAAAATGCTACAAAGTTAATCCCTTTCGTTAGGCATATGGGCTACAATCGACGCTTACGTGATGCGGGTTCAAAGATGTCGATTTTAGAAGCATGTTTAGTTCAAATGATAACCCAACTCGCAACAATGGTTAGAAGTTGGATTAGAAACGACTAGTATATGTGGGAATTACTTTAACACGTTGATAGTTTAAGATTAAAACCTCAGAAAACTCTGCAGGAGTTCGCTTGCTCGGTCTCTGTGAGCAAGCTAAATATAGAGCTATTTATATATTCTCCACTTTCCTGTAAAATTTCCTTGGCTACTTTTCCAGGGTCAAGGTATTTTCTTCAACCTTTTTCCGTACCTTCCTCTGGCAGGGAGGGAGCGGAGGGTGGGGAGAGAGCCTTCTACTTTTCTATTCAGTTTTCTACTACTGCTAGCATAGTTGAAAGACAAAATTTTCCCTGGCACCCGTTGCCATTGGTACCTCCTTGGTATGGGCCGCAAGGCCTTTTGAGGTACTTCTTTTCCTTGTAACTCCTTGTCTAACAACCGGATCAATCCTGGTGCGCTTTATATCTGACGTGGTGGATTCTTCATCTTGCCTCCGCTTTGAACTGACGCGTGCTACAGGTATCGCTGGTGAGGATTCGTCAGCGGGGATGGATTCTGTGATCACAACTGCACGGTCAACGGGTTCATCTGCGACATTGATGATGGGGTGCTGTACATCGTCGTTATTCACGGTTCTATGGAAGAAGAAAAAATAAGGAGCAGCACTCAAAATTTGTAATATTTTTTAAATGACCCACTTAGAGGTGTGATGTGTTGGGAATCTGTAGAAAAATACAGGTTCACAAGCCCCTCCACATATATTATATCTGGCCCTAAAGGATGTGGAAAAACTGTATTTATGCTTAAAATCATAAAGATAAGGGGGAGACGTTCTCAAATCTGTGCATAAAGTAATATGGTGCTATTCGATGTATCAGTCAGTGTTCAACGAGTACCAAAATGAAATTTTGTCCCACAAGGGGATCTATGACGTTAATTCGTTAAAAGGTAATGAGCATACAGTTACTGTAATTGACGATATCATGTTGGAAATGGATAAAACGTTTGTCGGGACATTTACAGTGTTCTCCCACCATCTTAACATAAGCGTATTCTTCATCAACCAGAATCTATTTTTCAAAAATAGATACATGCGCGATGTGTCGCTAAATACACAATATCTAGTCTTTTTCGCACAACGTAGAGATGTCACAATTTGGGGTATTAGCCAATCAAATGTTCCCGAATCAACGTAAGGAGTTTTTGGATGTTTATAAACAAGCCACAAGCCAGCGTTATGGATATTTGCTTTGTGACCTTCACCCGCGAAACACGTTGAGGGTGCTTCGAACAACGAATATATTCCCAAACGAACCTGAAACGGTGTATATTCCAGAATGACAAATAGGCTGAAGAAATATTGTGAATTAATAAAAATCTATCAACGATTGCCCCGGGCACTGCAACAGTTGTTTGTTAAAAATATCGACCCGACTTTTTAAAATGCATCCGTGAAATCTGTCTTAATGTTATAAAATGAGACGTGCCAATGACCCTCTCAGAACGATCGCTTACGTCGTTACAAGAACATAATACGAGCGCTCGCTCATAAAAGTCAAACTGTGGGTAAGAAAAGCGCATTATTGTACAAAGAGGAGGATCATTCCTACCATCTTATTTTCAGTTTTGGGTCCTTTACTGACTAGATTAATATAATGAAGAAGGTGGTTGTGATTCCGCACGAGGTGTATGCTTCATTGCAAAGTTCGAAGACTCCAGACACGGCTCTAGAACCATGTAAAAGTACGCTTAAAAGAATGGAAAGCGAGTTGCTAGCCCTATTAAAAAGTGAAAAGTCACCTGATGAGAAAAGGATCTTGTACCAAGAGGCATTGCAGAAATCTCTTCAGGAAGACGAAGATTTTAAGAATCCTACAGAGCTCCCCGTGGCTATTAGGCACAGCGCGCGTAGTGCTGAGCATGGCGACACAGGATTTGGCCCCGACGTTAGAGATGACTAACCAAAGAACAACGGAACCCAACACATCGAACATGTGCTAAAAAACAGCCTCCCAAATACATTGAGGAATAAAGGCTTAAATTTTTATAATCTATTGAGTGTGGACCCCATCATACATTGGCCCGATACAGGCGAGGTCATTGTTGAAGGAACAAGGGTACAAGGATCCAATCTACAGATCTACAGAAGCTAAGGCTAACAAAGACCCTAAGATCCACTCTAAGGTTAGCCCGAGAGAAATGAAAGAGTAGGGGGTTAAAAGAAGAGAATAAAGGGTTAAGTAAGTACCAACACCTATCACTCGTGGGTTAACATTCATTCAGAAAAAGAGAAAAAAAACTCGCCATCATCATCCGCCGGCCACTGCCGACAAGCCATAGTCGGAGAGAATAGGAAAGATTGCAGAACGGTCCTCTACTCCATAGGGAGGTAGAGCCCACTCTGCCGGAAAAAGATGAAAAGAAGTAAAATAAGAACGCTTACAAACCATGCAATACGTTCTTAACTCAAGAACAACACATTCTTAACTCAAAGCATCACATTCTTCCAACTGTTGCAGACCGATCCTCCACTCCATAGGGAGGTAGAGGATGCAGCCCACTAGGCTGGAAATGCGTGAAAGATGAAAAGTAGTAAAATAAGAACGCATTACAACACATTCTTAACTCAAACACTATCATACCATGCAAACTACAGACATGCAATAAAGAGAGAAGAAAAATAAGTATAAAGAATAACAAAAAGTGGGTTAATTTACTCAACAAGCTACAACTACATTCGTGTTAGTCTTTTTTTTTTTTTTGCTGGCATATCACACGCTGGCATGTCACAAGCTGATATTCTTCATGATCTGGTGAGAAAGTGGGACAGACCTCGCCAACAGGATGGAAGCATATTAAAGCAAGACTACAACAAATAAATGTCCCCAAAACATTGATAGGTAATCTGAATAGGTTAAAAGACCTGGATCAAGTCTCGCATGTGTCACAACTGAGTACGCCATCGCCCCAGCAGCAGCGTCTCTGAAGAGAGAAAGAAGAGAACAAACGGCCAACCTTATCCACGTGTCTCTAAAATACGCAAATGGCTAACATATTAAGTAAACGCTATTATGACATTTCTAACCCCGCCTCCTATGGTGGCGTTAATAGACTGTACAGAGGTGTTTACGGTGTAAGGAAAAAAGGTGATGAGATGTTATTGAGGGAACTGGATGCTTATACACTTCATAATCCGGTGAGAAAAAGGTTTAAAACGGCCAAGACAACAGCGGATTCGATTGACTATTTGGCAGGGGGATTTAACAGACATGCAAAGATATTCAGGGTATAATGACGGATACCGCTACATCCTACTCATAATAGATGTATTCTCTATATATCTGTGGCTAATTCCCCTAAAAAATAAATTGCCTGAAACATTTGCTAAAGCAACCAAAACGTTGATGTTAAAAGAAGAGAGAGTTCCTGGCTATTTTCGTACGGATATGGGGAAAGAATTTATAGGCCGCGCTTTTCAGAACATGATGACAGAGTTTAATATCAGTTACTACACTAGCAGTTCTATACATCAGGCCTCTTTAGCTGAAAGAGTTCAACGTACCATAAAGGAGTGCATGCATCGCTATTTTACACAAAAATACAGATATGTAAACGTTCTGGGTTCATTGGCTTCATCATACAACCGTTCACACTACCGTACGATTAGCACAACGCCTAACGAAGTTTTAGAAAAAGGTGCGCTGCCAAAGGTGAGAAGAGATGGAGCACCGCCTCCACACTCTACACATTTCAAAATCAATGATTATGTAAGGCTATACGTTCGGGAAATAAATTCGCGAAGGGATTTGAGCAAGGATGGACATGTGAGATTTTTAAAGTTCGTGCTATGAGACCTAAAGGCGAGATAATGATGTATTACGTTGAAGATTTGAATGGGGTGGAGGCTTTTATCGCGAGAAGTTGCAGAAAGTGACATTTAACTTAGGAAAAAGTGTGTTTAAAATTGAAAAAATTTTAGGCAGGAAAGAGAAAAATGTACCTGGTGAAACGGCTAGGGTACCCAGAAAGCTTCAAGACCTATATAAAAGCTGCTGCAATAATGAAGCTTAATTAGTAGGCAACATGGCGCCTAGCCATTTCTATGTCACACTCCCGTCTTCTTCTCTGTCTGTACATCCTAACAACACCCTCGCCAACTTTGTGACCGAACTCCACGGACCCATTAATTGGAGCGTGATTCTTATGAAGTGGGCTTATGTGAACTCCAGTTAGTCTCCAAATTTTTAACTCTTGAAAATGAGCAAATCATATTTCTGATCCTTAGAAGAATCGTTGAGTGCGAAAAATTAGGCATAACCTTAGACAATACTATGCGTTCAGTCCTGTTCGGTGAGGAACGGTACTATAGCACAAATGTATCGCTAGGAATCGGCGTTATGATACAGCCATGGACATTGTGACGGGGCTAAACAAGAGTCTTGAAAAGTTGTACCTGACAAACGATTTACTTTTTGAAGTCAAACACAAACACGCCTGCATGCACATTGAAGTTAAAGTCAACGCTTAGTAGAAATATTAAAGATAAAGAGCTGTTCACAATTGTGGCTGAGGGCCGATATAGCGCAGCTCCCAAGAGAGATACCTTTCACGAAGCACAGCATGACTTGTCCAGCTTAATGTATCGATTGAAGATGGAGAAATTGGGTGAAAGCTCTCCGCCCCCCGACATGTGCTATATTTACAGCAATATCGTAGAGCACCAATTTCTTGGGGACCCCCAGGCGCGCCTGCTGCGCATTGCGCACATCCCCACCATAGAGGGAAAAGTTTGAGCATTACACATGACAAGCTCCATTATGTGAATGTTGCGACTAACCAACATCTCGATATATATACGAATGATTGAGGGAAAAAATTTCCCATTCGGTGATGGGAGCTTAAGAGTGAAACTACACTTTTGCCGTTTATAATGACTCGAAGGCCATTCACAGTCTACCGAGGAGCGAGATACCAGCGTGGGAGTGTACTTCGATCCATTTTTTCATCCATACTACGCACCGCTGTCCCACTGTTGAAGAGGGGTGCCAGGTACCTAGGGCGGAAGGCGTTACAAAGAGGTTTTAACGCGGCAGAAGACATAATGGGCGGAACTAAGCCTAAAGAAGCTCTAAAAATACATTTCAAACGTACACGGGACGAAATCAACAAAGTTGCAAAGAGAAAAATGCGTGGTGGCGGAAAGAAGAGATCTGGCAGGAAGAAAAGAGGCCGGGAAGGGGGGTTACCATCACGTGGTGCTAAACGTAAAAGGAAATAAAATAAGAAGTGTTCTAAGCGTATGAAACCTATGGCTGATCATTTTTTTTAACTGATATAAGCTCAGGACACTACTCTCACGAATCATAGGCTGATCAATACTTGTCGAGGGAAGTGGCACCATTTCTGATTCGTCATGGCACGTTTCATCCACCCGTGTAGTTCACAATGCTGTAAATAGGAACTGTCCCTCTTTGATATGCCCCCTACTCAGGTCTCTATTGAGCATAGCGACTTTATTACAATTAACCTATTAAACACAATTACTTCGCCCAGTGCCCCTATAAAATTCATGATACCCAGCTCAGGCCCTTACATTTTTGACCCGAGCTGCATGCACATGTAAGCTAAACTGCGTATAGCCCATTCTGATGGAACAGACTGTGACGATAGTTACTCTGCCTACCCTGAAACCAAAGTTGGTTTCACACCTTCCACCAGTGTGAAGTGTATTTAAACCAGGTTAACATCTCGGCAGGAACGGGGTACTACCACCTACGAGCCTATCTGGAAAATGTCCTCAACTTTTCAAAAGAAGCGAAGGACACCTTTTTAACCACCGAGGGCTAATACCATACTAAAGATGAAAATGGTAGAAAGGATAAATTAAAAAATTCTAAAAAAAAGATATACGAATGTTTTGGACGTCTTCATACAGATTTCACATTCCAGGAGAAACTGCTTATGGAACGGGGTGGATATGAAGTTGAAGCTTACCCGCACGATTCCTGAGATCTGCATAAATCTGGGGCCTGATCAAGAAGAGGGCGCGAAACCCGTTGTGATTCACATCAAGGAGACGTATTTGCGTATACGCCGAATGAAATTAAGTTCCCCGAATCAAATAGAAATTGAGAAAGACTTAATACACGCCACAGTAAAATACCCAATTAACAGGGTACAGATCAAACTACACACGGTCCCCGCCCGGTTGGCCTCGAAGCAACTACAAAACGTGGCCCTTGGAGTCCTACCTAAAAGGACATTAACTCGACGAATTAACCACGCCTCGACGAATGCAAAATATAAAAAGAGTGCCTTTAAATTCGAGAATTTCGGCCTTAAAAATATTACTCTATACGTAAATGGCATCGCTTTGGGAGGGACCATGATTACGGACTACTCATCAGACGCTGTGTTCCCGCTCGGCGCGAGAGCATATAGTAGTATGGCTCATAATACAGGCGCCTGTGACGAACTTGGGTTTGGTGTAACGCAGAAAGAATTTAACATTTATTTATTTGATATTACGCCTGACTTGACTCCTGGCGCAAATACGCATTTAAGTCCACAGCAGAGTGGGAATATCTGTCAGGTTGGAATTTGCCAAGCGTATAGACGCGCCAAAAAGTGGACTCGTGTACCTCGAATCACAGGCACTAATAGAAGTTGATCGTTTCAGGACCGTGGTCACAGACTTTTAAAACGGACGCGAATAAACTCCAGAGAGTAATGAAAAGTGACCGTTTCACATGCTCAAAATTTATCGGTGTTTGAGAAGAATGAAATATTGAAGCTGCCAAGTACGAGAAACTGCTACGAGATTATCGTTAACACCGACATTGTCGGGGGTGAAGGGATTCATTGGTTTGCAATCTATTTTAAAAATAGGGAAAGAATGTATTATTTTGATCCACTCTGATTTCAGCCATGGAATGATTCGGTGATTGTGCACTGTAGGGTGGATCACTTTTCACTTTTTTTTAAAAATTATAGCTGGTCAAAGTTTTTCCCATGATTTGGTTCAGTGGAAGTACACTGACACCATTTTTACCAAAATCGATCAATATTTAGGGGTCGCGCATCGACCTTGAAAATTTCAATTTTGGAAATTTGGCCAAATTGACAATTTTTTACTGAATAAAGATAAATCATCAAATGACCATATTTTCTGAATCCTCTCAGTGAAAAAAATCCTCTCAGATACTTACCAAGTTCATAGGACAAGTGGTTTAGAAGTTATACTCACCTTGAGATAGCATTAAAATTTAAAATACCGTATTTGTCCCCGTACCTCCATATGCTGTCTGCCATTGTCTGCTTTTTAGGATAAGATAAAACGAATAAGGAAAGATCAAATGTATTTTGTATTAAAACGGTTTACCGATATCACTAAAGGCACTTACTCCGGTGCCCCTAACTAGGTTCAAAAACTGTATGAATCGTGGTTAGAACACACGTCATCTTAAGGCGTGCGCCATGTACTCTCTCTGCTAACTCCCTTTCCCTCTGCGCTACGTCATCTTGGCAAGTGACGACTTCTTGAAGTCACCGAGTTCTTTCCGGCTCTTTTCCACGAACTGAAGAAGACCCTGCAGCTGTGACTCGTCTTTTTGCAGCTGTGACTCGTCTTTTGTGACAGTGTTCGCGTAATCTTCTATCAGTTTTATCCCTCTCTCTGCCACGTCGTTGGTAACTTTCAGATGCGAGATGACATTCTTCAGATCACAGTAGTTCTTATCTTGATCCCACTTATTCACCGGCAGAGTGAGCCACGTAGACGCGCACACCTGCAGGCCTGTGAACACGAACCACGATGACTCATCGATCAGATCCGGAAGGCGCCTTAGACTTGAAATTCACCTTCTCCTCAGATACTGGAACAAAGGTTCAGTTGGTGCTGTGGTTCTTCCAAACGCGGTGATGACCACTGCCCCCACGATGAGCTCCATAACGTGATGGCGACAGCGGTTTACCAAGCATGTTCTCCAGCCGGACCACCGCACCTTGCACCCTCCCCGTATTGGAGGAAGTTGTGTCGAAGCACAGTCCAATCATGTTGTTCTCGCATCCCCAGTCTTTGAGAGCACGAAAGGTCGCCTGGGCCTGGGACAGACCGGTGTCGTCAGCAACAGTCGGAACGGCCAGCAACTTTCCTTCTGTGCATTGGGGAGCTCCGGAGATGAGAATCGTCTGGCGGTGCTCCAATGATCCAAGAGAGTCCTGAAACGTATGTCATACATGCCAATCCATTATCGTCCACTGGAATATGTCAATCCACTGTCGTCACTGGAACATGTTAACTCACTGTCGTCCACGGTGAGGGCAAAACTGACCTCGATTACTTTACCGTCCCAGTGGACGACAGCATGCCTCGGAGAAACGAAGGATTTCTGCACAGCTGACGACACTTCACAACGATGTGCCACTCTTCCACGGCGAGACGTGTCCTTCGAGATACTGAATTTGTCCAGGTCTGCGGGCGGATCTGCCGAACGTAGGACTGCCGCCACGACACTTGCCACCTATGTGCGAAATTGAAAGGAAATTGACAAGGATGCGTATGGTTTTTTGTGTGACAAAATAATCACTAAATTTTCCGTCGTTACGTCTATTATATCTTTGTCAAGGAAAGATCATTACTGATATATACACACCTGATTATTGGACATCCGGAAGCGATCAGCCACTTCAATAACAGCCGGTGCATTGAGGATGCGGTGAGGAAGGCTGATTGATACAGTTGATTCTCTCGGCTGTCGGTATGGTGGTTCTAGCTGTGATTCGGAGTTGCTCGATGATCTGCTTTCTATAGATTCATCGTCGCTCTCAGCTTCGGTTCCTAATTTCGTTTTTGAGGTGCCTGGCTCATCACGAGATTGTTGTCTTGAGAGTTGCCGTTTTCTCTTGACAACGAACACTTTATCATTCCCACTCATTGTTGCCTGGCGCAGGCACCGTTGATCCTCATAAAATTTAATATTCTTGTTTGTTGTTGTCTGAGAGCAGTCGACTTTTCTGTATCTCTTCAATAGCATCGGAAGCTCCGATGTCCCAGAGCTTGTTCAGATTTTCTGAAAACTTCTCACTGCCTTTTCCAGCGTCACTGTCTCTCATCTTGCTCTTCTGCAGCGAGCGCCACTCTTCCCACAGTAACTCCAGTTTCTTTCGCAGTTACACCTCGTGATCGTCTTTATACGTGCCATGTTCCAAAATGCCAGAACATTGGCCACCGTGTCTTTTACGGCGGCCTTCCTGTCAGTAGTTTCCTGCTTGGCATAGAAGTACTGGAGAACTTGATGGGTGGTTGGCAATTTGGCACCACCGATCGAGGAAGATGGCTGACCAATTAAGAAGACGTCCGTGGCTGACCTTAGAGAAGGTGGTGCTGTTGTTGTTGCTTTCTCTTTTCCAGAATAAGTAACTTTCAGAGTCTTCCCACTCCTGGTTGTTAACAGTTTATCCATTATACTAAAGTCTAGACTTATCAAACAAGAATCAATTGACACAGTTGATCTGTAAAGAGCAAACTGTGATTAGTAAAAATATTGGTCATAGACATAGCGTGTGTGTGTGTAATTGGGATTTTAGGATGCGCCAGCTACTGATGCTATGATTACGTCCATAACGGGGGACAAATACGGTATTTTAAATTTTAATGTTATTTCTAGGTGAGTGTAACTTCTAAACCACTTGTCCGATCAACTTGGTAAGTATCTGAGAGGATTTCTTTCACTGAGAGGATTCAGAAAATATGGTCATTTGATGATTTATCTTTATTCAGTAAAAAATTGTCAATTTGGCCAAATTTCCAAAATTGAAATTTTCAAGGTCGATGCGCGACCCCTAAATATTGATCGATTTTGGTAAAAATGGTGTCAGTGTACTTCCACTGAACCACATCATGGGAAAAACTTTGACCAGCTATAATCTTTTAAAAAAAGGGAAAAGTGATTCACCCTATAATGTGCAGTTCATCGCGCAATTACATGTACCTGAGATTATTTGGAACCCATATCGTTTTCAAGGATATTACAGCGAAACGTGCGGCATGTATTGCATTTCATTTCCCCTGCACATGTCACGTAGGAAGGGATTTATAATTTTTTTTAAATTATTCGAATTGTGCGACACAGAGATGAACGATAAAAGCGTATGCAGACATAAAAAAAGGTTCCCATATGTTAGCACCCGCTGTAATGTGTAAAGGTGTATATCTATATTGTGTAAAGTTGTATACACATTTGTAACTAAAATGTAGCTATTAAAACTTATTTAACGGACACTGGTTCCGCTTTGTACGTGTTTTCTGCTATTTAATAAATGAAAATACGTGTTTTGTTCTTAACCTCAAAAATACTTACATTAGTTCCTCGATGTTCTGACACTCGCTTGACCGGATGTGAACCAATACCTCGACATCTGTATTAGGTCACTGGGTTGGCTGTGCGGAGAAGCACACATATCATTTATTCCCTTCATCAAAAGTAGCTACAACAAGATCAAGTTCCGCATCGGTCCTATAAGGTTAAGTAAAAATAAAGAGCTACAACAATAGAAATGCCACGAATTAAAAAATTATAATAAAAAGACATAATTCTTAAAAGTTTTGGTAATTTAAAAATCCTACTGCGCTGAATTATCGAGAAAAATATTATTAAAGCTCCACCATATATATATTTATATATATCATATATCTATATATATATATATATATATATATATATATATATATATATATATTTATATGCCGAAATAATCACGATGGAAACAAGCAATAATTAAAAGCATAATGGGATTAATTTTTACGTTGTGCCAAAATTCATAATAAAGCTAGGTTAGACTAACAGCAAATTGTAACCATAAGCAGATATCCTGAGTTTTCAAAAGTAAGATTAGCTGGGCGTGCTATGCTACGTCTGCCTGCAACGGGTCTCGAACTCGCAGCCAACTCTTAATAGTTTTTAATATTTCTATTGTAAGTTTTTAATTTTTTAAATCGTAGCTGTACAAGAAATGTACAATAAAAACATGCCATATATATATATATACATGCCGAAATAACCCGAAGGAAACCGAATTAAAAATATTTTTGAAAACGCGTTTATTGCGGCCTTTTCCGGTTAGGTTATATTCTTATAAACGAGAAAGTCCTGGGATTAGTTTTTCTTTGTAGGAAAACTCAGAATAAAGCTTGGTTAGACACTTATAACTTACATTTTAACAGCGTCTTCATTGAACGGTTCTCGCATTTCGCCACAATTTTCCGTAACAATCTGTGTAGATAAAAGTTCCCCCCCGATCTATTGCTCTGCAAATTAGAAGCGTTGCGTGAGTGTAAAAGTCTTGATCTTCAATCAACTCAGGAGAATTGCAGAGCGATAACTGACTCATAGTGTATATTTAAAAAGCAGCGAAAAAAACATACGAACTGAGGCTCTGAGATGAACTGCTCCCTTTTATAAAGGGGACTTGTGACTAACCCACAAAACACAATCGTTAGCTTCCTATTGGCTAGCGGTGAATTTTGGGCGGTGCTTGACGCGTAGGCCTGCATAGCGGCCAAACAGAGGTCCTGGGATCCGCCCACAGGGCTGTGATTGGTTGCCCCGTGAAATCTGGGACGTGTCAGATATCCCCATTCGTGGAGACGCGAAACGCTTTGTTTTTTGATCTTGTATTCGACCGAGAGAGAGAGTTGAGGTTGGAATGTGAAACGTTTTATGGTGCATGATCCTCGCCTGTACATTCTCGCTTGTCGGGAAAGGAAGGGTTTTCGTGATATTGGAAGATATATTCGGAACAATTCGCGTATGTTTGAGAGAAATGCTAAAGTACGGTTTATGGTGCACTGAACCATAAAAGTGGAAGATATTTAATTACCCATGAAGGCAGCTCGCTGATTAATATATATAGCGAGAGAGAGAGAGAGAGAGAGATTTGTACACATGTATCTTTGCTTACGGTACAACAAATAAATTAAAAAAAAAGACATGTGATGTAGTGTTTCAATAAACACCAAAGTTCACGATCTCGAACGAATGGAAATAAGATTGACCCGACGCTGGGTAGTATAATTTAATAATGTGTACCTTATCTCGAATCTTGGAAACCAGAGAAGCGGCAATAAAGAATTAAACGTGTGTGTGTATATATATATATATATATATATGAGAAAAGTTCGAAATGTAAGGGTGTTTATAACGTTTTAATCTTTATGATCTCGGAATAAACTCCTGCGGAAAGAAGTTTATTTATTGGAATTTTAAATCGATATTATCTTTCGCTTCCGCCAAACTCGACAATTTTCAGAACGTTTAATATATTAGGGTGGCCCTTATTTTTCAACTTTTGAAATTACTTGCTCCCAACCCCTAATCTTCTTCCAATATATAAAAACGTGCTCTGTGCAAAATTTCAGCTCAATTGGGCTATATTAAGGTGGCCCCCAAAGGCCCTAAATTTCAAAATTCACCGATAATTGGTATTTCTAATATAAAACCTTTATAATTCATTTGCAAACTTTGTTTGGGAAAATAATCACGAAGCATAATCGAAAGTGAATTTTATTTACAACAAATAATTACGCCGCTTATATAGGCCGCAGGCGTAGAACTTTCTAGAACCTTCCAGAAGCGGTTTTTTTACGCACTTATGATACTTTTCAATTTCCGTGAATATCTCGTCCAATTTTGGTTTTAAGTAAATAATGGTTATAACTAAATTTATTGTAATTGAATCTCTTTCGATCATATTCTATATTTCTTTCGAATAAACACTGTAAAGAAGATAAAAACGGTTTTATATGAAAAAATATCAATATTGTTAAAATCTGAAACTTTAGGGCCTTTGGGGGAAATCTTAATATTGTCTGATTGAGCTGAAATTTTACACAGAGCATTTTTACATGGATTAGAACAACTTTGGAGGTTGGGAGATGAAAAATATTTCATTTCAGAAAATCACATACAACTAAGGGCCACCCTAATATATATATATATATATATATTATATATATTATATATATATACAGGGTGGGCCGTAAGTTTCCATACATAGGAAAAATAAACATTTTTTTATGGACAACCATTTTATTTATATAATATGCTCTACATGGTTGCCATTGTTTTGAAACACATTCAATACGTGTTCCCCACTGTTGATGAACACGCATTAGCACAGTTGACGTTATGCTTGTAATGGCGTTGGTGATACGTTCCTTTAGATGATTTATGTCTCGTATCTTTTCCTGATACACCATGGCCTTCAAGTGCCCCAAAGATAGAAATCAAGGGGGTGAGATCTGGGGATCTGGGAGGCCACTCCACAGGACCACGCCGACCAATCCAAGCATCCGGAAACTGCTGATCCAATACCGACGCACGTGAAGACCATAATGAGGTGGAGCTCCATCTTGCTGGAAGTAAACTGGGAAGTTACCTTCCTCGTTTAGCAGGGATGGGAAATCTCTTCTTGCAACATGTTAAGATACCTTTCGGCATTAAGATTTCCACTGACACAAATTGGTCCAATAATTCTGTCACCCCATATCCCGGCCCACACCATCACTTTACCGGCACCTTGCATCTTCGTCGGACTCAGCCAGTTAGGGTTAGCATTACTCCAAATACGTATGTTTTGCCAATTAACCTCTCCATTGACGTAAAAATTTGCTTCATCAGTAAACAAGATCTTACAAACGCATATTCTTAGGGTATCTGAAACATAAAAACAAACGTTTAAATTTTCCTATGTATGGAAACTTACGGCCCACCCTGTATATATATATATATATAATATATATATATATATATATATATATTACATTATTTTTCCAGAAATATTTATGTCCTATTGCTCAGCTAGTTACATCGTTTAATTAGATGTTTTGGAAGGCGCTTGTTTATATCGCTTTCACCTTTCTTCATTTCCCTCCTTTATCATATTCCCTTTCTATTTAATAATTTGTGCTGCATATTTTAATGCTACGTGCACCATTTGTCCCGTTTTAATTGTTACAGATGAAAAAGACCGTAATATTAGGCTTAAGTCAGACGGAGAGAGTTAATTAATGCAGTTTGACAAAGATGCTTACACGAATTTTTAGATGAACTTTTTTTCCGGAATTGTACATATATAGGCCCGCCTTTGCTTTCCGCCCGAATTGTTCATTTTGGTGAAGTTCAAGCTTTACACTCCACTTTAGACCTACTTTTAAACGGGAAATATAAATATATATATATATATATATATATATATGAGAGAGGGAAATAAACAAACAGATAAACATCACGATCGAGTGTTACAATAACGGGATCCCCTGGTTGCCCTACGAACCGTGGAAGGATGTTTACACTCCACCTTAGACCTACGGTTTGACACGGATTAGGTCACCCTGGCTAGCAACTGCGGAAGGACGCGCCGCCGCCGGGTCTCGAGCTCGCCTACACTCCACCTTAGACTTAGTTTAACGCGTTCGCCGGAGCCCGACGCATATAAACGTAATATTTTATGGGCGTATAGACGGGTGTGTACGTGCCAAACGAAGTATACACTGTGCCAACTGGCTGATGATGCCTGGAGGCACTGGCTGATTATGCCGACTGGCTGATTAGGGGCCGTATAAGGCAATGGCCGCTCGCTGAAGTCTTAATATGCGCTTGGCTCCTGTCAAGCGAACACCTCTCCTCCTCTTTCTCCTCTCTCTTAGGTTAGGTATACCTCTTTGGGGGGCGAGGCCGTCCCAACTTATCCCCCAAAGAGGTCTCTCCCAGCGGGAATTTATTGCAACTTGGGTGATAACTCCGCCTCCAAGTTGCATAACCCCTTGTTGCTCTTGCAGCAACCCCCTCCCCCTTTAGGGAGTGCCTTGCAACAAAGGGGGGAGGGGGTTGGCACTATGGGTGCCTCGCAACGAAATGGGGGTTGGCACTCTTGCAACATTGCAATTGCATTCGTCCATTTTGAGGGCATACTACTACTACATTAAAATGTCTACATCATTACAAAACACAATACCATCACTTGTGGAAAATGGTAATGAAATCATTCTGACGCTTTCTACATGAAGTTATGTTAGTGCCCTTTTCTAAAAGATTCCACCCTTGTAGCCAAGATCCTAGAAGTTCAGCCTGATTTTTCGAAAGATTCACATCTCTCACGAGATCATTTAGTTCTCACTGTGTATAAGGTGAGGTGACGATGATGTGGATGGTAGAAATTCTGGATCTGCAAGCTCACTGGGTGCTTGTGGTTCAATTTCATTTTCGGAGTGGCAATATTCCTCGTCCAAAGTCCAATCTTTTGGTGACTTAGGAAGTGGCAGGGTTTCATCGTGAGGAATTGGTCGCATAGCTGATGGCAGGTTTGGGTATCGTATTGCATGTTTGGATTTCGAAGAGAAACCTTGTATATTTGTTAAACAAAAGTAGCAGTCACGAACATGATCTTTTGGCTCTCTCCAGACCATAGGGACAGCAAATGACATTGATGGACATGAACCTTGTAACCACGCTCTTAAGGCCCTTGCTCACGAATTGTAACATATGTGAGGAGCCCAGCTTCTCTCCTGATCACCCACTTTGCATCAAAAATATAATTCATATGCCTTTTTAACCAGAAGGGTAAATGTTTGTTTTGGGGATTTCATTGTTAGTTCGCCACACACAATAAATCGGCACTGTTTACACATTTTCTAGACATTATTGAAGTTAAAAGGCGAAAGCAATGAATGTTTTCGACAAACGAAGTTAATAAGTACAGTAGGTCCAACAGAAAAGTATCTTAACACCAAACAAACATCAACAGAGCACCTGAAAAAATAAAAGAAAATAGTTTTCCACTTGGCAGCCACTGTGAAATCACCTGACCACCTTTAGACCAATCACAGAACAACACATTTCGAATAACCAATCAGTGAGCGACACGTGTCACAATAATGACCAATAGCCGTAGGACTGTTCCTTTGCTTAGTAGGCGTTTCATATAATTTGGATAATTTTTGCGAAACATTAACGTAGTTTTCTGGAAAAATGGTGGGTATTAGGGAAAATATAACAACATATTCGTAATCAGCGCATCAAAATACATATAAATCAGCAGATTTTGTGCAAAGGACAGAAATTGTGTTGTGTAGTGTAATATTTATAGAAAATTATTATCTAGAATAATATTTAGAATATTCATCGAAGAATAATATATTATTACTTGGCGTAATCGGGCCCCGATTACTGGCAGAACTGGATATGTACACAAAACGCTTCATTAACCATATGATAGGTAGAATAAAACCTGCAACAGCAATGCAATGTTAATTATCGCATGCAGAAATCACACTGTTATTCTTCTCTAAAGTGAAAACGCAATAGGAATTAAATACTGATGCATCATTAGTAACGTATTATCCACACTTTAATATACAGTGTGTCCACAAAGTCCTGTTCCGGTTTTAAAATTTTATTACAACAAAACCAAAAGATATCGAATAATGAAGTTTTTTGCATTTTGTTGCTTAACTAATGGAGTTTTTTCTTGATTTACAGATTGTAATCTGAGTTTGAAGTTGCTATTGATAGAAGCTCGAACGAAAATGGCGACTTGTGGTTTGCGGCGTCGAAATCAGTGACACCTGTTCAACGGAATTACTGCAGTCAATATGGCAAGAATCCTCCCTCCAAACGCAGCATTAGGTGGTGGTTTTGCAAGTTTTGGGAGACAGGAAGTGTGATCGACTCGCCAAGACTCGTCCAAGAGGCGTTCTAACGCAACCCTAGGAAGTCTATTCGTCGTGGTTCAAGTGAACTGCAGCTACCAAGATGAACGGTACACAAAGTTGTACACAAGAGATTGCATCTTTACGCGTATAAAGTGCAAGTAGTCCAAGCTTTACAAACCAGATTACACATTGAGCTTTCTCCTGTGTAGTCGCCATTTTCGTTCTAGCTTCTATCAAATAGAAACTTAACACTCAGATTACAACCTGTAAATCAAGAAAAATCTTCATTAGTTAAGTAACAAAATGCAAAAAACTGCAATGTTCTATCTTTTTTGGTTTTGTTGTAATAAAATTTTAAAACCGGAAGAGAGCTTTGTGGACACCCTGTAGAAATAACGTCTTTATTGGGTAATGAAGAGAAAGCATACCACTTCAATACAGATAACTCCAAATGCGAGTAGTGTGGCTGTTTAATTGACGTAATTCCATCGTAAATAGAAATTAATTCAAACAAATTTTTGTCGTAATTTAATCAGGAATTTAAAACGCACGCACAATATATATATATTATATATATATATATATATATTATGCCTTCTACGTAACCTCGAATGGATATATCAACATTTATTGCAACAAAATGATGTACTTTTACTATGCATAAATGAATATAATATAATGAGAAAATTGTAAAAATAATTAATTTTCAATAATTAAACATTAGACAATGTAAAATATTTATTGCATTTCAATCAATAAATATACTGTCGATGTTGAAACTGTCCTGATGAAAATTCAGTATTCAATAACGAAAGAAACAAGAGTATATTCCGACACGTTTGGAAACTATTTTTAAATGCTCATTCCACTTTATTTTATAAACATGATATAAATATTAATTTCCAAGTTGATAACAACAACAACTCCAGCAACAGTCGAACGATCAACCGAGTTTTATTTATATATTATATATATTATATATATATATATATATATATATATATACTTTGTATATATATATATATATATATATATATATATATATATATACTGTGTGTATATATATATATATATATATATATATATATATATATATATATTTGTATACACACAATACAGTATATATATGTTACGCCCAAACATCGAAATCGCTCAGTGAGCGAAAAAACAGCCACAACGTGTTGTGGATGCACCTAAATGACCACACACCGATGTTAGATATTATTTTTCTTCATGGCCGTTCTCAAACAACCACAACGCGTTGTGGATTCGGATATGACCACAACGCGTTGTGGACGATTTGAAAATTATTGAATGCCCGGTTAGGTTAATTGAATGCCGGGTTAGGTCAACTATACGCCCTTGACGATTGGTTAGGTAAAGTCGTGACATTTTCGTTAAAATTAACGAAAATATCACGGCTTAACCTAACCAATCGTCAAGGGCTTGCAATTAACCTAACCGGGCACTCAGTTGACCTAACTGGGCATTCAATTAACCTAAGCAGTTGGTTAATTTTTACATTTACGTCTCATTCTAAAGTTGCCTAAAATTAATCGAAACCTAAGAGAAAATTATTGACAATCATTTTTTAAAGGACTTTTTTTTCTAGCATATCTGCTTAACGTTGCTTTTTAATCGGTGAATACATCGATAAATATACTTCGATAAATATACGTCGTGTTTATATCATTTCAATATGTCGTGTTTAAATAGAGTTTGATGTAAGACATTGGTGTGTGGTCGTTTCAAATCGTCCACAACGCGTTGCGGTTGTTTGAGAACGGCTATGAAGCGAAAAAATATCTAACATCGGTGTGTGGTCACTTAGGTACATCCACAACGCGTTGTGGCTGTTTTTCGCTCACAGCGATTTCGATGTTTGGGTGTAACATATATATATAATATATATATATATATATATATAATCTATATTTATACGAGGGGCGGTCAGAAAATGTTTATACGGCGAATATTTCGTAACTAAAGGACCTACATTCATTATGTTTGTATCATGTGAATTCGTAATCATTGTTGGCAACACTGCACGTCGATCCAGAATGAGGCTGAGAGGCAGCCAAATAAATATTTATTTCAATAAATCATTACAATTTCAGAGACTGTAGGTCTTGATAAATTTTACTTTATTGAAGGAAAAATTTGCCACAATATTACATAGTTCACATACATGTTTATTTTAGTTTAGAGAAGGTTTAATTCATTTTTCAGTTCTTTGTTCACACAATATGTCCATTGTCCATTACTATTACGCCAAAAAATTATGAT
The DNA here is from genome assembly GCA_023014485.1 of Bathynomus jamesi. NCBI lineage: Eukaryota > Metazoa > Arthropoda > Malacostraca > Isopoda > Cirolanidae > Bathynomus > Bathynomus jamesi. Next base: position 1,402 of record JAJOZX010006650.1, on the reverse strand, counting down.
CTATTACTATTACCCATGTCTGATATATATATATATATATATATAATATATCTATAATATATTATATATATATATATATATAATATGGGATGAATTTCACAATTAAACACGAAGTGAATGAATGATGCAACCCACAAAAGAAAAATGATTCCAAGGCCTTTCGTGTATTCAGAGTACACCTCGTCAGGGAATTTCCTGACGTCATTCTCTGACAAGGTGTACTTCTGAATACACGAAAGGCCTTGGAATCATTTTTCTTTTTCTTGTGGGATTGCATTATATATATACATATCGATATATATAGATAAATATACACATATATATATATATATATATATATATAATATATATAGATATATATAGGGTGTCCCAAAAAAACTATATACTCTTTATAACATCATATATTTTATAAGTTAAAAAAAAACCAAACAATATATTGTTATAGCAATTGCCAATGAAAGGTAAATTAGTAATCTAAGTGATCAAAAGTTATAGCAACAAAATCGTGTGGTCGATGAAGCTACCTTCAAGCTGAATGGCACAGTAAATCGACACAACTGCATGTACTGGTCACTTGATAATCCACACGTTTATGTGGATAAACATGTTAATTTACCAGGATTAACAGCATGGTGTGGTTATCATCCAGGGGTTTGGTTGGACCATTTTTCTTTAATGGGACAGTTACCGGTGTCGCATATCTCGACATGCTGCGGACAGAAATTATACTGCAGTTCGGAAGTGTTTGGAAACGACGACATTTACTTTCAACAAGATGGAGCCCCCCCCCTCATTATCATTGTGATGTCAGAAGGTACCTCGATGAAACGTTGCCTAACCGTTGGATAGGACGAAGAGGAAGCGTTGAGTATCCTCCACGTTCACCGGACTTGACTCCACTTGATTTTACTTGTGGGGGCACCTGAAGGATGCAGTTTATGGTACAAGACCCGCAACACTCGAACACCTTAAGGATGCAATTAGGGAAAAGTGCGGGACCATCACAGCATCCACATTAGTCCATGTCTGCGAATCAGTTAGTCGACGCATTCAAAAGTGCATTCATGCCGCCGGAGAACATTTTGAGCACTTGGCGTAGTTAATTAAATTTTATATGCAAACAACTCGCTATAACATTTTGATCACTTAGATTACTAATTTACCTTTCATTGGCAATTGCTATAACAATATACTGTTTGGGTTTTTTTTAAATATAAAATATAGATGCTATAAAGAGTATATAGTTTTTTGGGACACCCTGTAGATTATAGTATATAGATATATATCATATCATATATATAGATATATACATATATATAGATATATACATATATATAGATAGAATACATATATATATAGATATACATATATATAGATATATACATATATATAGATATATACA